>OY992878.1:14177893-14275393 GCA_963921405.1 Cepaea hortensis
ATTCCAATTTTCAAAACAAAAATTCCAAATTCAGCCTCGTTCAATCTGCTTCCTCAGCGTCGGTTATTGTTGAGGTCCGTGGTTTTTGTGGGTTCATTCACCCTAACTCTTGTGTTGTGAGTCCTATCTCGGACTGGTTATGTTGGGTTGTGTCTGTGACGTCCGCTGGGGGATCGGTCGGTGGCTATCCTTAGTGCTCGTCTGTTCTTCTGGTTTTCTTTGTTGGTGCAGGCTCCTGGCTCGTCTGGCTTGACTGGCTGTAGTACTTATAAGGACTTTTTATTAGGTTTTTTAGTCTCCTTTTTTGTGTATTTTCTGTAGGAGCTTTTCGACGTGTTCACTATGCAAACCATATTTATTGTTTCATCCTGCCTAGCGCTTGTGACGTCGCAGCCAAACCAAGCTTTCTTTCATCCTGCCTTCGGCGCAATATCGTTGTGGGTTGTGTTGTCGTAAAATGATGTGGTATAGTGGAGGAGATATTAACCATACTTTTGACGATTGTAAGAATTTATAACACAGTGCTGATCCACCTTCGATTGATTGATTGATTAAAGGAATCAAGAATGAATCAACGGCACAGCATTGCCGGCAACCCCACAGATGCGTGTCTCCCACAGTAAATGTGGCAAGCTGTAGAGATACTAGTCGTTCCAGAGAAACACTTATTGTAGCCACCTCGGCATAGTCCTCTCAGGCGCTCCGCTTTACTAGACAATATACATTAATACGAAATAATGCAGCTGACGAGAAACATAGGACGTTGCGGTGACTAGCCTTCATCAGCAAACAAATAAAACAAGTGACGTAAATATCCTCTACAGAATATCATTGTCAAGCGCAACATTTTGTGTCTGTGATTTCTTGGCACGTTTACGTTCAGTAGTTTGCCATTGCTTTCTGAAAGACAAGAACTCATACCATTTATAAGAAAATTAACACATAACGTTCAGCTGCCAAATCGCTCGCAGCTGTGTATCGAACCCGGCATTCGGAATTACACATTGCGTTCGTAACCACTTTGCCACAGAGCTGGAAAATACACAAAACACATTATATAAACACAAAATATAAACACAACATATTAACACAACATATAACTACGAGCAAGACACTACAGTGACTGCATGAAGGCTGTCTTTATAAGTACACAAATCACCACATGAAGGCTGTCTTTATAAGTACACAAAACACCACATGAAGGATGTCTATATAAGCACACAAAACACCACATGAAGGCTGTCTATATAGCACACAAAACATCACATGAAAGCTGTCTATATAAGTACACAAAACACAACATATAAACACGGGCAAGACACTGACGTGACTGCATGAAGGATGTCTATATTAGCACACAAAACACCACATGAAAGCTGTCTATATAAGCACACAAAACACCACATGAAAGCTGTCTATATAAGCACACAAAACACCACACGAAGGCTGTCTATATAAGCACACAAAACACCACATGAAGGCTGTCTATATAAGCACACAAAACACCACATGAAGGCTGTCTATATAAGCACACAAAACACCACATAATAGCTGTCTATATAAGCACACAAAACACAACATATAAACACGGGCAAGACACTTCAGTGACTGCATGAAGGCTGTCTTTATACGCACACAAAACACCACATGAAAGCTGTCTATATAAGTACACAAAATACCACATCAATGCTATCTATATAAGCACACAAAACACCACATAAAAGCTGTCTATATAAGCACACAAAATACCACATGAAAGCTGTCTATATAAGCACACAAAACACCACATGAAAGCTGTCTATATAAGCACACAAAACACCACATGAAGGCTGTCTATATAAGTACCAAAAAAACACCACATGAAGGCTGTCTATATAAGTACACAAAACACCACATGAAGGCTGTCTATATAAGTACACAAAACACCACATGAAGGCTGTCTATGTAAGCACACAAAACACCACATGAAAGCTGTCTATATAAGCACACAAAACACCACATGAAGGCTGTCTATATAAGCACACAAAACACCACATGAAGGCTGTCTATATAAGCACACAAAACACTACATGAAAGCTGTTTATATAAGTACACAAAAAACCACATGAAAGCTGTCTATATAAGCACACAAAACACCACATGAAAGCTGTCTATATAAGCACACAAAACACAACATATAAATACGGGCAAGACTCTGACGTGACTGCATGAAGGCTGTCTATATAAGTACACAAAACACCACATGAAGGCTGTCTATATAAGCACACAAAACACAACATATAAACACGGGCAAGACACTGACATGACTGCATGAAGGCTGTCTTTATAAGCACACAAAACACCACATGAAGGATGTCTATTTAAGCAAACAAAACACCACATGAAGGCTGTCTATATAAGTACACAAAACACCACATATAAACACGGGCAAGACACTTCATTAACTGCATAAGGGACCAAAGGGGCAAGCGTCCAGCAACTATGACTAGCACGGATCCAGCCTGTCTTGTGTTTGTATTAATTTTCAATGAGAACTCAGAAGTCATGTCAGGGAGGTGCTCCTGTAGGACGTCAGGCATAGTCTGAAAGTTTGTCTCCCTGGAGATCTCTACGATTTCCCGTTGACTATCACTGGCTTTCAACTGCTCGAGTACGTGAGCAAGTCTAATTGCTCATTCCCGTCCTGCTCTCACGGACATGACCACTGCCCACCAGTGGGCATTGTCTAGGGACACGGACAGGTCAAGGTCATCTTCCTGTGGTTAATCGGAATCTGCTACTGCATGGCTGATGCTCCGCGCTGGGAATCCTCCAGGATATTGACAACCGTCTGACTAAACCTGACCCGAAATGGACACAGCTAAATCTCAAGTTCCACGTCTGCTGTTTGCAGAGATCTGTGCCCCTCGAGGTCGCAAAACGTCATCAGAAGCCACAATTTCTGAATAATCCAAATGTTTTCATAAGCACGCCATTTCTAAATATCACATAAGGGAAGTAGATGTTGCAGCAAGATATAACAATAGGAAATAAAAACAGTTAGGTATAAATAGCTCTTGCGAAAAAGTGAGAGATACTAAACACAGACACTATGAAATACAGTTAGGTATAATTAGCTCCCGCGAAAAGATGAGGCATACTAAACAGGGACGCAGTGTACATACCTTACAGAGTGAAAATAACACAAAACAAGAGACAATCAAAGCATTTATAATAATAAAATAATAGAATAAAATAAAAAATAATAAATAAAACATAACGAACAACTATCGATTATATAAATCTTCATCAGGGATAAAATAACACAAACAGATCTAAAGAAAAAAAACACATAAAATTTAAAAAAATAATATTAAAAAACAACTCCTTTATTGTGTTTTTAAATGTTAAGCACAGTCACAGTGAACATGCCTTACATTGAACTGTACACTGTGTGTGTTAAGTATCTCTCACTTTTTTTGTGCAGGAGTTACACATGCCTGGCTGGTTTTAATTCCTGTTTTATAAATGTTGTGTTGATTCTAAGTTACAGACTTATAATAACACATGAGTTATATAGTTGGAAAGCACGAGGAAAGGTAAAACCCCGGGCCAGATGACATCCCTGTCCAAGCAATTCAAGCTGTTGGTGAACCGGATTCCATTGGCACCTTGCCGTCTTGACAGACGATAGTTTGTGCTCTAAAAAGGCATAATAACTTTTAACTATGGCGGTAGCGAGTGTGACTGATAAGGCCAATTTGCGCTGTAAATGTCCGTTCACAGTGGGTGCATGTGAACACATGGTCATTTCCACCATCATGCACCAACTTACGTCTCAAACGCTTGGTGTGTGACTTTTCTGCAATAATTTTCTCCTTTGACTTTATTCCATTTCTGATATTTGCCCTCCATGCAACACGTTCAGCGGCGACTTGCTCCCAATGTGCATTATCAATGCCTGTATCAATCATGTCCCGCTTACACACATCTTTGTATCGTAGTAGAGGCCGACCCTGAGATCTCTTACCCATCTGTAATTCACCAAAAAAGATATCCTTTGGTATTCTACCATCATCCATCCTCCTAAGATGCCCTATCCATCTAAGTCTACGAAGACTGAGCATGGAATAAACTGTCACACAACCTGATCTTTCCAATACTTCAGTATTTGTGATTTTGTCTTGCCACTTAATACCAAGAATTCTTCGCAGACACCGCATATGAAAGCTGTTTAAATTGTTCTCTTGGTGTGAGTAAGTTGTCCAGGTTTCACTGCCATAGAGAAGAGTACTAAGGACACAGGCTTGATAGACAAGGACTTTTGTTTTGGCAGTAAGCTTCCTGTTCTCCCAGACTCTTTTTCTTAACCTGTTCATTGTTGTTGCTGCCTTACCAATCCGGATGTTGATTTCCTGATCTATGGATAATTTGCTATTTACCACTGATCCTAGATATGTAAAATGGTCTACTATCTCTAGTTCGGCGTCGTCAATAAAGATTGATGGTACCCCATGTGCACCTTGTGACATAATCTGTGTCTTCTTTTTGCTAATTGTTAAACCAAATTCAGAACAAGCATTGGAGAATGCAGATAGTAGACATTGCAATTCTTCCTCAGAGTGGGTCGTAACTGCAGCATCATCTGCAAAAAGCAACTCTCTGATCAGTACCCTCCTAATTTTGGTCTTAGCCTTCAATCTCTGAGCATTGTAGAGGCCGCCATCTGAGCGTGAGTGAATGTATATACCACCATCCTGATCACGAAATGCATATTTCAGTAGAAGTGAAAAGTATATTCCAAAGAGGGTGGGAGCTAGTACACAACCTTGCTTAACTCCACTCTTGATTTCAAATTCTTCAGAAGTTGCACCATCAAACTTGATTATACCCTTCATGCCTGTGTGGAACGATTCCACAATGGACAGAAGAGTTGGTGGGCAGCCAATCTTCTTTAGTGCCTTGAACAGACCCTCACGACTGACCAAATCAAATGCCTTTGTGAGGTCGATGAAGGCAATAAACAGTGGTTGATTCTGTTCACGGCATTTTTCTTGCATTTGTCGCAATGAGAATATCATATCAGTGGTAGACCGGTTCTGTCGAAAGCCACACTGTGATTCGGGGTAGACTTGATCTCCTAGGACTTGAAGTCTGCGCAGAACAATTCTGGCAAATACTTTTCCAACAATACACAGAAGTGAGATACCCCTATAGTTGTTACAGTCGCTCCGATCACCCTTGTTCTTGTACAGCGTTATGATGTTTGAATCTTTGAAATCCTGTGGGACTTGTCCTTCACGCCAGCATAGCTCTATTAGCTGGTGGATCTGTAGAGTGAATGTGTCTTGCCCACTCCTGATAACCTCTATTGGAATCCCATCCTTACCTGGAGCCTTGCCAGATGCAAGTTCTTTTATAGCACACTTAACTTCTGTTATGGTGGGAAGTGTGTCCAGGTGGTCAAGAGTTGGTAAAGCCTCTATGGCGTTGAGGGCATCATCCGCTAGTTTGGTCTCACTTGAGTAAAGCTCCAAATAGTGCTCTACCCATCTGTCCATCTGCTGTTTCTTATCAGTGATGACTTCTCCAGTCAAGGTTTTCAGCGGTGCACTTCTTTTGATCACTGGACCACAGGCTTTCTTTATTCCTTCATACATGCTTCTTATGTCTCCCTTATCACTTGCGATTTGAATGGACTCACATAACTTGATCCAATAATCATTTGCACACTGCCTGGCAGCCTTTTGCACATCCTTCCTAGCTTGCCTTAGCTCACTCAGAGTGTTACGCGTTGGTCTTTCCTTGTTTCTTAAGAGAGCTTTCTTCTTCTTATCAATCAAGGGCTGCAGAGTCTCGCTGTTGGCCGCAAACCAGTCCTGCCTCTTATGATCCACAGTGCCGTAAACCCCTACGGCAGTTTTATAAAGAGTTTCCTTAATTTGACCCCACTTTTCATTTACTGTACAATTTTCTGGTGTATCAGTGAAAGCGTCTTCAAGTTGCTGTTGAAACTGAAAGCACTTTTCAGGATCATGAGTGTTAATAATATTAATCCTGGGGCTAGATTTGTGTTTAGCTGTGTAGATTCTCTTTGGTCTCAGTCTAACTCTTGCAACAACCAAAGAATGATCTGTATCACAGTCAGCACTGTGGTAACTACGAGTCAATGATATATGGTTCAGATGTTGTCTCCGTGTGATGATGAAGTCCAGCTGGTGCCAATGGCCGGATCTTGGATGTTTCCATGTGACCTTATGCATCTCTTTTGTTTTAAAAAAAGAGTTTGTAATACGTAGGTCATTACTGGTGCAATGCTCCAGCAGCCTTTGCCCATTTTCATTCATGCGACCGATGTTGTATTTTCCAAGGGACACTGGCCATGAACTCGAGTCCTTGCCCACACGAGCATTGAAATCACCGATCATATAAATGTAGTCAGATTTTGGAACTGCCTTGATCACGGAGTCTAACTCCTCATAGAACAAATCCTTCACATCATCAGAGGAATCGAGTGTCGGTGCATATGCAGTAATAATGGTGGCAAACCCACAAGAGGTTGCCAAGCGCAGGGATAATAGTCTTTCATTTCCTCCTGCTGGAATTTCAATCATTCCCAGTAGCGAATTCTTCACTGCAAAGCCCACACCGTGTTGCCTTTTTTCTGCCTGCCCTCTACCCTTCCAGAAAAAGGTGTAGTTGTTTTCCCTGAGTGACCCTTCCTCAGCGAGGTGAGTCTCCTGCAGGCCAGCAATATCAATGTTAAGACGATTGAGTTCGGCATCAATCACAGCCGTTTTTCTCACATCGTCAATATTGGTCAAGTCAGTGGAAAATCCTGGACACATGGTTCTCACGTTCCAGGTTGCAAGCCGTAGCTTGAGGTTTCTCTTTTTATTTTTGTTTGCACCTGGTGCATTGGTTTTACAGCCTGCGATTCAGATTTTGTCCTAGCCCCAAGCACCCATTGAAGCAGGCAGGCTGTGGCGGATCAGCACCCAATTGGCTGGGGGTTGCCCAGCTTGAGGCGGGCAATAGCTGATCAGTGACACCTATAGGTGTCTCCCACCGTCAGAGGCAACGCGTGGCGCCCCATGTCTACGCCAACTGACAAGGACTTATAACACGTAACAGTTGCCTCTCGCTTTGATTCCGAGACCAGTTAAGACCAGGGATGGAGTTATTGCCTCTCCATAGCACAAAGCCTGGGCTAAACTATAGAGATCATGTGTTGCCCATGCAGCATGATCCCTCTCTCGGCCTGCCTAGTTCACTAAAGAGGAAAGGTAACACCCCTACATCTGGAACAAGACAAGCTGCAGAAGCTGCCAGATCAGCAAAGCAATGCTCTAACTGTCCGCCTGTCGGAGCTTCGATCCTAGACCAGCCGCCAACCAAGGCTTAGGGCCTGGTCTGCCCTGCCATGACAATTTTGTCTTTAGCTTGCATTTCCTCGCACCAGGGTAAGGCTTGTACCCTCCCAATTGTGCTCTTCCGCCCGAAGCCGTTGGCACAATGTGGGGTGTCAGGTTTGGTAAGCGCCGCCCAACGTTCGGCGCTAACAGAAACCAGGTAGTACCGTCTACTGTTATACGGTAGCTCAGTCATATCTGACTAAGACCTGAACCGGATAAATATGTAATAACAAACATTGTCAACGCTATCTACATGAATATATATACCTTATGGTCTCTTGAAAACGTTAGTTTATAGACTTTACTGGATGTGGCAGTTAACCTCTTAACTTTTTGACTGTGATTTCTTGGCAAGTTTATCTTCAGTAGATTGTATGAAAACCAAGGCAAGGTGTTGTGCTGCCAAATCTCCTGCAGCTGTGTTTCGGACACGCTTTTCGGGGTTATGGATTGTATCAGCAACCCCTTCGCTACAGTGTCGGTGATCTCAACAAATCTATTGTCATACGTCCAGCAAATACCCCTGGTGTAACGGATTATGAAGAACATCACATAATTAGTTTGATGAGTCGGCTGACTAAAATACTGATGAGAATTACAATCAGGAGAAAAAAAAAGAACTGAAATAAAACCAGAATTTTGAGAAGACCAGTATTGATTTATAGGGTAAAAGTCGTTTGGCATCATGGCATAGGGGAACATCTGAATCAGAAAATACTGGTAGCACAAAAGATAGTATTAGTAGATGCGGTTGTTGCACACAGTGAACAACTAGGGTTAGAATTGAATTGTAAAAAGACACAGATTATGGTCCTCACTTGGAAGAAGGAAATACCACAATGTGATATACAAGTAAATGGGCATATACTTAAACAAGTGAATCGGTACAGTTATCTCGGAACAGTTATAACATCTGATGGGAGATGCCTTGAAGAGATTAGAACAAGAATTGTCATTACGAAGGTAGCCTTTTGCAAGATGAAAAACATACTGACCAATAACAATATATCAATTAAAACGAGAAAGTATGTTGAAGTGCTACATAGAACCTGTACTTTTGTATGGGTTTGAAGCGTGGACAATGAGCAGACAAGCTGAAAAACATCTGATGCCTGTGGAAATGTGGTTTCTAAGGAAAATGCAAAGAATACCAAAGAAAAACGAACGAACAAGTCCTTCAAGAAACAAATGAAGATCGTAAACTGATCAGAGACATTAGACGTAGGGAGTAAAAAAAAATTGGCATGTTATGAGAAGAAATGAATTGGAGAACTTGGTGACAGCTGGCAAGATCGAAGGGAAGATACTAAGGGGAAAACCGAGAAGTAAATAAATACTTGGATGACTTTGCCATGTGGCATGGTCGAGACAGAAACACGGAGCTGATCCACGACTCTAGTGATCGAGTGAGATGGCAAAACATGACCACCGACGCTTATCGACATGACACATGATGGATGGACACGAGATAGACCGCTGTGGACAGACATGATCACCAACGCCATACGGCATGGACTATAATATTTTTAAAATAGATGATATTTAGGGTTTCTTGAGCGTCCTATCTTTCTGTTTCACTGGAATTATACAATTATACTGTTCAAAAGAGGTTGTATAAAAAGATACATTGTTAGCACCATATATTCAGTAAGCTTCAAGGCGTGGAGCAGGGTCCTTCACTTCCATCGGCCGTATTTGTTTAGCCTAACTGACACACAGTGGCTGACGTCATCAACATCTCGCCGCCGCCTTACTTCCAAAAATATTTCCTTGTACGCATTGAACTCTGCTTCCCCACGAGAGCCCAAGCCAATAAAATACAAAAACATGATCTCCTCAATGGGGATTCGGGCACGTGGCCACCAGTTCGCATGGTTGACTTCTTGCGTTATAAAGTTGTGTTGAATGTGTGTATAAATATTACGCAGTGTACCCATGCTTCCCATCTCAGTTCACTCAAAGCCAGATTCACATCAATGTTGACCTCAAGCCAGATTCACATCACTGTTGATCGCAAGCCAGATTCACATCAATGTTCACTACAAGCCAGATTCACATCACTGTTGACCCCAAGCCAGATTCACATCAATGTTCACTACAAGCCAGATTCACATCAATGTTGACCCCAAGCCAGATTCATATCAGTGTTCACTACAAGCCAGATTCACCCCAAGCCAGATTCACATCAGTGTTCACCCCAAGCCACTGTGACGTTCAAGATAGCTAAAGTATTTCAGTTTTCAAGACATGAAATTGTGTGTGAGCGAGATATAATCGATGTTCAGATCTTAAAGAATTTCAGTATTTTTCATTTTCTTGCTCCCCATTAGTCTCAGAACTTGTCTTTATCGTTTAATTTTTAAGGCCAGGAGTTTTTTCCTTAGAGACAGCGAAATACGGTTAGCGGGGTAGAGATATCCCCTATCAAAGGAGATGTAAAACGCTTCCTTGCCTCCGTTAGACTACGGGATATCCTTGGGCAAGGTGGAGTACCCGTATAGGCCTCCTCCTCCCCCTACCCCCGCACATCAGAGTTACGTGAAGATATGGAAGCAGTTGGTGGATAGAGTATGAGAGCAGCCAACAGATTGTTGTTGGTTATGGTCTACACTCTGCAGTGATAAGCAGATGATCTCATAAGTAGACACAATGGCGATGGCCACCGACTATTACAGTCACTGCCCAGAAGGAAAGCAACGGCAAACTACCTTCTGCAAAACTTGCCAAGAAACCCTGCCATGGAAAAAAAAAAAATACCATTTAAGTGTTCCGGGTGGTTGTTAAGGGAGCGAGGTTCTGCAAGGGACATGCTACTGAATGAATGAATGAATGAATGAATGAATGAATGAATGAATGACAGATAAATGGTCAAAGATTCACATCCGTGTTTTACCATCGGAGTTGAGTTGAGATGAATCAAGAACCGAGATTACATCACTGAGAACATTCCAATGCTTGTTCCGTCCTCATTTTCAACAGGTAGAGAAGAGTACAAATAATATGATTTGCAGTCTGATCGTGTGTCTGCTTGCCCTTCCCCGGAGCACTGTATCAGTCAGATCCCCTGGTCACTCGCTGCAGCACCATTCTCTCCAGGCAATGATGACTGATCTACTTTTCCAAACTATACATACGATCCCAAAATGCCTGGCCACATCTGCCTTATCATGCACCAGAACCTTACCCAACTTGGCAGACCCAGCCAATCTTTCGGCCTGCTCGTTTTCCAACACACCAGCGTGTCCTAGGAGAAAGATTCAACAGATGTTCCCTAAGTTTTTAAAAGATGTTCCATAAGATTTAAAAAAAATGGTAATTGTCATAAGAATGATGCATATTCTGAAACATTGTACTTTAATTATTGCTGTTGTGATGCCGCAGATTGTTAACACACGTGAACACTCGCTATTATTGTAGAATATGGTGGCAAGATATTCGAGGCTTGTGACGTTATCAATTTCTGTATTGTTTATTGGGACATGTAATTTAGTCTGTGAACATTATTGCTATTTCCTTGTCTTTTTCTGTTTCTAATTTTGTTTCTGCCGTAAGTTCAGAAAAACGCTTTTTATCTTCACAGTAGAGACCAGTATGGCCGAATGGATCAGAGCGCTAGCACTTGAACTCCCGGTGTGCTGATGCCAAGGTAGCAGGCTCAACTCCTACACCCTTAGGTTGGACTAAAATTTTGACTTCTCGTCCTTGACTTGGGGACGTAAATTACAAGTACCTCAGAAGTCGGAGTGGAGGTCACCTAATGGCGAGGGCTACTGGTAATTAGCAAGGCTAATCCACACACTAACATCAGTTCTAGAAGCCCACTAGAAGTAGTAGCAGACTACGCCTGAGTTTATAGCGAGCGAACAAAATCAAAACTTCAATGTCAACACAGGCTACGATCTACCACTTGCAGAAATACTGGAATGGAATTCCATCCCAATATCTGACGTTGGCTTGCAGTCTCAACTAATGTTGGAACTGTAGGTAGAGTGTGGTAAAAACTGGGGTGGTTTTCGTTTGGCTGGCTGAGTGGTTAAAGCTAAAGCGCCGGGTTCTATTTCAGGAGACCCGCGTTTGAATCCTCGGTAAGGTGTATATTTTTTTTCTGTCGTGAGGGGGGAGGGGGGGGGGGGAAGACAACCTTAAACTGCACAGCTCGTGCGACTGCGTTAGCCAGGCGGCCTTTATTACTGAGATGTATGACCCACCTCCAATGTCCTACACCGTTACACAATGTGTAACTCCTGCAAAAATAAAAAAACCCAGAGACACTTAACAACAGTGTACAGTTGGAATTAAGGCATGGACACCGTGACTGTGTTTAATATTTACAAACACAACACAATAAAGGAGTTGTATTTTAATATTATTTTTTAAATTTTATGTTGTTTTTTCCCCTTTAGATCTGTTTGTGTTATCCTGTAGGCAGTGGACAGTAGACAGTTGAAACACTTCAAGCGGCTCACAGTATAGTTAGAGTTGACATAAAAAAAGCAAAAGAAAAGAAATTAAAAACAAAAAACAGAAATGAAAAAGTACCCGTACGATTATATACTTTTGTTACGGTGTCTGTTGCAGGGAATTTACAGCTGTGGACCAACAAATGTAGGCTATCATGATGGATCTGTCTGTACTCTCTGGTATTCCAACATCCCGATGTCCGTGGTTGTGTGGTTTATGTGGTTTATGTGGTTGTGTGGTTTATGTGGTTTATGTGGTTGTGTGGTTTATGTGGCTGGTTCCCTTCATAAACTTTCTTGTCAGGAAGATGTCGTTCGCGTTTCCTCAAAATGAGATCTCGAGACACGTGACCGGTTTTGCCAGATCCCGTCACAGATTTATTAAACTCAATCAATCAAAGCACTAAGATTATTTGGCATGCTGTCAGTCAAATAACCGAATATTAATCACACGATATTCACGTGGTAGAGTCGGATATCACCAGCAGATCTGCTGAGATTCACATGCAATTGATTTCAGTTATGGGTATCGATCTGCGAAACAGATTGCTATTGTGACTGCTAACTAAAGGGTACTTATGATGTATTCAGCAAGGGTTTTGTTGAGGGCAAACAAGGAGTATACTAGTTTACTAGTTGCCGAGACTATCTGTCAGGATCGTGGGATAGGGATTGGGGGTGGGGAAGGGTGTGTAGAGGTTATTCCGGGTCTCCGTTATCAAGTGGTTAAGCTTCCTGCCTTATGCTCTGAAGGTTGTGGCTCTATTCTGAACTCAGTTCGTCGGTTCACGTTCTTCGGGTCGCAGTTTTCTAGGAGAATTCTGACGGTTGTCGCAGGAGCTACGGAGTTCGTACTTTGTGATACGCTCTCGACAGGTCGCCCCTACCAGCCACATAGGAAATAAAAGCTATTGAAATTAGGCTGGTCCTTTAATAATAAAAAAAAAGACTGTCAGTGTGACGAAACGCGTTTATCTGTCTTGGGTCGTGAAGTTCCCGCACTATTTTGGCGCGTCATCGGGGACTTTCCCAGCTAAAAATAGACTGAGGGAAGCCGATGGAGGACTTATTATCTAGAATCGTCTCGAAACACCGGAATTCGAGTAACCCGTGATGCTGGGTATCGCTCTAACTTCCCGTGCAGAGAGATCTAGAAACTCTAGGCGGGGAATGACGTTTTCCCGAGAAAGTATCTTTTCTCAAGAAGCACTCGCTTCTAGTGCGCATTGAGTTGGCACGAAGCGGGAAATTGGCTACAGCAGTCATTCACTTACTTTTGTTCGAAGAGAACAGACGCTGGCCTGAGTGTGAGCCAATTTTGTGTTGCGTCTCACCTCAACCATGATTCGGCTGACTGTTATGAAAAGGCAGCTGAGAAGCCCTTGAACAGTTCGGAAGCTGACTGGAGAGCTGGTTTCACCATGCAGGTAGATATTTGGTTAAATCATTTAACTTTGTACGTGTGTTCCACACGCCATTGTTCTAACCTCATTACCTATGCGGATGTCCTCGCATACTAATTAGCAAACCGATCGATAACGCAGGTGACAATTAATCGTGGGTTTGTTTACCGTGTGCTCGAGAATCAGCTGTTAGGAACGCCGTAATGGGATGTGGGCGATTTGGGTTCCAAATATATGTACTATATATTGCCAATCGTTGCATCTATTAGGTTGCTGTGTTAGAATAAAACCTAGTTACTTGTGCCGGATGGAAACTTAGATTATGTCAGTCAGTTGCTGAAGCCAGAAGAACGGTTAGAAAACCAGGTAAGTTGGTAGGTGGAGATTCAGACAAAATTGTGCTTAGTTACTAAGTAAAGGAAGAACTTAGTTCTGTGCTCCAGGAATGATGTAACTATTGTGTAGTAACTTAATAGTGAATTCATTGTGTGGAACAGCGGATTTCTGTGGAAAGGTAAGTGGCTTTGGTGCTATATATATATATATATATATATATATATATGATGTGACATTGTGTATATATATTAGGTCATGGCATGGGATACTTCCTGGGGTAATTCCGAACGCCGAATAGCTCGACGCGTGATAACACTGCGTGCCGTCGCGATGTAAATATGCGTTCTGAAATCTTGTCTAAGCTATCCTGTTTCTTTCATACTGGCGCTAGTGCGAGTGAATGCTAAGGTGCTGGAAGTATGGAAGGATGCAGGAGGCTGTATGAGACTGGGGAAATATAGAATATGGGGGATGGGAAAGCAAGTTATGAAAGTATGTGTTGGTAGACCAAACCAACGATGAAGTTCAGTCCAGGCCAAGGCTAAACCACTTGGGAGGACAGAACTGGAACAGTACCCTTGGAACATGGGGGGGGGGGAACATGTATTCTCAAGAAGGCTTCTTGACTCTAAGGCAGAGTCTGATAAGAAGAGTTGCTGTGGAGTGGGCAGGTGGTCCCACCAGCAAACCGGCTTGTGTACATATTGGATGTGATCATGTACTATTCCTATATCCCGAGGGATGGTATATTGATCAAGTTTATGTTTCTTAATGTACATTGATGATGTTAGGAATGAGTCTAGGGACTCTTTACCTATTTGTTTAGTTCGATTAAATTAGAACAATAACAGCCTTGTATCATTACTGACGTTAGCGACGACTGGTAGATGATTAGGGATAGGTGAGACCAATGATCAGACTCGTCATTCTGATTTCTTGCTCTGTTTGACGGGCTGTTCTGTGAGGCCAGCTGACATTTGTGAACCCATGCTTGACTACTCTCCATATAGAGATAATGCTTTGGTTATATGAATAACTAACTAGCATGACTGAGAGTTGAGTAGTTTTGGTAGGATGCATGTGAACTAATGTTTGGGCCAGTATACTCTCACCGGTCGCTCTTCCTTTTCAGGAGTTTGCCTGTTGAGGAACCCGTCAACTATAATTGTTGTTGGCAGAAAACCACTTCGTGTGACAGAGCGAAGGGTTCAGTTCTTTACTTATCACGCCAGACTCCATCACACCAGGTACCCAATGTGATTCACCATGCGTGAAGTTTGCTTCAAGACATACAACTGCCCTGAAGGTGCACGTGTGGGAAGTGCTGGTTTGTGATCGTTTAACATAGAAGATACTCTGTTTTTGCCAGGAACATTTCAGCATGTTGAGTAATCATGCTCGACAGGGAACACCGGTCCGTCTGGTTTGACGGGGGTTCTGCCTAAACGCAGAAGTAACTAATCTTCAGACACTTGAATGGTTCTTTGGACAGCTCTAGTGGCAGGTCTTGAGAAGAACTACACCAGTATTGACGTGTGTCAAGTGTAACCCGGTGGAAGGGACTATGGATTATAGTCCAACCTGAATTGTTTCCGTAAAATAGATGTCTGATTCTATTAATGTACTGTTTCCGTATCCAGATTATCAACTGTGTTCTAGAAGGACTCAGTAACTTTTCAGTAGCCATATCTGATCCTACCAAGTGTGACTGTAAGAGACCATTGAATTGGTCAATGCCATATCGGTTCTGCAGTGGGACTGTGCTGGGAGTGACAGACCATTCGGTTGGTCAGTGACTATGTAGTTCATCGAAGTAACCAATACTTGGAGCCAAGTCCAGGAAGATTGTCTCCAACTCGGTTGTGTTCGAGAACTGTATTACCAGTGACTCCGTGGGAGTGTTATAGATGCAGTTGGTCCAGTGAAGTGTGGTCCAGCAGTGACTCTATTGTTGTGGTTCCACGTTCGGGAGACGGAGTGGTCTCCAAGGTTCTAGTCATCTCACTGGAAGGAAGCCGGGTGAGTGGCGGACCGACTGGACGGGACATCTGCATCCACTCTACTTCTCAACTCGATGAAGACACCTACATCTCTAAGTCTTTCTCTACTCTATCTTCTATTTGTGTAAATAGATTCTTCTATCAGGATGTTCATTTCAGTTCTATATTCTCAAGGGTAGAATAAACTTTATGTAAGTTGACTTGCTCTTTGTATAATGATTGAGTGTGGTCTCGGACGATGCCTAAGTGTTCATTGTTCAACAGGTGTAGGTAGTTAGTGGGGGTCTAGAATCTGGAGGGGTGTGTAGACGTAACTAAATAACCTGAGATCAACCACAGAGAAAAAAAGTGTATCTGCTCGTCCAACCCCTGGGGCTAGAATACACGGGAGTGCTAGAGACACCTCGGGTGTGGTTCACTCTCACTACCCAAGGTGAACCCGAAACACTCCGTGACAGAGTGGGGGCTCGTCCGGGAGTATTCCAAGATCTTTGTGTGTTGTAGACCTCTCACATAGGGATAGGGACTTTGTCTTTATCCTCTACTACAGTCTACATAAGATTCTACTACTTCTACCTATTTCCTAACTGTCTGACGGACATTTGTGTTGTGGTGATTAGTTAGTACTAGTGATTATTGATTCATTGTATTGCTTCACCCACACATACTTGAGTACCCACCTATCATAGTCAACATGTCTACCCAAGAGATAGACTTGGACAAAGTTCAGGAAACTGGACGTAAGTCTGGTCTTGAAGGAGATGCTTTGAAATCCTATGTCCAAGAGGTGGAAAGAAATTTTCGCCAAGAGGAAAGAGAGAGGAGGAGAGCAGAAAGAGAACTGGAAGCCAGTAAAGTGGCTCTGGAGGAAAAGAGGATAGCGGCTGATACTGAAATGAAACGGCTTGAGTTGGAAGCCGAGAAAGAAAAACGTGACCATGAGTATCGAATGAAGCTACTTGAGGCACAAGTGCCTGCTACAGGTGTAACTGATGGAGCTATGGGAGGAGGTGTACCTCCTGGCTCAGAGTCAACCAGTAGACGTGACTACCAGGCTATGAAATGGCCTTTACAGCCGTTCGAACCCGAGAAGGAACGGATAGACCAATACTTAGAGAAGTATGAAGCCATGTCTATTGCAATGGGTCTAGACAAACAGAAATGGTGTTTGAAACTCTCCCAGGGACTCCGTGCCGAAGGTTATGAAGTGTATGCACGCTTACCACCGGGTTTACAGAATGATTACCCGGCATTGAAAGCGGCTCTCTTGAAGAGATTCGAGATCACAGCGCACTCATACCGAAGGAAGTTTCGGACTGCGAAGCGAGAACCTGGTGAACTGTTTTCAGCATACAGTGTGAGATTGAACTCATACCTTCTTAAATGGATGGCCTTGGCCGGATTTAATGAGGAGTATGAAAGTTTGCGTGAGTTGATGGTTGTAGATCAGATGCGAATGCAAATGTCTAAACCCTTGCGAAACTTCTTAGGTGAGAATGGGGCTGAGAGATTGGATATAGTCACCAAGTTAGCCGAAAGATACGTTGAAGTCTATGGCGAGACTGGGGACACCAGTCCAACAGATCCGAGATCGAAGGATCCGGATCAAGGTAAGTCAAAGAAGAAGTCAAAGAAGACCCAAGGTTCTGAGGAACCAAAGAAACAGGTAGGCTCTTTAGAGAAGATCTCTAACGTCAACCAAGGTAAGAATAGCCCACCTAGTTCTCCAAAGAGGAAGTGGAGTGAACGATGGTGCAAATTCTGCAAGTCCAGCACTCACAATACGAGTGAGTGTAAGAGTAAGCCCAAGGACTTTCACTTTGCTTGTCTTGCAGAGGTTAGGGATAGATCTTGCAGGAAAGTGAAGTCGGTTGATGGGAATGGAGAAACTAAACGACGTCCAGTGGTTGAGGAAGTAGAAGTGAATGGGCAACAGGTGTCGTGCCTCTACGACACAGGATTGCAATTTTCAGCTGTAATTGCATCCCACCTGACAGGCCCAGAGCAACTCACCGGGGAGATGACGGAGATACAGCCAGCCAGTAGGAGTGCTGTGGCGTTACGTTGCCCGATTGCCAATGTGGAGATTCGGAGCAAGTACGTTACTTGACGCATTCAGGCGGCAGTTGTACCGGATCCTCTCTATCCCCTAATTCTAGGCCGGAAGTACGTGTTTCTGGGCGAACCAGAACACCCTAGCATCCATAAGTTTAGGCAGGTCAGAGATACAGAGGAAGAGGGTCTCAAAAAGGTAAGTCTCCGAAATCCTCACCCGGATAGAATGAGTAATGCTCGGAGCAAGGATGCGACGGAGTGTCCTTGTTCGGAATGGTTGCCCAACAATGAAAACCCGTTAACTCAGGGTAAGTTCAACTCTGATAACCAGTCAGCGTTAATTCAGACTGGAACAGAGAAAAGGCAGAGGGAACGTAAGTTGGTTCCTGAGAGCTTCAGAGCTAATCTGCTGCGAACGGTACATGTCAGGTCCCCACCCGGACATCTGACTGTAGGGACAACCAGTAAATGTCTATCCCGGTACTATTGGTGGCCGGGAATGACAGGCGACGTGCGCAGGTATATTAGGTCTTGTCCGGAGTGCCGTAAATGCACACCTGAGAAACGGACGAAGACGAAGATATCCTTAGAGGTTGGAGACCGAGTTCTAGTACTCCTCCCAATCGAGGGGAACGAATTCGAAATCGGGTGGCAGGGCCCATTCCTAGTGGATAAAGTGGGGCTCCACAAGCACTATGGAGTGGTGATCCTGGGAAAGTCTACTACTTTCCATTCCCGTCTCCTCATGCGCTATGAGGGGAAGCCCGATGATAAGTCCACCAGCCCGAGGGCGCAGAGATTCGCTGAAATAACGGTTCGGGGTTCAGGTCAGGTAGCGGAAAGCCTGTCACACCATAGGAAGTCCTATATGTATGTGCAGGTACCTTCTTCGGTTCAGCCCGGTGCTCGGGGGAACATGACCGGCCAAAGGAACACCCGCAGTGCTAGCTACACTGAGAACCGTGGTAGGAAGAGGTGGGTTGTGTCGGAACGAACACAGACCCTTGGTCCCTCAATCCGACCGACTGCAGTCCAGCTGGGTCCTCGAAAGGGGAAGCTGGAGTTGCAGAAGTCCAGTAAACTCTGGCAGGAACGATCGTTAAATCAGGTCGAGACGGGAGCTCTGGTCCGCAAGATACTGCGAGATGCCCGATCGCAGTAGCGGAGTAGGCGTTGATCACCCGTGATACTGAATAGCTTGTTACCCCACCGAATGTGGTAAAAGTATTCTATACAATATTGACGGGTTAGACTTCCTCACCCGCCATCCGGTCTCTTAGAAGGAAGAACGAACGACATAGACAGCTTCTGCGTAGAAGTGGAACGACGGGGTCGATCCTCTTAAAGTGGGGGCCTATGTGACGAAACGCGTTTATCTGTCTTGGGTCGTGAAGTTCCCGCACTATTTTGGCGCGTCATCGGGGACTTTCCCAGCTAAAAATAGACTGAGGGAAGCCGATGGAGGACTTATTATCTAGAATCGTCTCGAAACACCGGAATTCGAGTAACCCGTGATGCTGGGTATCGCTCTAACTTCCCGTGCAGAGAGATCTAGAAACTCTAGGCGGGGAATGACGTTTTCCCGAGAAAGTATCTTTTCTCAAGAAGCACTCGCTTCTAGTGCGCATTGAGTTGGCACGAAGCGGGAAATTGGCTACAGCAGTCATTCACTTACTTTTGTTCGAAGAGAACAGACGCTGGCCTGAGTGTGAGCCAATTTTGTGTTGCGTCTCACCTCAACCATGATTCGGCTGACTGTTATGAAAAGGCAGCTGAGAAGCCCTTGAACAGTTCGGAAGCTGACTGGAGAGCTGGTTTCACCATGCAGGTAGATATTTGGTTAAATCATTTAACTTTGTACGTGTGTTCCACACGCCATTGTTCTAACCTCATTACCTATGCGGATGTCCTCGCATACTAATTAGCAAACCGATCGATAACGCAGGTGACAATTAATCGTGGGTTTGTTTACCGTGTGCTCGCGAATCAGCTGTTAGGAACGCCGTAATGGGATGTGGGCGATTTGGGTTCCAAATATATGTACTATATATTGCCAATCGTTGCATCTATTAGGTTGCTGTGTTAGAATAAAACCTAGTTACTTGTGCCGGATGGAAACTTAGATTATGTCAGTCAGTTGCTGAAGCCAGAAGAACGGTTAGAAAACCAGGTAAGTTGGTAGGTGGAGATTCAGACAAAATTGTGCTTAGTTACTAAGTAAAGGAAGAACTTAGTTCTGTGCTCCAGGAATGATGTAACTATTGTGTAGTAACTTAATAGTGAATTCATTGTGTGGAACAGCGGATTTCTGTGGAAAGGTAAGTGGCTTTGGTGCTATATATATATATATATATATATATATGATGTGACATTGTGTATATATATTAGGTCATGGCATGGGATACTTCCTGGGGTAATTCCGAACGCCGAATAGCTCGACGCGTGATAACACTGCGTGCCGTCGCGATGTAAATATGCGTTCTGAAATCTTGTCTAAGCTATCCTGTTTCTTTCATACTGGCGCTAGTGCGAGTGAATGCTAAGGTGCTGGAAGTATGGAAGGATGCAGGAGGCTGTATGAGACTGGGGAAATATAGAATATGGGGGATGGGAAAGCAAGTTATGAAAGTATGTGTTGGTAGACCAAACCAACGATGAAGTTCAGTCCAGGCCAAGGCTAAACCACTTGGGAGGACAGAACTGGAACAGTACCCTTGGAACATGGGGGGGGGGGGGAACATGTATTCTCAAGAAGGCTTCTTGACTCTAAGGCAGAGTCTGATAAGAAGAGTTGCTGTGGAGTGGGCAGGTGGTCCCACCAGCAAACCGGCTTGTGTACATATTGGATGTGATCATGTACTATTCCTATATCCCGAGGGATGGTATATTGATCAAGTTTATGTTTCTTAATGTACATTGATGATGTTAGGAATGAGTCTAGGGACTTTTTACCTATTTGTTTAGTTCGATTAAATTAGAACAATAACAGCCTTGTATCATTACTGACGTTAGCGACGACTGGTAGATGATTAGGGATAGGTGAGACCAATGATCAGACTCGTCATTCTGATTTCTTGCTCTGTTTGACGGGCTGTTCTGTGAGGCCAGCTGACATTTGTGAACCCATGCTTGACTACTCTCCATATAGAGATAATGCTTTGGTTATATGAATAACTAACTAGCATGACTGAGAGTTGAGTAGTTTTGGTAGGATGCATGTGAACTAATGTTTGGGCCAGTATACTCTCACCGGTCGCTCTTCCTTTTCAGGAGTTTGCCTGTTGAGGAACCCGTCAACTATAATTGTTGTTGGCAGAAAACCACTTCGTGTGACAGAGCGAAGGGTTCAGTTCTTTACTTATCACGCCAGACTCCATCACACCAGGTACCCAATGTGATTCACCATGCGTGAAGTTTGCTTCAAGACATACAACTGCCCTGAAGGTGCACGTGTGGGAAGTGCTGGTTTGTGATCGTTTAACATAGAAGATACTCTGTTTTTGCCAGGAACATTTCAGCATGTTGAGTAATCATGCTCGACAGGGAACACCGGTCCGTCTGGTTTGACGGGGGTTCTGCCTAAACGCAGAAGTAACTAATCTTCAGACACTTGAATGGTTCTTTGGACAGCTCTAGTGGCAGGTCTTGAGAAGAACTACACCAGTATTGACGTGTGTCAAGTGTAACCCGGTGGAAGGGACTATGGATTATAGTCCAACCTGAATTGTTTCCGTAAAATAGATGTCTGATTCTATTAATGTACTGTTTCCGTATCCAGATTATCAACTGTGTTCTAGAAGGACTCAGTAACTTTTCAGTAGCCATATCTGATCCTACCAAGTGTGACTGTAAGAGACCATTGAATTGGTCAATGCCATATCGGTTCTGCAGTGGGACTGTGCTGGGAGTGACAGACCATTCGGTTGGTCAGTGACTATGTAGTTCATCGAAGTAACCAATACTTGGAGCCAAGTCCAGGAAGATTGTCTCCAACTCGGTTGTGTTCGAGAACTGTATTACCAGTGACTCCGTGGGAGTGTTATAGATGCAGTTGGTCCAGTGAAGTGTGGTCCAGCAGTGACTCTATTGTTGTGGTTCCACGTTCGGGAGACGGAGTGGTCTCCAAGGTTCTAGTCATCTCACTGGAAGGAAGCCGGGTGAGTGGCGGACCGACTGGACGGGACATCTGCATCCACTCTACTTCTCAACTCGATGAAGACACCTACATCTCTAAGTCTTTCTCTACTCTATCTTCTATTTGTGTAAATAGATTCTTCTATCAGGATGTTCATTTCAGTTCTATATTCTCAAGGGTAGAATAAACTTTATGTAAGTTGACTTGCTCTTTGTATAATGATTGAGTGTGGTCTCGGACGATGCCTAAGTGTTCATTGTTCAACAGGTGTAGGTAGTTAGTGGGGGTCTAGAATCTGGAGGGGTGTGTAGACGTAACTAAATAACCTGAGATCAACCACAGAGAAAAAAAGTGTATCTGCTCGTCCAACCCCTGGGGCTAGAATACACGGGAGTGCTAGAGACACCTCGGGTGTGGTTCACTCTCACTACCCAAGGTGAACCCGAAACACTCCGTTACAGTCAGGATGAATTAGATGAAGCAATAGCAAGACAGTGAACTGTGTAATTATAGAGTAATTAGAAAGACCTTTGTTTGGAATCTACAACAACACAATCGAAATAGAGGAAGGTTAAAAAACAAAACATGTAGAGAAACAAAGACAGAACTGAATAATATGAGAACAACATGCATGGATCTGCAATCGATAGCTAAAGAAAGGATGGGATGAATTGCAGCTATTTCTGCCTAAGGTAACAGTTATATGTGGTGTGTGACACTATTTATACCTAAAGCGCCATTTATATTTGACCTGTGACACAATTTCTACATAAAGCGCCATTTATATGTGACCTATGACACTAATCTATCTAATCTGCCGTTTATGTTTGACCTGTGACAACATTCTACCTAACGTGCCATGTATATGTGACCTCTGACACCATTTCCACCTAACGTGCCATTTATGTGTGACCTCTGACACCATTTCTACATAAAGTGCCATTTATGTGTGACCTCTGACACCATTTCTACATAAAGTGCCATTTACGTGTGACCCGTGACACCATGTCTATGTAGGTAGGCGTCCCTAACCCATTCACCACGAAGCTGTCAATGTTAGGTGTCAGTTATTTGTGGCATAACATTACCAAGTCCGCAGATTACTTTCATTAAATCACTCTGTCCACTGCCGAAGCCCTCAAGTGTTACACGACTCACATCCGCGCTGGCACACACAATCTCTCTGCTCATTCTAGCCACGGTTTGCGTCATACATAACTTATGCATTTATTATAAACTCTTCTTTATTCCGTTCTCTTTCTATCAAATATTTATCGTCTTTATTTCAATACTATATTTTTCTTCTTTATTTCTATACTATATTTTTCTTCTTTATTTATATACTATGTTTTTTAGGATACCAACTAACAGTATTACCTGGGTACAATCTTCAACTGCTCCAACATAATAAGGGAAGAAATACAAACTAGAATCAATTCTGTAAATAAGATATACTATGCACTACAACATCTACTAAAATCAAATGCGTTATCACGTAACACCAAAATCACAATATACAAAACACTGATCAGTCCAGTTGTGCTGTATGGCTCTGAAACCTGGAGTACAACGAAAGGAGACGAAGCCTTATTACAAACCTTTGAGAACAAAGTTTTAAGACGCATCTTTGGACCCATTAGGGATACACAAAGTGGAGAGTGGAAAAGAAGAAGTAACAAAGACATTTATGATCTGTTTAAGTCCCCGCTAATCACTGGTATCATGAAGGCTAATAGACTACAATGGTTGGGGCATATAGAAAGAATGGAAGATAATAGGGAAACAAAACTCGCTTACACTCAGGAAATAGATAACCGTAGACCCCGAGGTAGACCAAGAAGACAGTGGAGAGATAATATATATACAGACCTACAAGCACTTGGAATCAACGACTGGCAAGAGAAGGTCAACCAGAGAGACGAATGGAGATGGATTGTATCTGCAACAAAGAACCATAATGGCTCTGAACGCTGAAGAAGAAGAAGAACTAACAGTATTCCACAACAAGCTATGAAGTACAGACCAGTGGGAAGCAGAGGAAGAGACCGACCATGTAAACGATGGACGCAGGGAATAACAGAGTCCATGGGAATATCGATACATGAAGACCATAAGCGGGCACTCTCCAGCTGTTTATACTTCACCTCGACACCGCAAGGTACAATAGGAACGTAATGAGATGATATGAGATGATGAGATGTTTTTCTCGTTATTTCTATACTATATTTTCTCTTTATTTCTATACTATATTTTTCTCTTTATTTCTCTTCTATATTTTTCTCTTTATCTTCTTATTAATATGTTACCCTTAAAATTGATTAAATGCCATTGGATAAATAATCGTCTTACACGACTTCCTGTTTTGCCACGGTCTTGTATACTAGGGGAAGTTAATATGTAAGTCACAAATGGCTGTAGAAAAATAACTAAATATGATAACAACTTGAAACCGGTTTATTTGTTATACATACGTTGCCCTTTATTTCTCAACATAATTTTCCCCAACATTGATGCACTTATCCCAACGATTTATCAGTCCTCCCAAACCGGCTGGTTGCTTTGTTTTCTGAACCACGTTTTCACTTCACATTCAGCTTCGGCGTTATTCGCGAAGTGTATTCTGCCAAGGTGGGTTTTCGGTGAACCAAAAAGGTGGAAATCGCTAGGGGCTAAGTCGGGGCTGTAAGGTGGATGTTCCAGAACGTCCTACCTTAGTTGGTTAATTTTCTCCTGAGTTAATAGAACCTTATGTGGTCTGGCATTGTCACGAAGAAGCAACACTCCTCTAGTCAGCAGTCCTGGATGTTTCTTCGAATTGCATCATGAAGCATCGATAGAACTTCACAATATGATTCAGAATTCACATTGCCACCTTTCGTCTTGAAATTGATTAAAAGCACTCCTTGTCAATCCCAGAACACTGTCAGCATAACCTTCCCTGCTGATGCCGTAACCTTGAATCTGTGGACACAAAG
Source organism: Cepaea hortensis (assembly GCA_963921405.1). Lineage (NCBI taxonomy): Eukaryota > Metazoa > Mollusca > Gastropoda > Stylommatophora > Helicidae > Cepaea > Cepaea hortensis. Next base: position 14,202,652 of record OY992878.1, read on the forward strand.
CCAAGAAGGCTGTTTCCATTGCATTGAGGCACGCTTTGATTCGGGTTGGTAGTCAGCATAAACAGGAAGCAATGCCTTGTGAATGTCCTTTGCTGGCAGTCCTTTTGTCCACAAAAAACGCACAACAGCACGTTGCGCTTTTGGTTGTACACTCCGTAAGTGTAGTCGCCATTTTTTTATGCGCTGCGCATGCGCATGAACACCTAGCGCCACCTGACGAATGGGAATATAAAGTTCGATGTTGCTGTCACCTAATGACACCTGTAGAAAACACCAACTACATTTACCTGCCATCCCACAGAACTGTGTGACTTATTTATTGACTCGCCCTCGTATCACCAAAATGTCATTTGCGCTATAATACAAAGTGTCTACTACCATATTAACAACTGTAACATTATAACCATGACGCACCTCTACTTCTCATTTTCCGTCAGTCATTTTTGTTTGTTCCACACTTACCTATTTTTGGCGCATTACCTTTCCCTCAAGTACCTTATGAACTTCCTTGATGAGGACACAAGGAAACTATTCTATACTTCTCATATACAGACCCACTTTGACTACTGCTCTACAATCTGGGACGGTTGTTCTAATTCAAACACCAAGCGACTTTACTCACTCCAGAAACGGGCCATGAGTCTAATTTATAACAAACATTTATCTGACAATCCTAGTCTGTATAAACGCCTTCAGTTACTACCACTCCGCAAACGCCTGCTTTTCAATAAAGCTAAACTAATTCACAAAATCCTGCATCGGAATACCCCAAATTACCTTTGGCCATTGTTTAAATATAATGCTAGACACAGTAAACATTTAAATATATTACACATTCCGAAGCCTAGGATTGACTTATACAAAACAAGCTTAACGTACTCTGCAGCTCAGCTGTGGAACAATCTTCCACAAGAAATCAAAGACATCACCAATCCCTATTCATATAATCGCAAATTACTCGAACACTATCTCAGTACGGATTATCTTCCCCCTTAATAATAGAGATAATAATAATAATAACAAAACCCTAGTATAACAGCCAGTCCCCTTTTGGTAGGCCAGTATATTCCACATGGCTAATAACAAGTGTCAGACCATTATCTAATTTTACTGTGTCGTGTAGTTTTGATGTTCGCATTTTGCCCATGCCTTTATAATGCATATCTTTTATATTGCTGCTGTTCTCTGTTAGCCTTGAATGATGTGTGAATGAAATAATGTATGAAAGAGAGTGAGAGAAGGGCAGAATGTTAGACGGGCCTGCGTGCCCAATTCTTAACCCTTTGAAAATAAAGTTTGTTCGTTCGTTCGTTCGTTCGTTCCTTCTCAAATTTTACAGGCTTACTTCAGCTCTATCCAACAACGCATCACTTCCCACTGTTTGTCTATAAATCCCAGCAGCGACTTGATTTGTATTTTTTTTTCTTTTTAATGTTGCATATCCCTTACATAGTAAAAATATGAATAAAATTTGGTGGAACTGCCGTAAAGCTGTGGAAATGTAAACAATATAAAATGACGATTGACGGACGTCAGTCGCGGCGATCGGGCAAATATTGAGCTGCAGCCTACGATGGGTGACGTTGTAATATTCTGTTATGATAATTTGGCCGTGTCCAGCGTGTGCCGCGTGGCTGCACACCCGCTTCACACGCCAGTGATCCGGGGTTTGTTTCCGGGTTCGGTCAAGGATATGCACTACCGACGAGCTCAAACAAGAGCAAAACTCGAGTCTACTGCTTTCACATTGATGTGGATAGGCCTTAGGTTCATACCAGAATACGATCAGCGTTGCCAGTAGTGGGTTGTGCTCAATGTTTGAATCTCAAATCCCGAAACAACCAAATAAATCAATATAAAATGAACCAAAGTAGTGCAGCTTTACATAACAGAATTACGGCACACACAGGACGTTGCGGCGATTAACCTTCATCAGCAAACAAACACATTCACAAAACACAACATATAGTCAAGGAGATCTCCTGTGACTACATCAAAAGGTGACGATAGGACGAGAAGAACAAAAAGATGAAAACAATGAAAGCAATGAAGAGAAAATGAAAATTAGAAAGCATTTTCATACTTACCTCAAATTCCGAGCTGTGTATAACACCGAATATCGCCCATGTCTTCCTTTTATACCCAACCGAGGAAGTGGGAAGTAGGATGATGACGGCGTGGCTGGTGTAACGGTTCAGTGAGCACATTGAAAGAAAAGGGGGGGGGGGGAGCTGAGGCAGGAGATAGGACGGCAACCTGTGATGGTAGTCTGAGAATGGTATCCGAGCAATCCCAGTGGATGTACTAACAAAGCATTAGTGGGTGCCAGTGAATGGGTTGGCCCTGGTTGACGAATTTTGAAGAGCAATGGAGTGTGCACCCAAGTATGATGGGGATACTAACCAAACTCACATTATGCACTCCTGTATGTTATTGTGGGGCGAGTCCTAAAGTCTGGGTGGACTGATATGTGTGAGCGCACATACATACATACACCGCTCAACAGACATTCATACAAAAGTGCAAACTACTTAACGTAAACTGGCCAAGAAATTACAGATAACACACACACGCACACGCACACACACAAAGAAAAAAAAACCTACCCAGAGACCATAGGAAATGTTGTTACTAGGGTCCACGTGAAAAAATCCCGGCCCTCACCGGGGCTCGAATCCGGGATCTCCAGCGCTCGAGGCGGACACCATACCTCGAGACCACTAACCCCTAATATAAATGTTTTAGACGTTTTCTAAGAATGTCTTGGGTAAAATATTGAAGAAGGTTGGCTATTAAAGACGATAAAACAATGGAAATTGAAATATGTTGGTCACTTGAAACGTCATGAGAGTTTGGAGAGAATAATAATGGAGGGGTATATGCCCGGAAAGAGAGGAAGAGGAAGGCCAAAGAGAAGATGGGTGCAGGATCTGGCGGATGATCTCCAGATTGGTGTATCGGACGCAGGACATCTTACTTGTGATCGAGAAGTTTTCCTGAAGTTTGTTATGGGAGCGAGGTTCTGCAAAGGACATACTACTGAATGAATGAATGAATATTAGTTGTAAAAGCAAAACTGCCATAGGGGAAAGCTCTGTGCTACTCCTATAGTAGATGTTATGACCATGTGACCTCGATAAGAAGATACAGAAAAACAGATTTGCAGATTCTGTTATAACGGCTTTCATGTCATGATACTATGTTTTAAAATTATGGGTTGAGGTCACGAGGTACCTTGCCTGTCGCCAATCCTTATCAATGCTTCATCAACTTTAGTGTCTTCAACAGGTTTGAGCAAATTTAGTGTCATAAACAGGTTTTGTCAACTTTAGTGTCGTCAACAGGTTTGGTCAACTTTAGTGCCGTAAACATTTTGTTTGTCAACTTCAGAGTCATCAACAGGTTTGATCACCTTTAGAGTTGTCAACAAATTTGATCAACTTTCGAGTTGTCAACAGGTTCAGTCAACTTTAGAGCCGTTAACATGTTTGATCAACTTTATAGTCGTTAACAGATTCGGTCAACTTTAGAGTCGTTAACGTGCTTGATAAACTTTAGTCGTCAACATGTTTGATCAATTTTAGAGTCGTCAACATGCTTGATCAACTTTTGAGTCTTCAACACGTTTGATCAACAAAAAGCCGGTGATGATAGATACGTACTGTAAAGGGCGTTCTATATTATGACATGAGTTTATGGCGAGAGAGACATTCTAATAAAGGGCATGTAATATTACGACATGAGGTTATGGTGAGAGAGACAATCTGTAAAATATTATGACATGAGGTTGTGTTGAGAGAGACATTCTATAAAGAGCATTCTATATTATGACATGAGCTTATGGTGAGAGAGACATTCTATAAAGGGCATGTAATATTATGACATGAGGTTATGGTAAGAGAGACAATCTGTAAAATATTATGACATGAGGTTGTGTTGAGAAAGACATTCTATAAAGAGCATTCTATATTATGGCATGAGCTTATGGTGAGAGAGACATTCTATAAAGGACATGTAATATTATGACATGAGGTTATGGTAAGAGAGACAATCTGTAAAATATTATGACATGAGGTTGTGTTGAGAAAGACATTCTATAAAGAGCATTCTATATTATGACATGAGCTTATGGTGAGAGAGACATTCTATAAAGGGCATGTAATATTATGACATGAGGTTATGGTAAGAGAGACAATCTGTAAAGGCCTACTAAATGATGATATTACACTGTGATGAGACGAACGCCTATAAATGACGAGATAAGTGATGATATCACACTGAGATGAGACCGACGTTTTGTACAGGACGTGTTAAGTGATGAAAGTAGGCTGTGAAGAGAGATACCTTCTGCGAAGAACGTCTTACATGATGAAACAAGAAACAGGTAAGGACACTATAGAAATGGTGGAGTGTTGCAACGCTCGTTCACTCTTCAGTGATATGACTTAATTGCTTGTAGTTACATCGGCAGTTGTTCGTATCCCATCTCGCCAAAACATTCACTTTATATCGTCTATCATCGTCTTGTAAAACCCATCTCTCCCGAACATTCACTTTATATCGTCTATCATCGTCTTGTAAAACCCATCTCTCCGCAACATTCACATTTATGTAGTCTGTCAACGGCTTGACAAACCCGTCTCTCCAAAACATTCACATTATGACGTCTATCAACGGGTTGTCAAACACATCTCTTCGTAACATTCGCATTATGAGGTCTGTCATCGATTTCTAATCACAACCCCAAGTTCCGCTAAACAGTTAAGTTGAGTTGAGTTAAGAACCGACATCACTGCACTCAGGACATTCCCATACGTTCTCGCTCCCCTCGTTCAACAGCCAGCGAAGAGTCATACAACTAATCGTTCCCACCGCTATCTGATTAAACGTTCTCCTGGTCTTCCCTCTCAGTTTTGAGACTCTTTGCTCCACTAAACAAATGCACACCAACTAAATCTATGATCACCTGACTGTGTTTACATGCAGCCCTTGTGGCTCTAGAATGACGTAGCGTCATGGCCGACTGCCCTCAATATTGTCAACATCCAACATATTTTCAACATCCAACATAAAGCTGTTAGCAATTACAAGGGTAAAACGCCGTATCCTAATCCACACGAAAGTCCTAAATAAATTGTACCGTACTGGCAACACCGCCTGATTACTAAAACATTGCAGTTTACTTGAAAGCTGCTGGGGGGGGGGGGGGGGGGAGAGACAAGCTTCCCGAAATATCAACATAAAGGCTATTTTTGTCCATGGTGTCTTTATCCCCTGGCTGCCCCTGTTACAATTGTTCGCAGTCGAGTGATTTATCTATTTACAATTCATACTTCCTGTTTGTGACACACCAGAGCTCAGCGATTCGAAAACGTGTAAGAGAGCATGAATATAGGTCATGCAAGCTGCACCTGGCAGAAATATCTTGGCCTTGGATTTAAGAATCAACAGAGCGGCGCTCCGACAATATCCTATAGATGCGTCAGCTCTCTCAACTAACGGGGAAAGGTGTAGATAATATTGGTTCCAGTCATCATCTGTTGTAAATGTTGGATTCGTCTCCATCATTGTACCTTTTTGATGGAACTACACGTAAATCCCAACTCAAGCATTTATAACTACGTTATATTACCTGCTATAGTGTCTTGGACAACAGTAGTTCTAGTTAAGCTAGTTGCATAAAAGAGAACCCTAGATTGCCAATCGGAGGTTATAATTAAACAATATGCGCTCTGCAGATGACGCAGTATTGGTGGCGGATAATGCAAAAGATCTACAGCAATTGTTGGACATTGTAGTAACATAGAGTACAAAAAAACACTCTACTTGACTATTAATAAAACAGTAACAATGGTGATTGTCACAGAGTGACAGATAAAAGTGGCTATGGTTGTCTAGAGGATGTCAATGGTATGAATGCTCTGCAAGGTTCTTTCAGCACAGCTATAGCAACTGGAAAACCACACTGTTTCTCGCACATTCTTTATTCATGACACAGGTATATGATGAAACACACATGACAGAATTTCCAGGCACAGTCTCAGTACACACATGTACACACGTAATTACTGATAGTGTTTGGCATCAGTTATCTACTCAGCCCAAAGTTCACTCTACTCGACTGTCCGTTAAGTCCCCTGACTTAGCTCAAACTCAACACTACTAAGCCAGACCTCACTGTCTGTCTCACAACTCCACTAAATCCTCACTAGCTTGGCTGGTGTCTCACACACCTCAGCCCAAGACTCAATACTCCGAGCTCAGACCTCTACTGTCTGGCTCAAGAACTCAACTTCAACTCCCTCTCATTTTCCAGACTTGCGTATTTATTCATTCTTGCCAGCCCTCCCAGGGAGTGCCCATTAACCCCGTGATCACACTTATCAGTTTCCATGAAAATTACGTTTAGAATCTTCCTTGTTTCTAGGTTTTCCTGTCACGTTTACGCATCTCATTAGTGATTCCATCTTAACCCCGAACGTGTTCTAACCATCTCACATTACTGATCTATTCCGTTGCTTTCTATGCATACGTGACTTCGAATGGCATCTATTGTGATATATCTTAACCACCTGTTTAGGGGTTTGTCCCATTTGTGAACAATTTATGTGATGCGTACATGCCTTTGCCCAACACTTAGTCTGGGGTTACCCTAGTTTGTCGCCGGTTGTGATCTACCCTCCTGACCTCAAATCTGCAAATTGCTTTTCTGACCCAATTACTCTTTCTAGTCTAATCAGATTCCTAGCCAGATCATTCACCCCAGTTAGATGCAAACCACGCTCGTTACAGTGATATCAAAGAAAAAAAATGACACCAAAATGCGAAATGGGAATAGAAGGGAAAATTCTTAACCATGTGGATAATTTTAAATACCTAGGGAAATATAGAACATCAGACAGAAGGCCCACAACAGAAGTTAAGATCAGAATAGCGCACACAAAAAAAAGCTGCATTTCAGAAAATGAAAAAAAAAAAAAATATATATATATATATAATGCAATAAGTCATTAAATGTAAGAAAGAGAGTCCTGAATTGCTATATAAAACATGTTTTTCAGTATGGTAGTAAATCTTGGAGTGTAAATGAACAAATTAGGAAGAAGTTGGAAGGAACAGAGATGTTGTTCCTAAGACGAATGTTGCGAATTCCTTGCACTGCCAAGGTAACTAATGACGATCGACTGAAAGAGGATAATTAAACTAGACATTCAATACCACAATAGGAAAGAGACAAACAGCTTTCCTTAGTCATGTGATGAGAAGAGAAGCATTGCAGAAAACCGTGACGACTGGAAAGATCCAGGTGAAGAGAGGCAGAGGACGACCAAGGGAAATTATGCTGATGGATTGAGACGGCGGCATGGATGCATATCAGCAGCAGAGTTGATCCAGAACACCAAAGACCTGGATTTGTGGAGAGACATGGACGCATACGCCAGCTGACATGGCAGTTAATGATGAAAATAATGGAGTCCTACAGATTTAATGCAATATTCAGATTCCAGACATGACACCGCAGGCGGCGGAAATGCCTCGTGTTTAATAAAATACAAATAGAAGACGCTGATGAATGTAACAGTCGGACTAATATAATGACAGATAAACATGCTTCTGCATGAGTGCCCAGCACATGCAGAACAGAGACAAGTATTGTGACCTAGAACCGCTCAACTTGAGACGTCTCTGGAGACGTCAACAAGCTTCAGTTGACTGCTGCTATCTTTACATTTACTCATTGTGGTTTCTGAAGTTGAACAAAGAAGAAGAAGAAGAAGAAGAAGAAGAAGAAGAAGAAGAAGAAGAAGAAGAAGAAGAAGAAGAAGAAGAAGAAGAAGAAGAAGAAGAAGAAGAAGAAAAAGAAGAAGAAGAAGAAGAAGAAGAAGAAGAAGAAGAAGAAGAAGAAGAAGAAGAAGAAGAAGAAGAAGAAGAAGAAGAAGAAGAAGAAGAAGGAAGAAGAAGAAGAAGAAGAAGAAGAAGAAGAAGAAGAAGAAAAAGAAGAAGAAGAAGAAGAAGAAGAAGAAGAAGAAGAAGAAGAAGAAGAAGAAGAAGAAGAAGAAGAAGAAGAAGAAGAAGAAGAAGAAGAAGAAGAAGAAGAAGAAGAAGAAGAAGAAGAAGAAGAAGAAGAAGAAGAAGAAGAAGAAGAAGAAGAAGAAGAAGAAGAGAGAAGAAGAAGAAGAAGAAGAAGAAGAAGAAGAAGAAGGAAGAAGAAGAGAGGAGGAGGAGGAGGAGGAGGAGGAGGAGGAGGAGGAGAAGAAGAAGAAGAAGAAGAAGAAGAAGAAGAAGAAGAAGAAGAAGAAAGAAGAAGAAGAAGAAGAAGAAGAAGAAGAAGAAGAGGCCTGAGGATCGATTTAATGGCATCATCTTCTACCCACATAGCTCTGCGATTCTTTCCACAAGAGGTATACAGAAAGCGTCACACAGAGCCCGAACTCTGTAGCTAAACAGACGACCAGCACAGGTCTCTGACAACGTAAATGAACTGGTGAACCTAATGAATCCAGAAACGAACCCACGGCATCAGTAGAGCGCGAGCCCGGCGGCTTGGCCACTCCGCGAAGACACATAGTAACTCATGGAAAGGGTTACAGGGTATTACTTATGACAAACAATCTGTTCCTGTATTTAGTCTGTTAATATTTCCTCTCTGACAAGTCCGTGTTTGCTAGCTATTACTGACATAACGGACCAAGTACCGTGTTGACCAGTCCAGTCAAATGTAGCATCCTAGCAACGCCTTTGACCGACAACTAAGGTTTTCACCTTGTTGTTATTTTTAAAACATGGTATTTTTAGCAGAATGTGTATGTGGTGCGTGAACTCCGCACACCGTGTGATGTGTGAACTGTGCGCACCAGGCCGAATGTGCACCGCCACAACTATTTTCGTGGGCTGTGACAGATGCATCTCACGAGACTTATTAACAAGATCGCTAGATCAGTGCTTCCCAAAATGGTGGTCCGCGAACCGGTGCCGGTCCTCGAGCCCTTCTTTGCCGGTCCGCAACGTGAGTTGAAAAAAGTAAGAAAAAAGTTAAATATTTTCTCCTTTCAGGATTGATTAGAAATTTTAAAAAACAAGTTTGTTTAGTTTAGTTTAGTCGTTGGATCAACATCACGGCACCCGGGTTTAACCCATAGTGCTCCGTTTACCTCGTAACTCAAACCTGTCTGGAGAAACTCAGCTCAATGGACGAACTCCGTAGCATCGGTGAGGATCCTAAAATACTTTGTGTAGATTTTTAACTCGAAATTTTGCCTTGGCGGCGCCGTTAGGCTACTCTTTTTCGATTTCCAACTGCCAAGGGATTTTTTTTACAATTTACACGGGCGTCCGTTCTCACTACCCAGAGACCAGGGGACATTTTATTACTGGAAGTCCACGTGAAAAAATCCCGGTCCTCGCCGGGCTTGAACCCGGAACCTTCAAAAACCAAGAATGTCCTTTTCTAAAAACATAATATCCGCACCGTTTTTATGGTGATTTAATTTTAAAATAAATTGAGCCTGCAGCCGTATAGCCCAAGAAGTATTTATTTTTAAGGAGAAGCGAATCATTGGTTCAATGGGAAAGTTAAAAACAGTAACCAGCTGAGACCGATACTAAAAGCCGGCCCTGTCGACGACATTTGTTTGTTGACGACGTGCGTTTCTTTTGTTTCCTATGTGACGAAAAGTGAGAAAGATGCACATTATAATTTGCTGATTGTCATAAGATGCAGAACATACGTGACTCTCGAAATAAAGAGGGTAGTTACGAACAGATAAAGCTAGGAGTACGACAGGGGCGTGTCTTGTCACCAGATCCCTTCTCCCTATATAGCGAAGTAATAATGAGAGAGATCAAAGAGAAGCCAGGAATACTAATTGGAGGATATAATATAAACAATATACGCTATGCAGATGACACAGTATTGGTGGCGGATAATGCAACAGACCTACAACAATTATTGGACATTGTAGTATCAGAGAGTGCAAAGAAGCCACTCTCCTTGAATATCAAGAAAACAGTAACAATGGTGATATCAGAGAAAATGGGGACACCAAAATGTGAAATAGAAATAGAAGGGAAAATTCTCAACCAAGTGGATAATTTTAAATACCTAGGGGCACTTATAACATCAGATGGAAGATGTACAACAGAGATTAAGAGCAGAATAGGGCAGGCAAAAGCCGCATTTCAGAAAAGAGTATCTTATGCAATAAGTCGCTTCAATGAATGTAAAAAGAGAGTGCTAACATGCTATACAGAACCAGTTTTGCTGTATGACAGCGAATCTTGGAATGTAAATGAACAAATTAGGAAGAACTTAGAAGCAACAGAGATGTGGTTTGTAAGACGAATGTTGCGAATTCCTTGGACTGCCAGAGTAACTAACAACGATTGCCTGAAAGAGGCTAATGAAACTAGAACACTATATACAACAATAAGAAAGAGACAAACAGCTTTCTTTGGTCATGTGATGAGAAGAGAGGCATTGGAGAACATCGTGACAACTGGAAAGATCGAGGGGGAGAGAGGCAGAGGCAGACCAAGAGAAATGATGCTGGACGGATTGAGACGGTGGCATGGAGGAATATCATCAGCAGAGTTATTCAATAACACCAAAGACCAAGATCTGTGGACAGCCATGAACGCCTACGCCAGCCGGCACGGCATTTGATGATGATGATATTCAGGTCATATAAAATTCCAGATTACAAGGAGAAAATTTTTTTTAAACGGGACCGTCCATGGTGCAAAAGGAAATTTTTTATGTCGGTCCGCGAAAGTGAAAAGTTTGGGAAGCACTGCGCTAGATGGTATCGTCAAGACATCCGAATGACACGAGCCTTGCAACATATAACCATTATGGTCAAAAAAATTATGGCCAAGTGTTGACAGCAACGTGTGCAAAGCACGGTTTTAAAATTTGAATATATCCACATGCTAACTTGTTGTTTGGGGGTCTGTTTCGTTAGAACATACGTTGTGGTGTTTGCGCACAAGTCTCTTCTTGACTGCATGCCTTGGTTAATGAAGAATCAAAATCATAACACTCTGGCCAAACAAACAGATGATCTGACTCCGTCAGCACATTTCATAAAGTCTAGATGCTGACGGAGCATGTAACCTACCTGTGGTAAAGATATCGGATTTGCAATCTCATAGTCCCTCCTTGCCAGATTACCATTTACATTCGAGCACAAGCATTCTTCGGTTGGTTGTTTCAACTGTTATTGTGTCTTCAACTAGCAGCTGTTCATAGGTCATCATCATGTGCCATGTCGATAAGCGTGCGCGGTCATGTTTCGCCATCTCACACGATCGTGGATCAGCCCAGTGTTCTTGTTTCGAACATACAACGTTGCCAAGCCATCCAGGTATTTACTTCTCTGCCTCTCCCTTGTTTTCCTCCCCTCAATCTTGTTTGTTGTCACCAAATTCTTCATTTCATTTCTTCTAATAATGTGTCCAAAACATAGTGACTGACTGCGTCTAATTTTTCTAATCAGTTTGCGGGTGTCATTTGTTCCTTGTAGGACTTTATCATTGGTTTTTGGGTTGTTGAGTTGAATTGAGTTAAGAACCATACGTGCTCCGTCCCCTCGTTCAACAGCCAGCAAAGAGTCATACTACTAATCGCTCCCACCGCTATCTGATTAAAAGTTCTCCTGGTCTTCCCTCTCTGTTTTGAGATTCTTCCAGAACCCCTGCCGATCCCCCGCAATCTCATTCTTTCCACATACGGGTTCTCAATCTGTTCCTTCGCCTTCTACATCTGGTCACACAAGCGCACGACCCCCCCCCCCCCTTGTCCATAGACAAAATACCACCAAGAGGTGCCATCCCTGCTAGCCTATCAGCCTGTTCATTCCCTCGTACTCCCGCATGGCCAGGGCAAAATATCCATACAATTCTCACGATCTGTGACCTCTGAAGCGACGAGAGCTATTCCACACGAAACATTCCTTTCTCCACCTTGCTAAGCATACTCTTTGAATCCGTAATTGGTTTTTCTGTCTGTCTATGGCAGTGGTTCCCAAGCTTTTCAAGCAGAGGGCCATATCTATTATTTTCGGTAGTTAAGCGGGCCACAACGTTATAAAATTATAAAAGTAGTGCAATATCATTCTACCTTTCTTAACATTCATCAACAAAATTCTAAAGCTTTAAAGGCAGTCAGTGTCAGTACTACACTGTGGCAATTATTATTTCTTTGGTTTAAAATCAAAAGTTCATTTAACAATACAATTTTAATCAGTTTCGAAAATCGCTATTAATGTCCTCGTATTTAATTTACAATTGTAACTGTTCTTCATAACCAGTTACTCATGTTCAGGTGCCAGGTTATCAATGTCTGTGCACAAATCTGCAGGCTTGGCCATGGGATGGGACAGCACAGAATTGTATTTCCTATGGTACAGTAGCCATGTCATAGCAACTTGATCTACGTCAGAGCTACCCTTAATTTTTTTTACCTTTTTAATCCTTTTTATCCTTCTTTTTTTATATATTTATATTTTTTATATAAATATATTTTATTTTTTTATCCTCCATCAAACAAAGCACTTAAGTTTGATGACCCCAGACACAAATGCCTTGAGGATGAAGTCACCATGTTTCAAAAATTACGGCAACCAACTTCACAACCATTAAATTATTGGAAAAATGAACACAGGTTTCCACTGCTAACAGCAAGTGCGAAAATTGTTTTGGCCATACTAGTGTTATCAGTCGCAGTAGGGCGTATACTTAGTGCAGCTAGATTGTTGTTGAATAAGTTATGAAAACGGATGTTACCAGCTCTCATTATAAACTCTGTGTATATCAGACTTGCATGTAAGATGAAAATTGTGGAAATGGTTCAGGGATTACCCGGATTAATAGAATTATTAGAAACAGTTGATCAGCAGGAAATTGATGATGTGCTGAATGAGCAGAGTGACTCAGAAACAGAATGCGAGAGTCAGAATGACACTGAATTGTCATATTTAGATTTAAAAAAAATAAAATACTCATGAATATTTAAAATGAATAAATCCTGCCGTTTTACATGAATCTTTCTACATGTAGTCCTATTTAGTAGACACTAAACCTAAACTTTCATAAATTTTACAATTTTATTTGAACTGTACTCCATATTAATATTATAATGGAATGGGATGGGGTGGGACAGGCATAAATTACCATGGAATGGGATGGGATGCGACAGAAAAATATGTCCCATGAACAAGCCTGCAAATCTGTCGTGCCCAAAGTCATAAGCGCAGCTAGGTTACTGTCGGTGAGTCTGCAACGTTGCTTGTTGGTGTTGTTGTTGTTGTTGTTGTTGTTTTTATATAACGGTCATAGCGGAAAATGACTGCTCCCATCTGTAAGTCGAACCAAAACGACAAATGTATTTCTGGGCGAATGAACGCAAGTGTTCAAATTGTTCGACAGGCAATAGTCGCCAGAATGAAATCATATGATCAGCTAAAGGTGAAGCAGGCAGCTCATGACATTTACATCTCAGGGTAATGCAGAACTGCATTTCAAATCAATTACTTCGTGCTGACGGTTTTGCTGTAATTGACAGAGCTTGACATCAGGAAATACAAACGGATTTATGAAGAGGGCAACATTATCCTCCTATATTGTGAACTCTTGAAGTCTCGACTGAAAGATATCCAGAAGACTTTCAACTTTCATTTTGTACTGTAACAAGTCACATTGATTGATTGATTGATTGATTGATTGATTGATTGAGGAACCGACATCACATCATTCGGGACATTAACATAAGCGCTCCGTCCCCATCCTCAGAAGCCAGCGAAGAGTTCCAACCCCAATAGTACCAGTAGCAATCTGATTATATGTGCGTCTCGCCTTTCTTTTAAGCGTCGAGCATCTGCCAGATCCCCTCGTCACTCCTCGCTGTCGCATTCTTGCCAGACCATGGTGATCCATTTGCTTCTCCGAGGTGTACACAAGCTCCCACAAGGCCGCAACCACGTCTGCCTTATCATGCATCAATACTCCACCAAGTTTTGCAGAGTCAGCAAATCTGTCTGCCTGTTCATTCCCCAGCACACCAGCATGACCCGGAGAAAAAATCCAGACGACGCTTGCCACCCGTGACTTCCTAAGCGAAGCAAGCCACTCTGCACGAAGCTTGCCTGTCCTCACCCTACTCAGCATGCTTTCTGAGTCAGTTACAATCACGATGTGTGTGTATCGTATTCTCCATCCAGCGGAATGCTGCACTGACTGCCCCCACCTCTATTCTTAAGCTAGATGTTGTGGTATCATATGCCCGGCTCTCCTGCACCAAACGTCGACCATTAGCCTTTGCCAAGAACCCCCAGGCACTTCTACTACCTCTCAACACCGAACAATCTGTGTAGATAATCACATCACCCGGGCGAGCATTATCCTGAATTAGTTGCTGGATTTCCACTTCCGTCGCCCCTGCTGGCCACTCCCTGCACTCCCGGCTCAATGTAATTATAACTCTGCACAAGTCTAACTCCTCCGCTGGCACTCTGACCCACTCCTCTCCTCACCTAATGTTCTCCGAGGGGCACACCTGTCTGATCGTATCCTCCGACTGAGCCATCCATGATTTCCCTCTTATCTGTCGCTGGCCCTTAACTGCGTCCAGCGCCTCATGCAACGGGTGATCTGTGTCAGCAGCTACTCTGAGATATGCTTTCGCCTGTATCACCCTGAGCCTACCAGCAACAGTCGGCAAACCAAAGATGTACCGCATACACACCACTGGGGTATCTCTGGTGCATCCCAGAATGACCCGCATAGCCTCGTTCTGTATGCGCTCCAATCTCACCAGCTGACTCTTTGAGACAGTGAGCAGTCCTAGTCCACAATCAAACGCTGAGAGGATCAAGTGCTGGTATAATCTGAAAAGCAGTCTCTGCTCTATGTCCATTGCAGCCATAGTTTTAAGTGCGTTGAGTCCCTTTTGAGAACTTGTCACAACCGTCTCCACATGATCCTTGAAGGACAGGCTTTTTTCCACCACAAGCGTCTTCAGATTTGGAAACGCCTCTAAAGTCCCTTCAGTCAGCTGTCTGATAAACAGTCGTAGTCTCATTTTAAATGAAGAAATGTCATCGCACAAATTTGTGAATAGTTTTTTTTTTCACTTGATCCTCGCATTTAAAGAGTTTACATGAGACTTCGTTCGACGCAACAACAGTACTCTTGCTATGTTTGTTAGCCTTGGTGAAAAATGACTGCTGCGTGGTCAGAGGACTTTGTTTTAGCTATGAAATCTGTTCTTAACTCCGAATTGATCGGGTACTGAGCATTTATGTCTGAATGTATGGTCATGAAGTGTCGTTCCAGATTAAATTTTGTGTAACAGAAACACAAAATCCGCAGAATAAGCAAACTGGTTTACCACTACGGCTAGGCATAAACATAAATTTTTCCGTGCAATCTTCCGTTGAATTCACAAAAGTAACGTCTTCACATTTTCGCTTTTTACCATTGTCGGTGATAGATTTTCGTTAGATTTTCCACACTCATGTTTATAGGCTTTAAAGGTAAATTTTTATTTGAAAAAAAAACATAATTTCAACACAATACTACCGACTCTGCTAAACAGTTTTAACAGACGACAACATGGCGCATTGCGCACTCTGATTGGTCGACACGGCTGGTATATGGAAACTTTATAACATTTCGTTGGGAACTGAACAGGCGCATTCGATAATATCTTAACATAACAACCACGAGCAGAGTAAATCATCGCACTCTGACGGGGCGCTCATAATGCATTTTTGAAATTATGAAAATATATTATATTAAATAACGAGGCCTCGCGTGCCACAATCTGACAGCTGGCGGGCCACAAGTGGCCCGCGGGCCGTGGTTTGGGAACCTCTGGTCTATGGTATTCTTTGCATTTTCCTCAGAAACCACATTTCCAAAGTCATCAGATATTGTTTAGATTGTCTGCTCATTGTCCATGATTCACATCCATACAAAAGTACCGGTTTTATGTAGCACATATTACTCTTTTTCTCGTTGCAATTGATATCTTTTCATTGGTTAGTATGTTTTCTATCTTGCAAAAGGCTACATTCGCCATAGTAATTTTTGTTCTAATCTATTCAAGGCATCTCCTATCAAATGTTACAGCTGTTCCGAGATAATTGTACTGATTCACTTGTTTAAAAATATGCCCATGTACTTGTATATTACATTGTGGTATTGCCTTTTTCCTAGTGACAACTATAATATGTGACTTCTTACAATTTGATTCTGACTCTAGTTATTCACTGTGTGCAAAAACAGAATGTACTAAATGTTGCAAATCCTGCTCATTGTCTCTGCAATCAATACTGTATTATCTGATATCTAATGTTATTGATATTACATCCGCAAATGGTGATTCCAAATATTTAAACTGAACAGAGAAAAAAGATCTGAAGACATTAAACATCCCTGTCGCACAGCTCTCTTAATAGGCCGATATTAAACTATTTCATTATCAATCTTTATGGTAGCTTGTTGTTTCCAGTATATGTTTTTTACAAGTCTCAGGTCTTTCCCATCAATTTGTAGATCTGCATGCATCTTCGGGATTGCAATAAATATAAAGTTACATAATTCATGAGGTATATCTCCAGTATCATATATTGCGTTCAGAAGTCTGGAGACCTGGTCTATTCCATTTTTTTTCTAAGGCATTGATAATTTCAGCTGTGATGTTGTCTGGACCCAAGGTCTTGCTAGCTTTCATATTGTTAAGAGAATTATGAGCCTCCAACCTCAGAATTAATGGTCTTCATTATTATTCAGAAATGCATACTGTTCATCTCTTCTGTCATGATAAAGATCTTTGACATAATCTGACTATGCATGTAAAATCTGATCAATTTCTACTATGATTTTGCGATCTGTGGGTTTTAGGCAACCCGTTGATGTGCGTGTTCTTTTATTAGCCATGTCATGAATTTTTCAGTGCATTAATTTGGTATTCCGGGTGTTGTGTTAGTTTTCAATTTCCCTGAAATTTTCATCAAGCCATGCTTATTTTTCCTATTTGCACAATTTCCTAATTTTCCTGTGAACCTCTTTATTTTTGTCGCGGTTGTTATTTCGTCTTATTTCTATGAATTTTAAGGTGTTTTGCGTCATCCATTTCTGACTTCCAATCATCTTCAATTTTGGAATAGTTGGGTCTGCAGCCTTGCTGTGTTCTTCAATATTCCCCATTTGCCACTGACATCTTCAAATAGAATTTCCAGATCGGACAATGCATCAAATTTGTTCTTTACATCTACGTTGAATTTATCTTTTATCTCCTCACTCTTTAGTGCACGCAGATCAAATAGTTTGTTTCTTGCGTTTATATGACCTTCTTTAATTGCATATGTATTTGCTTACGACTAATCTATGGTCACTGTAGCAGTCTGCTCGTGGTATAGTGATTGAGGCTTTTATGGCATTTCTAAATCTTCTGTTGATGTTGATGTAATCGGTCTATTTTCTTATCATATTAGTAGGACTCCATGTTCATAATCTCCGTGGATGGTGTTGATACCAGGTGTTTCCAATAATCATATCATGCTCTTTTGCGCACTGGACAAGTCTGCAATCTCTTTTATTCCTTTCCTCTAGTCCAGGGGTCACCAAACTTTTTTCACGGCGGGCCGGATAACTGACAAACTGAAAAGCGCGGGGCGGACACTCATTCTGTAGAATACTTGCCCTGGTCTCCTTGGCGAAGGTCTTACGAACGCGGTTCGTAATCTCGTTAACCCGCGTTCGAAACACTGCTGCGCGGGATTTGGCAGCAGACAATGTTGCGCTGGTTTTTTACGCAATGGTATGGGTGCCGGTCGTTCAGAAAGTAATGGCAAACTACTGAACGTAAACTTGCCAAGACATCAACAACAGCAAAAAAAAAAATGCTGGTGTTGACTGCAAACGTCCTGTAAAGAATATGCAACAAACTTTAGCAATACTTGCAAGCCAAAACGAAAGCTCTGGTAAAACAGACGAAAAACTAAGTTAATCATGTGTCAAAGATCTAAATAAGAGTTTACAGAGTTAAGAATATAGGAAATAGAGCTAAGACAGAGACTATTAAAGAACACAAGACAGAAGAGACACAAGCGCTATAAATAACTTTACACCAGACACACTTGTGTCAACCAAGAGGGCATTGAGTGTAAGTGAGCGAGGGTTTCCCAAGACACTAGGAAAACTCGCCTCGACGAGTAACCATGGAGTACAGGTTACTCTAGTTAACTGACCAGTGTGCTGGAACACCACGCACGCAAGACTCGCCAACGCACGGAGGATCCAACGTCCGTGTTTGAACACGCAACTAGAAGCGTGGCTCAGACTGCGACTGAGACGGCTAGAGAGTAGACGTGTTCCTTATGAATACTATAAGTTTATAGACAATAGTGATTGTTAGGCTTTAGATTCCATTCAGTGATTAATAGTATCATTATCACCTCTTCATTGCATCTGTGTAACGTACTATGATGTTTATTGTCAATGAAGTATTCCGCTCGCGGAGCTTGTTTGTAATCAGCTCTAAATAAATTGTACCCTTTTGCAAATGACACGAGTTATTATTTCGTGTGGTGCAAAAGTAGGGGAGTCCTGAAATACCTGTCGCAAGTAAGTCGCTGACAGGCAGGACCCCATTTGGTGTCAGAAGTCCCTGAACCAACGTCAACAGCACCATTTGGCATTATTTCTGTGCTAAAAATACCTAAAATTAACGTGAATTATTTTGTGTTAAAAATACCTAAAACTAACGTGAATTATTTACCATAAAATGTCAGAAATAATTTTGTTTTATGAATGAACGTTAGTGATTAACACCATTACTACGTGATAATTAATATGTTACCATTTGTGGAGCTTGAACCACAATGAAGAAAGATTAATTTACAAGTTGTGTTATTCTGAGGAAATTAATAGGAAATGTGTATGAATTTGTGGTAATGAAAATGTATACAAATATGTATCTAAATTGTCAAGCAAACCATCGTGTACATTTCATTTTCTGTGATACAGCCATTAATGTCACCATTCATCACATTCATGTAGATATTTGTGCAAAATAAGTTCTTTTTGCACAAAGAAAAGATATTAGCTACTGAACGGAAGCCTTAGAACGTAGTTATACCAAACAAGATAGAAAGTGAAGACAAGACGACAGTGACTTTCATATGACGAATCATCTTACTAATCATGACGATCATTTATACTATCATAACATTCTTTCATTAACATCATTTATCATTATCTAGATCACAGTTATGATTCATCAGCCGCATGAAATATAAACATGTATTTATATCCTACGCATGTTTCTAAAGTATTGATGCTCTACTAAACAGAAGCATCCGTTCTGTTGTCAAGTCGATCATTTGTGTGTGTCCGGAAGACAGCGGTGGAACATCCCAAGGGCCATACTTTCCGACAAATTAGATGAGTATATTTTTGAATTATTTTGATATTCACTATGTTAACCATGCATCTTTATTTTCAGTGAGAATGTAAATAACTAACACATAACTTGAAACCATTGTGTAAACCTAGAGTGATATCATTGTGAAATAACATAAAGCCACAAAATGGCATCATTAAATGATTGCATCCAGGCGGGCAAAGAAATAGGCCATACTGGAGAGAAATTAGAGAAATGGGCTGATCAAAAATACAAAGAAGAAATAGCTCGACAGAAGGAAGAAACAGAGAGAAAAACTGCTCTACAGAGAGAAGAAACTGCTCGACAAAGAGAAGAACCAGAAAGAAAAGCTGCTCTAGAGAGAGACGAAAGAGCATTAGAAAGGCAACATCAAAAAGAGATGAAACAAGTAGAAGAAGCCACTAAACAAAAACAGCTAGAGTTAGATAATGCCACCAAACAAAAACAGCTAGATTTAGAGGCAGCCACCAAACAAAAACAGCTAGATTTAGATCATGCCACTAAACAGAAGCATATACAGGTAGAGTCAGAAACTAAATTAAAGATGAAAGAAATGGAGATAGATTCAAACATCCAGATAGCCTCAAGTAAACAAAAGAGCCAGGAAGAACAAAATAAGTTTAGTAAATATAAAGGCCTGATCAAACCATATAGCGTAGGCGATTCAATCTCAGCCTGGACTGAGAATTTAGAGTTTCAACTTAAGACTCAGAAAATACCATTGGATGACTGGGCAATGATCTACATGAGAAATCTCAATGGGGAGCCATTAAAGGTTATAGAATCAATACTTACAGAACTAAGGAGTAATTATCAGTACATCCACGATAGGATTATGCAGCATTTCCTTCTGGATGCCACTGGGTATCAGATTCAGTTTTCCCAAATAAAACTAAAGCCAACTGACACCTTTCTAGATTACATCTCTAACGTGCAAAGTACATTTAATAAATGGAATAAAGCAGCGAAAGTGGGCAAAAACTTTGATAAATTACGAGATCTCATGGTAATGGATAAGGTGATATCCACAGTCCCTACCCCTTTTGCGAAGTTTCTCCAACAATCAGATATCGAATCCATTGAGCAACTAGAAAAACGGGGTTCAGCATCTTTTTCTTCTAATCGTGACATATTTAAGACCACAGCACATGATACAGAGATCACTGCTTTTGTTAAGAACGTACCTAGTAGATCTTATAATCAGAAAGAGTATCATAAGAAAGACAAACCTTACCAGAAGCCACCACAGTGTGGATATTGTAAATTATTTCACCCTAGCTACTCTATGTGCGACAAGAACCCGGCATATCCTTCACACTTAGAAACCATAATAAAGAAGCAAGAAAGTAGACGAAATTCATTTAAACGTACTGTTAAATGTTATTTTTGTTCTAGCTATGGCCATTATAGCGCCAAATGTCTTGGTAGGCAACGAATGAAGGCAAATAATGCTGTGCTCATCGATACGTCATCTGACGATGATAGTGTAATTGACTCTGAACTTGAGAATGTATTACCAGAGAGTGAATGTGAAAGTGTGGCAGTAGTTACTGATATATTAGATTTTAAGAGATGTGACACATGTCACCAGTTTCATGCGGATGGGAAATTGAAATGTGGTCATGTTATACCATTTTCAAACGAAGATGCTAATGCAGCTAGTGCCTCCAGAGGTAAGCTGAAGTTCTACGATGCACTGGTCAATGATCAACCATGCCATTGTTTACTGGATAGCGGCAGCACTTTACTTAGTTTAAGAAAAGAGCTGGTTAGACCAGAAGATTACACGGGTGAATTTGTCAAATGCTGTACTTTCTCTGGAACCATTGAGAAATACCCACTGGCAAAAGCGCATATTAATACCCCGTTCCTTACCGGCACATTTACTTGCGCAATCCTGCAAGATCCCTGCACGGATCTGATTTTAGGCAGTTTAGCTTCATTGAAGCAATGTACTGACGACGACATATTAGCCTGGAAACAAACAAACATGGCTAATTCTGTAACAAGGTCAGATACTCAAACACACTATACTGACCTACAAAATGAGATGTTACAGCTGTTAACACCCAGCGGTGCAAATAACAACACTACTCGACAAGAATTTATCGAGGCACAACGCACCGATCAAACTAACGCACCTTATTTTAAATTGTTTGGTGAGCGAGCGAAAGTGACTAAAAATGCATCTTGGTATTTTAGAATACACAACGGAATTCTTATGCGTTATTACACAAATAATAACCATGAAATTCAGCAGACGGTGTTACCTGTAACATACCGACAAAATGTGCTAAAGATCGCACATGAGTCACCGTTTGCTGGACATTTGGCCTATGACAAAACCAGAGGCAGAATTTTGTCACACTTCTACTGGCCTAAATTCTGTATTGATATAAAATTTTTCTGTCGTTCATGTACTATTTGTCAACATCTTGTAAGAAAGGGAAAGCATGTGACGGCCGTAGTTCAACGGTCATTATTAGCATCTAGACCATTTGAGTGTGTAGCGGTCGATATTGTTGGACCCCTAAATCAGGTGTCGAGCAAAGGAAACCGATTCATACTTACGCTCGTGGATCTATGTACCAGGTGGATCGAAGCTATTCCACTAAAATACATCACCTCCAAAGATGTGGCAAATGTATTTTTGCACTTATTTTGTCGTTTCGGCTTTCCGCGAACTATTCTATCAGATCGTGGAACGCAGTTTATTTCGGCTGCTACGCAAGCCTTAACAAAATTGTTAGGAATAGAACAGCATTTCTGTACCCCGTACCACCCAATGAGAAACGGGATCATAGAAAAAATTAACGGGGATCTCAAACACATGCTGGCGAAAGTAACAGCAGAAAACCCATCTGATTGGGACACGCTATTGCCAGCAGTGCTATTTGCCCATCGAGAAATTCCGCACTCGAGTACGGGTTTCTCACCTTTTGAATTAGTGTATGGGGCAAACCCTCATGGACCCCTAACAATTTACCATCAGCTAATCACTAGCTTACCAGAAAATCCAACATCAGTAACACCGTATTAGATGGTAACAGAGACACGCGATAGAATAATGAAAGCGTGTGTAATAGCCAAATCATCTTTGGAGAGGAAAGGACAGATGTACCGCGACTATGCAAATAAGGGTGCTAAAACAATACACCTTGAACCTAATCAGAAGGTTCTGCTTTTACTACCAGATAAACGTAATTTGTTACTAACATCGTGGCAAGGGCCATTCAACGTTGAACGGAAAATATCAGATGTCGATTATGAAATATCGATAAAGGGAAAATTAAAGATATTTCATATCAACATGCTGAAACCATACTTCTCACGACAAGAACTACCGACAGACGAACAAGATGCACCCACACCAATTAATCGGACGACAGACGTACACAACACAACTACACTAGCTAGGGCGACGCAGGACAACGACATCGCAAACACACTTAGCCAGGTAACAGCACACACAGCTAGTACAACAACAGTACTGAACGAGACAGATGACGACGGAATAGAATTACCAGTCCTTACAGTAGACACGACTGGGACCATCGAGAGCATACGGATAGAAACCAAACTTACAGACGAGCAACGACGACAGATGATAGAATTAGTGACGGAGTACAAAGACATTTTCTCCGACATCCCAGGAAAGACAGACAGAATAGAGCACTCCATTATTCTGACTGATAACACCCCAATCAAGTGTCGACCTTATTCCATCCCACTAAATTATACGGCTAATCTCGATAAAGAATTACTATCTCTTGAATCGAGTGGAATAATTCAGAAATCTCAGTCAGAATATTCCTTCCCTATCGTCCCTTCGCCAAAAAGGACTCAACAATTCGACTCTGCGTCGATTATCGACGTTTAAACAGAGTGACCAAAATTGATGCTGAGCAATCCCAGCATGCGAGGATTTGATCCTTGATATGTCTACATCTCGCATCTTTTCCAAACTCGACCTCACGAAAGGATATTGGCAGGTCCCGATGCAAGAAAATTCTATTCCTATAACAGCTTTTCCCACACCTTTAGGTCTCTATGAGTGGCGATTTCTTCCTTTTGGCCTTCGTAATGCTCCAGCCACTTTTGTCCGTCTAACTAGGGATCTTCTCAACGGGGTAACAAATACTTCTACATACATAGATGACATATGTATCCATACTGTAGACTGGACATCACAACTACAGAAACTGCGACATGTCTTCGATAGGTTGCGATTATTCGGTCTTACAGTCAAACCAACTAAAGTAGAGTTGGGCATGGAAGAAATTGACTTCCTAGGCCATATAATCTGCAGGGGCCAACTCAGAACAGATGAAAAGATTGTGACCAAGATTCTCAATTTGACTATGCCAACGACCAAGAAACAGGTCCGAAGTCTACTTGGTCTTGTGAATTATTATAGTAAATTTATTCCCAATCTGGCGGAAATCACCAGTGTTTTTTCCAATATTTTGAAAGCTTCGGCAAAATTTGATATTCAAGATGCACGGTTAATTAGTGCATTATCAAAATTGAAATATTTATTCAGCGTTCCACCTATTTTGCGTTTGCCTAACCAAAATCTTACCTATTTTTTTACGTACAGACGCAAGTGCTATTTCCATATCGGGAGTCCTAGGCCAGTTTTACGAAGGGAAGTTCCACCCAGTAATGTACGTAAGCCGTAAGATCAGCCCAGCTGAATCGAGATACTCAGCATCTGAATTGCAGGGCCTTAGCTTAATCTATTGTGTTAGAAAACTTTATAGGTTTCTGGCAGGAACACAGTTTGTGATCCAGACCGATAATTCTCCGCTTTCTGTGATGCAGTCTGGCATTCCCCATAACAATAGGGTCTACAGATGGGCCTTGATTCTGCAGAACTATGCCTTTACCATCCAGCATTTGAAGGGGAGTTTGAACTCTTTGGCAGACACTTTGAGTCGACCGTCAAACATTGAAATACCTGAGGTACAGGAAGAGATCGACCAGAGATCACCAGAAACAGTGACACTGTAATTGCGTTTTAGATCAGTGCCGTATGTGGTGAAAAAGTTACACTGTAAGTGCGTTATCATCGCCAAGCGTTTAAACTATGTAAGAGTAACATTGCCATTAGGAGTGAAACAAACAGACGCATAAGTAGTATGTCTACATCGCTAACACATATATAAGCCATATTTACATTGAAGTGTTAGACGTGAACCTACATAGATTGGTAGGGAACTATATATATAAACACTATCCAGGAAGGTGAGCATATAAGACTTTGGCTAAATGAACTATGTTATGAAAATAGTCTACAAACAACAGTGCTCCATCATCACACCCGAAAGGACGACATTAATTTAGTGTAATTATATATAAAAGTAATTGTGATATGTATATAACAATGGTTTATAAACAGTACGCATAACTTCATTTTTGTATTAATAATTGAATTGCAAAATGTTCAAGTACATATATAACTTTAGTTATCTCATTTGATAGTTATAAGTCACCTACATTTAGTTAAGAACCCATTTAAGTTAACACCTATATTAGAAATGCAATTATTAGATATTACTTTACCTTATCACCGCATAAACATAATCATTTATAAATTCATTTAATTAAAATATCATTTCTAAACTAACCCAATAATTTAGGAATTAATATCATTTCATGTACCAATAACACTTGAAGGTAACTAACCCATTTTGCTTAAATGTAATTAATTAGTTAGATTATTTCCCTTAGGATAAATTTAGAACAGCACACCAAATTACATCAGTTAATTAGATTAGTGAGTATTACAGGATCGGTAACAAACCATCATCACAAACTTGTATATTTTGTATAGGCAGGACCCCATTTGCCTAGGCATGACACGTGCAAAGAAAACGCACAGTCATTTGGCGTGAAGACTTGTACAATTCAGCCAGTCATTTAGTGTAAATATGTAATGTTAATTTACGTGATATTATGAACCATATTTTAATGACGAATGAATGTTTTAACATAACGATGGTATTAAAGTGAACGAAAGATGTGTAAATGAGAGGAGAGAATGAATACAATAGTAAACATTGAAGGAGAGAGAAAGAGAGAGAGAGAGAGAGAGAGAGAGAGAGAGAGAGAGAGAGAGAGAGAGAGAGAGAGGTAGCGGCAAATTATTTGTTCACCGCTTAAAACGTCTTATTGTGACTTGTCTGTGTCAATCTGTGTAACCAATGTGTTGTTAAGTTTTGAGTGTGTTACTGCAATACTTTAGTAGTAGTAAATACAGAAAATACTTTGAGCATCTTGAAACGGAATTGTGGTCATAAATAAAAATAACAGACATTTGTAGCCTCAATAAACCGATTTACGGCGCTCGAAGGGATACACACATGTAGAATAGAAACGCATACACATGTTAGCAAATTAAGTACACTGTAGTGTATTAGAAAACACGCAAACAAACAGGAAAACGAACACATAAAAGTTGCACACACCATTTGTTTCAAAGAACAGTAACTCAAATCAGGGGACACAATAACTTCTTGAAAACCTTAATATAACATTGAAAATATTTCTTCACAAGCGGAAGCTAGAAGGTGAAGAGTAGAACTTAATGTATACGAGTTGGGGCTGATATTATTGGGAACATGAACATTCAATGCTCATGTGTTGTACTCATAACAGAGTCAACTTGTATTGGGTTGTCATTTTGGGCAATATGAGGACAGGTCAAAAGACATAAGTCAACGGACAGAAGTCAGAAGACATAGGTCATAAGACGGAAGTCAGGATATAAGTCATAAGACAACGGTTCTGGATCAAAACAATTCCCAAGAAGATCTATAGCCAACTATACTGATACGAGGGGCTACTCAATTAACCGAGTGAATTAATAGAACAGTGTGAGTAAGGAAAGGAGAGAGTTTGTTCTATCCCCAGAAGAGAGATTTACAACTTATGAGATCTTTGACAAAATTGGACAGCCAATTTTTCAGTGACCATACAACGTGTTACAAGCAATGAGTTAAAAGGTTGTAACACTCCACGGAGAGGAGAGGAGCCTGTCAAAGGTCTAAATAAGCGTTTACAGAGTTAAGAATATAGGAAATAGAGCTAAGACAGAGGCTATTAAAGAACACCAGACAGAAGAGACACAAGCGCTATACAACGTGTTACAAGCAATGAGTTAAAAGGTTGTAACACTCCACGGAGAGGAGCCTGTCAAAGGTCTAAATAAGCGTTTACAGAGTTAAGAATATAGGAAATAGAGCTAAGACAGAGGCTATTAAAGAACACCAGACAGAAGAGACACAAGCGCTATAAATAGCTTTACACCAGACACACTTGTGTCAACCAAGAGGGCATTGAGTGTAAGTGAGCGAGGGTTTCCCAAGACACTAGGAAAACTCGCCTCGACGAGTAACCATGGAGTACAGGTTACTCTAGTTAACTGACCAGCGTGCTGGGACACCACGCACGCAAGACTCGCCAGCGCACGGAGGATCCAACGTCCGTGTTTGAACACGCAACTAGAAGCGTGGCTCAGACTGCGACTGAGACGGCTAGAGAGTAGACGTGTTCCTTATAAATACTATAAGTTTATAGACAATAGTGATTGTTAGGCTTTAGATTCCATTCAGTGATTAATAGTATCATTATCACCTCTTCATTGCATCTGTGTAACGTACTATGATGTTTATTGTCAATGAAGTATTCCGCTCGCGGAGCTTGTTTGTAATCAGCTCTAAATAAATTGTACCCTTTTGCAAATGACACGAGTTATTATTTCGTGTGGTGCAAAAGTAGGGGAGTCCTGAAATACCTGTCGCAAGTAAGTCGCTGACATCATGGGTGAGTGGCGTGTAATGCGCACGCACACACACGCACACACACACACACACACACACACACACACACACACACACACACACAAAGACAACCAACATATTTATTTACTAAAAAAGTTATCAAAAAGATAGTTACATTAGACGTAGTGTGCACATATCCGAATCTTACAAACTAAGCAGCAGAAAAGGTTAGTGAGATTTGTGAAACTGATATTTGGCTTTCAAGATATCATCCATGTGTGGTTTGGAATTGCTGCATCCAATCAAGAGAATTGCTTTCAAATCTTCATCCGTCAATCTCGTTCGATTTGTTGACTACACATACTTCATTTTTTGAAAATGTTTGCTCACAGACATAAGTTGTTCCAAAGGTTATAGTCTTACAAAACATTTTGCACTTCCATGAAAATGTCTTTTCCAGTTGTTGTTCCATGCATGCTGCAAACGGATGCCAACTCTTCCGTTATCTGAAAGTCCAAATTGGCACCACGAATGAACACGAGAAGTTGTGACGTACTCGAGAAATCAGTAGAATCATCCAGCGCCAGAGACGCAGAGGTGTTTCCACGGCACCAGGACCGGGATCTATACTGGCAAAGGCCTGCTGACACGTCCACACCGTGCGTCCTGGGCAACAGGTCCCTTTGAGGACCTGACTAACATCAGTAGGATTGATGATTCCTCCGAAGTCGGAGAGTATCTGCCTGCATGGCGAGGAACCACCAGTCTGCACACCAATAAGCCATATATGGGACAACGCAAACCATAGGTCCGGTATGACATCACATTGATGTTGGACAACAGGATGTATTCATCCGACATACAGGACTTCACGCTGGAGTTCACAGCCAGCGAATACAAGCAAGCATCCATCGCCAGAGAATACCATAAAAAGTTCCTAGTTTTCTCGCGTATCTGTAGCACTATGTTCGCTCCAAGTTCTTCTGTTCTTCGCACAAATGAACTTGCCGAAATCCTGATAGTTCCAAACAAATAGGCTTTTTCAGGACACATGTCATTTGCTGCTTCCATCATACACTTTTTGGTTAAGTTGCCACCAGTAAACGGTTTTCCTCGTTCTGCATCTTATGCACTATTTTGTTACATATGTGAGTGACAGATTCATTTTCAGCAAACTTTCTCGTGAAGAGATCTCTTTGTTTTTCTAAACCACGTTTCATGGACTCATATTTCAGAAAACTTTCCAGAAAACTTTGAATATGTTGATAAATGTTTTGTTTCGTAGTGACGCCGAAGATTGTACTCTTTCAAAACGGCATCACTTTCGCTGCATATTACGCAGTTGGTTTTCTGGTCCTTTGTTTCCACAAAGAAGTATTTTACTCCCCATTCTTCATTGAAAACGCGATACTCGGCGTCCAGTTTTCTTTTCTTAATAGCCATAATGAAGGGCGAAATATACGGGATCTGAAAATGAAAATGACATTGAATTCGAAACATAATTAAAATCCTATTGAAACACAGGAAAAGCAGAAGACTATGTGTCACCGGTGAAGCTACGACTCACCACAGATACATATAAAGTTTATAGGTACCTTTGGTAATAGAATTTATCTCATAATAAGGTTCGCAAACTATATAAATAGGGCCGGCCTAAATAAGCAGCCTAGAGCAGAGTTTTTCAACCGAGATTCCGCGTGTGGCAGCCAGGGGTTCCGCCAAAACAGACCGAAATCGCCTAAATGCAACATTTCTGCCCATCTGGTTTATTATATAAAGTAGGACAGACACTCGGATCATCGCACTGAGTTCTCTGAGCAACGAAAACATTTGCTTAAGGATCTGCTCCAACAGAAAGGTTTGCAAACACTGGTATAGAGACCAGGTAGATTAACACCTTGACTGGGGAATTCTTCTGAGCTGGAAATAATATTTTCGTAATAACACGAGGCTTCTATGGACATTTTATGCTATGTTTGCTACTTTATTGCCTCTATTCGCACTTGTAGTTCACTTACGTATCACTGTCAAAGAAATCCTCGTTACATACCTATAAAATGGATGACTGGCAAACAGTAGTAAATATTTTTGGAGCATCGGACCTGTGTTGACAGCCGGACGCATCTAGGGGAGGGAAAGATGTGTGTGTGTGTGTGTGTGTTACCATGGAAACCATGGTAACATAAGAGTGTAGGTGGCGCTACCACGAGCCGGGGAAGGACTTGGAATGGCGCGAAATAAGCAAACATTACAATAAACAAGTAAATCTAGGTACAATAATTTATAATTAACAATAGTAAATTTAAGACACATAGCAGCCAGGAGGTCTGCGCATGTGTGAAGATCTCCCATTATTCTAAACATAATATTTACATTTAAATTATATCACAACCTCTCGTGGTCCATACGCTATATCAAGCAAGTTCGAGTACCGTCTGCGGGCCGGATGAAATGACGTCACGGGCCGGATCCGGCCCGCGGGTCGTAGTTTGGTGAACCCTGCTCTAGTCCATACTTGATATAGACAGTCTTCAAACTATCTCCCTTGTCCATCATCAATGACCCATCTATTGGCCCTCTTAAGGTCAACATATCTGCTCTATTGTTGCTTCTGGCTCCTGCGTGACAAGTAAAATAGATCTGTACTTATGCTTCATAGACTAGACAAAAGCACTTAACAATGTGAATCATGAGGTAATAATACAATTACCAAAGCAACTAAACACTGGCGGCAAAGATCTGCGAATAAAAAAGAACATATATTGGCAGCAAACAGCAGCCATAAGAATCAACAACCTGGTAGGGATAACTTAGTGTGTAAAGAAGAGTGTCAGACAAGGATGTGTAATGACTCATGATTTGTTCTCATTGTACAGTGAATATATAATGAGATCTACAGAAAATATGACAAGGGTTTAGGTAGGTTTTTTTTTTTAATTTTAGTTTACTTTAGTCGTCGGATCAACATCACGGCATACGGGTGTAACCATTAAGTGCTCCGTTCTACTCCTAACACAAGCCTGAGTCCGGAGAAACTCAGCTCAGTGCACGAACTCCGTAGCACCGGCAAGGATCCTGAAATACTTTGGGTAGATTTTTAACTCAACATTTTGCCCGGACAGCGCCGTTAGGCATTTTTCGATTTTCAACTGCCTAGGGATATTCTTTTGCGTGTGCAACACACAAGGGCGTCCGATCTCACTACCCAGAGACCAGGGGAAATTTTGTTACTGGAAGTCCACGTGAAAAGTCCCGGTCCCGGGACCTCCAGCACTCGATGCGGACACCATACCTCGAGACCACTCAGCTCCCTCGACAACTTAACTAAGTAAACTAAACTTGGTTGGTGGACATAATATAAATAACTTATGTTATACTGATGAACGCGTTTTGACAACAATAAGTCAGTAGAAACTACAGGAAATGATAAATACAGTGGTTGTAGAAAGTCAAAAAATGGGTTTCAGCTTGATAATAGAAAGACATAAGTCATGGTGATATCAAAGAAGTAGATTGCGCCTAAATGTGCAATTCAAGTAAATGACGTTACTCTGGGGCAGGTGGAGAAATTCATATACAAGTATCTAGGCACATGGATAACATCAGATGGAAGATGCATCTCAGAGATAAAATAAAAAACAGAATAGGATAAGGAAAAACTGCATTCTATTAAATAAAGAACATTTTGAGCAATACATTCTTGTCTTTTAAAGTTAGAAAAAGAGTTCTTGCATAGAACAAATTACAAAATATGGCTGCAAATCCTGGAAAATTAGTAAACTGAGGAAACAATCCATGGGTGCCTTGTAGATGTGGTTTTATAGAGGAATGCTGAAAATTAATTGGACAGCTAAAATGAGCAATCTGGACATTTTTAGGGAAGCTAAATGACAACCACAACTTGTCCATCACATCAGACAGAAGCAGTCATTACTTTTTGACCTCATTATGAGAAGACAAAACACTGGAGCACGTTGATACAACCGGACAGATTTGTGAACAGAGATATAGAGGAAGACAGTGTTAAAAAATTATTGAGACTCTTGTGTCATGGCACAGAAAGGAGTCAACACACCAGTTGGCTCATGCCGTCGGAGATCCACATTTGTGGAGAATATGATCGCCCACTTCAGCCAAGTCACTGGATGATGATGGAGATGAGAGAAGTGTTTTTGTTTGGCACCCATGCATTCCACATCTGCACATTTTAAACTATAAAGGTAGCTGCATGCCCAATACAGGACGTTGCAATCAACCCCATCATTTAGTTGCTCTTCATGAGTTACCAGACAATGTTAGTTGAGTAGTTTATCATTGCTTTCTGAACTGCCGACGCCTCAAATGCAATACGTGTTGAGAATCAGACATAATGATTGCTCAAGCGACTCGGGTATCTACTAAACAACCCTATCACCGCGGTGATTGAAGCCACCTCCATCTTCAAACTGGAGGTTGTGGATATACAGACTCCATTCTGACCAGCAACTACCTTATCCCTGACTCTATAAGAGGACCCCATCCACTATTATCTCCTCGCGAAACAGAATGATCGATGACAACTAAAATCGACAAATGTAAAATGAAACAATGTGTAAAATCATCACATGTAAAATTAACACAATGTGAATAATCATCACATGTAAAATGAACACAACATGTCAAATCTACAAATATAAAATTACGACGAAATGTTAAATCAGCTATTGCCAAATGAATTTCAGCTATAAAACAAACAAGTGCCACAAGAAACGACCTATAACATCAACAAATGTAACACTAACACGTTGTGTAAAATCAACAAGTGTAAATTGAACAATGACTGTAAAATCAACAAATGAAACAACAGTCATATGAAAAATAAATATGAGATGTAAAATCAGCAAATGTAAAATTAACTCTAGCTGTAAAATCAGCAAATCTAAAACGACCACGGTATGTTAAATCAACAAGTGTAAAATTAACTCTACATGTAAAATCAACAAATACAAAATTAAGATGCAAAAATCAACATGAGATCCAAAAATGTACAATAGACACGTCTGTAAAGTTAACAAGTGTCACACGGACTGGGGCAATAAAATAAACACATGTATAATAGACAAGAGGTGTGAATTGAACAAATGCCACACGAGCAAGGGCTGTACAACGAACAAGTACCCCACGACTACAGGCTATAAAATCATTAAGTTAAACATGTACAAGTGTCACATGAACTGAGGTTGTAACATGAACACGATGTGTAAATCAACAAATGTCGAACAAGGGATATAAGATGAACAAGTGTCACACGAACAGCGGCTGTAAAATCAATAAGTCCAACATGACACTGGATTGCAAAATCACCAAATGTAACTGGTACTTTAAAATGTTTTGCGTATCCTTTTACAGGACTTAGCTGTCAACAGCAGCATCTTTCAGCTGTCTGTTGATCTCTTGGCAAGATTACGCTCAGTAGTTTGCCATTGCTTTCTGAGCGGCCGGCTCAGTATCCGCAAGTCACGAGCGGGGGTCGAACCACCTCAGTTCTCGCTCCGCTGCGAGACTCTGCGTGATAAACGGGATTACAGAGAGAAAGTGTTGTAACCCCACAGCCAGAGAGACCGGCAACTGGTACTTTGGGCAGTAAAATAAACAAATATTACATGAACACGGGCTGTACAATCAACATATGTAAGGTGAACACGAACTGTACAATCAACAAATGCAGGTCTGCATGGTCGAATGGGTAAGAACGCGTGTTCTTAAACATCCGGCGTGCTGATGCCAAGGTAAGGGGTTCAACCCCTACACCGGACAGCTGGACTAAAATGTTGACCTGTCGTCTTTAATTTAGGGACGTAAATTACACGTACCTCTGAAGTCGGAGTGGGTTCGCCTGTTAATAGGGAAAGCTAACCCACACGCAAAATTTATTCCATCACTACTATAAATAGTGTGTATGGACTACGCTTAGGTTAAAAGCGAGCAAGTACCCCCCCCCCCCCCCCAAAAAAAAAAAAAAAATTTTTTTTTTTAAAATCTACAAATATTGCATGAACACGGGCT
Source organism: Cepaea hortensis (assembly GCA_963921405.1). Lineage (NCBI taxonomy): Eukaryota > Metazoa > Mollusca > Gastropoda > Stylommatophora > Helicidae > Cepaea > Cepaea hortensis. The sequence goes on from OY992878.1 coordinate 14,235,928, forward strand.
GTCAAATCAACACATGTTACATGTAAACGGACTGTGATATCAACAATTGTGACATGAACACGGACTGTAAAATCAACAAACGTTCCATGAACAGGGCTGTAAAATCAACAAATGTTACATGGAAACAGGCTGTAAAATCAACATATGTAACATGAACACGGGCTGTAAAATCAACAACTGTGACATGAACACGCGCTGTAAAATCAACATATGTAACATGAACAAGCGCTGTAAAATCAACGCCTGAATTACTTCACTGATGTTAACATTTATGTAATCTCCTGGCCTGTCCTGACTCAAGCCCACAACTCAGCTATTACTTCCAGCAGTATTATTACAAGAAATCACCCAGGTGCGTTTAGTGTCAACCGAAGATCTCTTATTTTTACGTTGCAAATCCTCATCGCCCATCCTGTTATGTACACACTTCAGGAATAATATACCGAGCCATGTATCCCATGTTCTTTCAATTATCCAATCATCTTTCAGAACGTAATATGGTGTCTTCTCACCGAGCCAATCGCCTTTTAGAACCTCAACCATACTCGCTGTAAAACAGCGATATCCTCATATTTCATTTTTATGTTTTCCTCTGCGCAATCTCTGGCAATTTCCATCTGATTGATTGGGATTTCGGCAATCTGCCTGCAGGGTTAAAAAAAAAATGTTTGTTATCTCGGCAAATTTGCTTTCGTCGTTATCAGAGTTGAAGAGCTGTTACACTTTTCCCAGATGTAATGGGGATTAATTTTGCTCTGGAAGATCGGCGAAATTCGTCGTCACACGAGGATCCTGCTATCGTTAAAAAATTGCTATGATCTTGTGAAATCTTTTTCTTTTAAGCGTTTTTATTTCTATTTCTCCTCCCTTCGCATTTATTTTTCTTCATGTTTAACTCCCACTCCCACCCTACACAATTTTTTGTTCATTTAATGGATTTCTCTTCCATTTGGATTTTCTTTCCTTTCTCCTTTCACTTATTCCCTTTCGTTTCCGCGTTCCATTTTTAATGTCCTTGTAGTGAGTTTAGTAGCTGTTGTGTGCTTTCAGTAACTGACTGAGTGAGGAAGGATAATATATCGTCACATGAGACCTCCCATTTGAATAGAAGGACGATATATCGCTATACTAGGTTCATCGTGTTATTTGTTTTATTTAGTGATTTCTTCTGCAGTTTAAATGCCCAGTGAATGGACATTTACATTATAATACGAGTACTTGTTCATTTATTTGATTGTTTGCCAAGTTTGGTCCAGATCTAGTGTTAGCTTGGCATTGAATCAGTCAATTTATAACTTCTCGCCCTTTTCTGTCTGTCATCTCCTAGCGGAGACCACACCCTTAACCAGCCTACACAAACCACTGTGTAGAATCTATACATTAATGAAACTGATGAGACAAATTAGACGTTGACAGTCAAGATTGTTTTGTGACACATTATGAAAAGAAGTAAACTGGAGAACTTGGTAACAATTGGCAAGATTAAGGGGAAATGAAAAAGGGGAAGACAAAAAAGTAAATATCTGGATGGCTTAGCAATATCGAGACAAAAACACAGAGCTTATTCACGACTCTCGTGATCGTGTGAGATGGCAAACATTAACCGGTCACTTGTATCTCCATGCTATATCATGATGATGAATGAGGTGTAGATGTCAGGGACTTATATGTAAGCAATAGTGTAAGTGCCGGTATGTAAGCGAGAGTCAGTGTAAGCATAGCTGAGGTCAAGGGCAGTAGGGGAAATCACGGCTTGGCTAACGGAGGGTCAAGCAAGAAGCCCGTGAACAGACCCACGTGATGTGGGAAGGTCAAGCAGGACGGAGGCAGAGGGTGGGTGAGACAGCGGATAGAGACGGACGTGTGAAGAATAGGAGAGATAGAACGATCGAACGAGAGAGTTGTGACGGATAGCTGAGATGAACGTTGTGTAGTGATATTCGAGGAATGTACTAACTGTGATATGTGCGGGATGATGTGAGGCTGTGATTGCGAATGATCATGCGGGCGACAGTGTGAATATCGCCCATGTGAGCTAGCGCGTGGCTGCTGGTGTTGAACGATTGTTTGCGCGTGAAGTGCGACCATGTTGTCAGCCTGTAATATATTGTAATAAATGTTGTTCAGGAGAAAGCTCCTGCGAGTTTCCGATTGCATTCATGTGTTATTAGTATATGTGTCGTAGATGTTGTAATTTGCCTGTCCAAGTCCAGTGAGCTAGAAGGAGCAAATAGTTAGGACTCTGACAGTAGACACGACCATAACCGATTGGATTTGCGACTAAAGTGTTCTATGGGATGAGGTAGTCGGTGTCAAACCAACCATTCTCAGTATCCTCTTTTGACCTACATGGTGGGTTACAGTGTTACTATTATTGACTCCATTAAAAGACCCGGTAAGATATTGGGGAACTGTTAACTAACTGGAACCCTTCTCCGTGGTGGGTGCAGAGCTGTTGGCACTTCTTCAGTTTTCTTATGATGCTGAATTTGAAAGGCTTGTTAACTCTACACCCGGTTGTTTTCGGGGTTAACTCACAGCCGGTATGTTGAGTTGAGTTGAACTAAGAACCGACATCACTGCATCTAGGATATTCCCATACGCGCTCCGTCCCCTAGCCCAACAGCCAGCGAAGTGCCATACTACTTACTAATCGTTCCCACTGCTTTCTGATTAAAAGTTCTCCTGGTCTTCCCTCTCAGCTTTGAAATTATTTCAGAACTCCTGCCGATCTCTCACAATACAATTCTTTCCACAAACGGGTTCTAAATCTGTTCCCCCGCCTTCTCTACCTGGTCCCACAGGTGCTCGACCACCTCTCCCTTGTCCATAGGTAATCTACAACCTACCCATCAGCCTGTTCATTCCCTCACACTCCCGCATGGTCGGGGCAAAAAATGTATACAATTCTCACAATCTGTGACCTCTGAAGCGAACAAGCCATTCTACACGAAACATTCCTTTCTCCGCCTTACTAAGCATACTCCTTGAGTCAGTAATGAATGCAATGTGTGTTGCAGTGGTCCCCACTAACCATCAGACTGCTACTATTATTTCTTTCACTTCCATTCTAATGCTGGTGGTCGTAGTCTCATATGCTAGACTCTCCTTGTTTCAAGCATCGTACATTAGCCTTTGCGATGAAACCCCAACCACTACGCTTGTTTCTCACCACTGACTCATCTGTGTAGATCACTATGTCACCTTGATGTGTTTTACTTTGGATCTGTTGTTGCACCTCAAAATGTGCGGCCTGCTAACCATTCTCTGCACTCATGTCTGCCGGTAATTTACCTCACTCTTTTTCACTATTAATAGTCTCTAGATCACACATCAAGCGTATAGATATTTCTGCCTGTGCCATCCAGGACCTGCCTCGTCTTAGCCTATGACCCATGACTATATCCATGGCCTAATGCAGGGGGTGATCCCTATCTGCAGCAACTCTCAGGTACCATTTGGCTTGACAGACCCTATGCCTTTCAGCCATTGCTGGTAGTGTCAGGATATGCCTCATGCAGATAATAGGTGTCTCCTTTGTGCACCCCAGGATCACCCGCATGGCGGCATTCTGTATGCGCTCCAACCTTTCAAGCTGGCTCTTTGATACTCCCAGCAGCTCTAACCCATACTCACTGACAAAAATGATCAACTGCTGAATGAGCCTTTTAAGCACCCTCTGCTCTACCCCGGTTTCTGCCATCGCCCTCATTGCATTAAATCCTTTACAAGCCTTCAACACTAAAGCTTCCACATGATAATTAAAGGACATACATCATCGCCCGTATGTTTCCGGTGTTAATTCATGGACCGTGTGTTTCCGGTGTTAACTCATCGCCGGTATATTTCCGGGGTTATCTCATGGCCCCTGTGTTTCCGGAGCAGGGAATCAAAGAATGGTAATACTGTAACCTGCTAAGAAAGGATCACACATGCTATACACATTCATTTTCGTGGGCATGTTTTCATATTTTGAAATTTTGTTTGGGCAGCTGCCATTTTGGTCTGTTCTTTCGCATTTGCAACGGCTGAGCGTTGTGTTTATCGTGCACAACGTACACGGGTCATCCGAGTTTTCAGCCCTGGCATGAGAAGGATGGACGTCCAGTACGCTCCCTATAATCAAGAAGTAGAATAAAACCTCTTTCTTTATTTTATAAACAACATCAGCGCAGTCCACATCCTGAATCGATCCTACTCTGCACAACCAAGAAGCGGACGTTATAACCTTCAAGCCACTCCATTCCTTATCACTGTAAACAAAACATATCAGTGTTAACATCCAGATTACCATCAACCCGCACAAATCCAGCTTCAAAAAGAGTTATGGCCGGAGATGTAGTAGCGTCATCATCTGGAATAAACTGCTTTATTGAACCACTAGATCGCTTAGATGAAAGTAGAGCGGGAAGGGGGGGGGGGGGCGCAGGCTGGTAGAGCAATAATTGCCCGTGAATATGTGCGAGTAATAATCCCCACTGGGTTCACATCAATGGCTCTGTTCTCTCCCCGACTCGCTTATCAAAATAATAAATGGTAACAGACGCAACAGCATATAGATTGTTATCTTAATTATTCTCTCTCCTGCATACATTCGTCCTGGCTCTATGTCTCTGTTTGGCTCGGTCACCTTCTAACTCGTCCGGTGGTTTCTCTTCCGGGTTGTGCGATCTGGTGGGTGTGGTCGTGGTGACCTTGGACTACTGGGTAATTAAGAAAAGTGCAAACACAAGCAGCATGGGGGAGTGCGCATCTTCAAGTATTCCCTGAGTACATTGACTAAGTACAACAGTTCTCAACCTGGGCATCTCCGACACACCATCATCATCATCATAATGCCGATAAGCGTGGGCGATCATGTTTCGCCATTTCACACGATCTGCAGAGTCTAGAATCAGCTCTGTGTTCTTGTTTCGCTCGACCATACCACTTGGCCAAGCCATCTAGGTATTTACTTCTCTTCCTACTCATCGTTCTTTTCCCCTCAGTCTTTGTCAGATGTCACTAAGTTCTCTAGTTTATTCATTCTCATAACCTGCCCAAACAATTGGCGAAACATGATTTTCTGGGCATCTGTACAGAAGGTAGCTGGCCATTGCTTTCCTTCTTTGCAGTGACCATACTGGTCGATGACCTTATCCATTGTTTCCAAAAAGGATCCTCTGCCATCGTGAAACCGGAGACTACTGGATAATAAAGTGTAAATACAAGCAATATCTAGCCTGTATGCTCTCAAGTACAAAAACAAGAATAATAAAAATTATCACAAATGACACCTAGAATAATAAACATAATCCTGACTGTGATACGATACATCTACCCTAGCTAATTAGTGAGTTATGTATTACTGATTATTGCACATTTTCCACTCGTTTATAATGCGTAGTTTTTCTGTTGTTGTCGTTGCTGTCTACGAGTAGCTTAATAAGTGATGTATGCATGAAATAATGTATGAAAGCAGAGAGATAAGAAAGGCAGAATATCATACGGGCCTGTGTGCCCATTTTTTAACCTTGTGAAAATTAAGTTAGCTCGTTCGTACTCCTGAAGCACGTTGTACTTAGGGATGCGTCTCTGGTACAGTAATTCTCAACATGAGTATGATGGAGAATTGGGTATGTTGGAGTACTGGGTATGTTGGAGTATTGGGTATGTTTGAATAACGGGTATGTTGTGGTACTGGATATGTTGGAGTACTAGGTTTGTTGGAGTACTGGATATGTTGGAGTACTGGGTATGTTGGAGTACTGGGTATGTTGGAGTACTGGGAACGTTTGAGTACTGGGTACGTTGGAGTACTGGGTATGTTGGAGTACTGGGTATGTTTGATTACTGGGTATGTTGGAGTACTGGGTATGTTGGAGTACTTGATATGTTGGAGTACTGAGTATGTTGGAGTACTGGGTATGTTGGAGTACTGGGTATGTTAGAGTACTTGATATGTTGGAGTACTGGGATGTTTGAGTACTTGGTATCTTGGAGTACTGAGTATGTTGGAATACTGGGTATGTTGGAGTACTGGGTATGTTGAGTACTGGGTATGTTGGAGTACTGGGTATGCTGGAGTACTGGATATGTTGGAGCACTGGATATATTGGAGTACTGGGTATGTTTGAGTACTTGCTATGTTGGAGTACTGAGTATGTTGGAGTACTGAGTATGTTGGAGTACTTGATATGTTGGAGTACTGGGTATGTTGGAGTACTAATATTGACCACGCTCTTCATTCATCTGGGTGTGTTGGAGTCTATTCGGTTCATATGTTGTTCATCTATTCGGTCAAGGGGTTCAATAAAACTTTTTATCCCAGAGGAAGAGGCCGACAACATGAAGGATGGACAGAGGCAATAGCATAGTCCATGGGAATATCGATACATGAAGCCCATCAGCGAGCACCTTCCCGCTGTTTATACTTCACTTCGACACCGCAAGGCACAAGAGAAACAAATTAGATGATATGAAGTGAGATGACGCTACTACATCTCTGACCATAACTTTTTTTCAATCTCGATTTGTGGGAGTATAAAATAATCTGTATGTAAACACGGTCATGTGTTATAGAGATAAAGGAAGGAGTGGCTTAAATGTTATAACGTCCGCTTCTTTGCTAGGCAGACTAGGATAGATTCGTTGTGTGGGATGTCCTTATTAGTTAGTTAGTTAGTCGACAGATCATCCTCGCTGCACATCGAACCATTCAGTCCATAAGTGCTCGGATCCCCTCCTCAGCAAATCCCGCAGCGTGTAGCGGCTAACGACGCCAGTTCTGTGTTGGTTTATCAATCTTCTTTGGCTTCCTGCGTAGTGTTCTTGTTTGGCCACACCTCTTATAATTTGATGCTCTAGCAGTCTGGCCATTGTTGTAGATTCACAGTCATCACTTGGTTCTCGCAAAAGTCTCACATCACGTAGAGCATTCAGAATGTCAGCCTGGTCCATGGCGCGTCCGCCCTCCACAGTAGCCTCACCTGCGAGCTTGTCAGCCCGCTCATTTCCTTGTACTCCCGCATGCCCTGGCACGAAGATGAAACTAATCTTTGCCAGCCGAGACCGCTTCAGAGGCAGCAACCATTCTCTTCGGATCGACCCCTCCTCTATCCTCTTGATCATGTTCATTGAGTCGCTAAGGAAACAAGCCCTGGTGAATGTCTGTGTCTCGAGCCATGTTATTGCTTTACTTACTGCCATGACTTCCATGGTCAGGCTACTTGTGGTTTCAGTGAAAGCACCAGAGTCCTCCTTCACAATTCTCCCTCCGGCCCGAGCTGTAAAGGCCCATGAGCTTCTCACATGTCGGACGACCGACCCATCTGTGTAGATGACCGCGTCACCGTCTAGCGAATTCTCGAAAATCAACGCTTGTACTTCAGCCTCAACAGCAGCCGGATTTTCTTGTCTGCATTTTCTATCTAGTTGGATGCAAACTGAAAAGGATGTGCAGAAGTCTGTTGGCACTTGCACCCACTCCTCGCCAGGTTCTAAGTCCTCAAGTGAACACACCTGTTGAAGAATGTCTTCGGCTTGACCCATCCACGACCGTCCTCTTTTTAACCTGCTGCCCTTCACCTTCCTAATTTCACTATGCAGTGGATGTTGTGTGTTTGCGTTAATTCTGAGGTAGGCGCGTGCCCTGCAAACTTGTATTCTCTCTTCAATGGTTGGAAAATCAAGAAGGTAGCGCATCGCCCTGCATGCTGTATCTCTTGTACATCCAAGAATAATGCGCATAGCTTCATTCTGTATCCTTTCCATCCTTTCTATCTGCTTATGGCTGAGAGTCAAGATTGCCATTGCATACTCCAAAACAGACATGACCAGCCCCTCGTACAGAAGACATAGATGGCGCTGCTCACAGTTTGCTGCCGCCATCACCCGCATCGCTGCCAAACCCCGCTTGGCCTTTGTTATCACCTGGTCTATGTGCACATTATAAGCAAGGCTTCGATCAAACCGTATCCCCAGGTAATTCATTGCCTGCGTTCTTTCCACCGTCTCTGAACACAGCATTACAGTTGGTGTTGGATTGTTGACAATATGATTATTCAACGAGAACCAAGTCACTGTTGCCTTTGTTGGGTTGACCATTGCCCCAGCTTCATCACACCAAGTACTTATGCGATTGAGTTCGGTTTGTAGTTCCCCAGCAACCTCCTCTCTATCCTTACCCTGACGATACACTAAAACATCATCGGCATATGACAATGTCCTGCCAGGTCCAGTGATCTGCTCACTGGTTTATTAAAAATAAAATAAAACACGAGGTTTCATACTACCTCCTGGTCCAAGGCTGGCGCACTGAACAAATAGTCTGTTCATACCAGGCGGGATGATTTGAAGGACCGGTGTACGCTGTGCAGGATAAACACAACTCTAGGCGGTTGCAGATCGGAACGAATAGAAAACATACCCACAACAAGAATGTGTTTAGCATGTGTGATTGTTTTCTGGAAACATGGGCCGTGAAGTAACAGAGGAAACATGGGCCATGAGTTAACACTGGAGACATGGGCCATGAGTTAACCCAGGAAACATGGGCCATTGGTTAACCCGGGAAAGATGGGCCATGAGTTTACCCAGGAAACATGGGCCATGAGGTAACACATGAAACATGGGCCATGAGTTAACCCTGGAAACACGGGCCATGAGTTAACCCAGGAAACATGGGCCATGAGTTAACCCAGGAAATATGGCCCATGAGTTAATCCTGGAAATATGGGCCATGAGGTAACACAGGAAACATGGGCCATGAGTTAACCCTGGAAACATGGGCCATGGGGTAACACAGGAAACATGGGCCATGAGTTAACCCAGGAAACATGGGCCATAAGTTAACCCAGGAAACATGGGCCATGAGGTAACACAGGAAACATGGGCCATGACTTAACCCTGGAAACATGGGCCATGAGGTAACACAGGAAACATGGGCCATGAGTTAACCCTGGAAACATGGGCCACGAGTTAACCCAGGGAACATGAGCCATGAGTTAACCCTGGGAACATGAGCCACGAGTTAACCCAGGAAACATGGGCCATGAGTTAACCATGGAAATACACGAGCCATGATTAACCCAGGAAACACACGGGCGATGAGGTAACTCAGGAAACATGGGCCATGAGGTAACCCGGGAAACATGGGCAATGAGTTAACCCTGGTAACGTGGGCCATAAGTTTACCTAGGAAACAATCGGAAAATGAGTTAACCCAGGAAACACTCGGACGGTGAGTTAACTCAGGAAAGACACGGACGATAAGTCAACCGTCTCCCCCCCCCCCCCCCCCGCCATCAAAAAATAATCTTGACTGTCTGGTCTAGGTATACTTTCTATAATTGGTGTCGTCAATTTATCGTCTTCACCGGACATAGTGTAGGTTAGACAAGGGCGACATCTCCACTGAGAGATAGAAGACAGAAAAGGGAGAGAAGCCATTAGAATAAAAGTTCGCATATCCCTTACAGTAAATACCCCGTAAGTTACCGACGAGGAGAGGACCGCTACAAATTCTCGCGCATGTCACGTTACTTACGAGAGTATACAGGATTACGGAGAAAGTCGTATAACTCCTGGACCAGGGAGACGGCAGTTTAGATAATAAAAATGTGGAGTGCCAATTAGTATAGACCAGTGGTTCTCAACTTTTTTTGGTCTGTGCCCCCCTTCACCGTATTTTCAGAACGTCATTCCCCTTTTTCATATTTCCTATCTAAAAATCCCCCCACCCCTACACAGTACACGTAAAAATGGAAAGTAAATTTAATAGCATATACTAAAACAAGTCTAGACATCCACATAAAACATGATTTGTGGGTCTACTTTCTTTATAAAATGAATTTTAGAAGATTGAGACGTACATAACTGTAAAGTATGAAGGGAAAAACAATATCAAGTAATCGGTTCTTGTATTAACGCGATCTTGAAATGGTCTTCATTCCCCCCTGGAGACCCTAAAATTCCCAATTCCCCACCGGTTGAGAACAACTGGTCTAGACCAATATGAGCCTAGCAACATATGTCCAACATGCTTAAGGAGAGTAATCCAAACCTGTGTCCTCATGGTTACATGTCTCTGTTCTATCTCACACTCTCTCTGCCTCTGTTTCCATGACAAAATAAATTTATTAACTTATTTCAAGCAACAACTACACTTTCATACCTGTCAGAGTCCTACTACTGGCTCCGTCTAGCCCACTGGACTATGGCAGGCATATTATAACATCTACGACACATCTACTAATAACACATGAATGCAATCGGAAACTGGCAGGAGCTATCTCCTGAACAATCATTTATTACAATATATATTACAGGCTGACAACATGGTCGCACTTCACGCTCAAACAATCCTTCACCACCAACAGCCACGCGCTAGCTCACACTGGCGATCTTTACACTGTCGCCCGCATGATCATTCACAATCACAACTTCACATCATCCCGCACATATCACAGTTAGTACATTCCTCGAATATCAATACACAACGTTCATCTCCATCTATCCGTCACAACCACTATCGTTCTATCGTTCTAGCGTTCTCTAGATCTCCACACGTCCGTATCTATTCGCTGCCTCACACACACTGCCTCTCTCCTCGTTGACCGTCCCACATCACGTGGCTCTGTTCACGGGCTTCTTGCCTGACCGTCCGCTAGCCAAGCCGTGGTGTCTCTTACTGCCCTTTACCTCAGCTATGCTTACACTGACTCTCGCTTACATACCGGCACTTACATTCTTCCTTATACATATAAGACCATGACATTCTCCCCCCGCACAACCAATGTGGCACTTTCTCTTGGAAATGTGACACATTCTGTTGTTGTTACTCTTGGTCGATCTTTCTAACCTTGTCAGGGGATTATATGATAATAAGTACGCGATTGCGTCCCCTTTTTCTCTGATCTTTTCTGAGATTAACTTCAAATCTTGTTCCCTCTTTTTCAGCATTGAGGTGTCTCTCAGGGTTTTTGTCGTGGTCTGACAAATGTTCTGGTTGGGTCTACTTGTCATACCTCGTTATATTATTCAACCACCACTCCGTGACGTTACATTCTGTTCATATTTCTCAATCGATTGTCTGTGCATTATCATCTCATAGTTATTGTAGCTATGCTGGTTTAAGGATTCTCCATTGGTTTATGCCTCGAATAAGGCTACAACTTCCTCTTACAGCATTCTTAAATTGTCTCTCTATTCAGACGTGGTTCCCCTCGTCTTTATTTAATGCACACTAGTCGATTCTTTATGAGCACGCTATGTCAATGTTGTGGTCATGGTTCGAATATACTTCATGTATGTCATAGTCCCCCTTACCTCATCTTATGTCGGACCGTGAGTTGTTTCCCTTTGTGAGCACACCTCGTTTACTGTTATGGAGATTTGTTATTAATCTCTTTGGTTAGCATCACACTGTTGGTATGTTTTTTCTTGTTACCATATTCTGATGTTAATTCTGTACCGCTATTGCTAAGCGTCATTCGTCGGGCTATCCAGCATCCGCGAAAGCAAGTTTGGTAACATTCGCGCATTGGGATTGCCAGGCGTTGATTCTTAGCATTACCACTTATTCTATTCGCCACTATACTTACGCTCATATGTACATATCACATTATAACAATACAAAGTATTATAATAATAAAATTAGACATTGAATGTCATACAGTTAATACATATACAATAAAATATACATCGTCGATGCCCTTATGCACACATAGGATACCGTTCTTGTCCTGTGAAAGCCATGCGCATGGAATTACATCACTCGTGTTCAATGTTCACTGTGGTGCTGGAATGTTTGGCATTTCTTCTTTCTGAACCGATTATTAACGTCTTCTATATATCATGATATTGTCTTTCCTTCTGTATAGTGCTTAAGACTGTTCACCAAGTTTGGCCAATTTGTAAGTCCATTTTGTAAAATTGCTGGAATTCACACGTATAAAACACGAATTAATTAAGTTCAGTGGCCTTAATTTTGAGTGTGGCCATGGTGCGTCTGTCTGTGACTGTCTTTGCCATAATTTGCAGGTTGGCATATGGTTCATTAAATTGATCACCGAAAATGAATGTCTGTACTTGTGAAGCTGTCGTCGTTGTTAGTCGATTTTAAAAGGTAGATTCTGTAGATACTCGTTTGAAAACAAAGTCAATATGGGTATATCTTACTGTTTGATACCTGAAATCACATGTCGAATCTTACTATTCTGTTGATGACAATTTTCACGTTGAAGGAATGTTTATGTTGGTCGGTACAATGGAGTGTGCTAGTATCATAGCGCTGGAGTTGTACAGCAGACAAGCCAACTCTGGAGTTACTGGATCTAAGGATATAAAGTGGGTTACGGTTACAATTTTCCGAAGGGTGGGGATTTTCAAATTTTATGTTGAGATCATTTTGAGTGCTATCTCCAAACCTGCACTCGTACATGTGTGTATACATTTAATAGTTGAAATAATAATAATAATAATACACCATGTATAGTTTTGAAATGTAATCGTGCATGTTTGTATGCGTTTCTGCAATTTGTGTATATTTTCCAAAATATGTAGGGTAATTTGTTGCTGATTTTTGTCAGTAATTCCACCGACTGATGATTTACATTGTTTAGCATAATTATGTGTCTGAGTTGATTTGACATAGTGTTTATCAGTGGTAACAACAAACTTTGGTTCAATAGTAATGATATAAGTAACAAAGTTTGCTGGTTTGTCATGAGTAATATCATCTGTGTTGCGTCATGATAATGTGTGAATAAAACTGTCTGTGAAGACATTTGTTTTGTATTTACAATGAGTAGTGTGAGTATAACCATCCACTGTGTGCACTTGGTTATGTGTGTACTTAACAGGGAGTACATGAAGTATAGTATGTCACATGATGATTTGTGATCTTTCCTTGCCCTTGTGAAATGCTTGTTTTCTGCACCTTTTTCCTTGTGATGATACACACCAGTTTCTGTTTTTTCTTGTTTTGAGATGGTAATCAAGTTGGTATGGTGTGGTACTTTGGTCTGTTCATCATGTTGTTGTATGATGAGTGAGGTAGTTAAGGCAGTACTTGTTGTGGTGTTAACTTTTTGCCCTGTGTGAGTTTTGGACTCTGTGTAGTCTGTCACATTTAATACATTTCCAATTAATAAATCACAGCATGGATTGTCTAATAAAGCACAAGTTACTCTGCCTGATAGGAAAGGTGATTTTATATTGGCCCATGCCATAGGATATTTCTCTAATGTCCCTGAAACAGTTCTGCAATAGATGTACTCATCTAGGTAGTCTTTAGGATCAGCTAGGGTCTTCCGAAGACCGATAAGACAGGACCCTGTGTCGCGTACACATGTGCATACTGTGTCATTGATGTATCCTTCATGGAACGTTAGTTTTCCTAACGACAGTCTTGAGGTTTTGTTCATTTCCTCACTTTCTTGTTGAGTATTGCTCTGTTTACATAAGGAATGAGGCTGAGTGATGTTAACAACATTATTGAAATATGGTACAAAGTCTGATGGGTAAAACTCAGTCTGTTCTGAATTTGCAGTGTTTGGTCTTGTTTTCGTCTCAGTGATGTTTACTTTTTCTAAGTTCTTTGCTGGAATGTCTGTTGTAATGTTTATGGCTGCATTTGCTTTTGCTTTCTGTATTCTTTTTACTCCCTCACATTCAAAACGTTTGTGGCCATAAGCAAGGCAAAAATGACATTTTGTTCTATATTTCCTTTGATTTACCTTCCCCAGTTTTTGTGCTATAATAGTATTTAGGTATTCTTGATAAGTGGGATTTTTATCGCATATTCCATTTTCCGTATGTGGAGTACTACAATGTTTGCACAATACTGGTTTTGTTTTATGTGGTTTGTTTTGACAATCTGTGGCTGCAGATGCCGTTGATTTCACAGTACTTTTCTGTTGAGTGTTCTTAACCAGGTTTAAACTTTGGTTGTGATATTCGCGGCATTTTTCCAGTAAATTTTTGTTAGGTTCTGTTTTGTGTTCTTCTAAATAATTTCCGCATTCGGCTGGTAGTGTTGCTTTTAGTTTTTCTATTAGCAAGAAATTTATTACTCCTTGATTGTTGTCTGAATATTTAATTACCAATATTAGTTTTCTGAAAGATTCTTCTAATTCACTTATATACTGGGTGAATGACTTGTCTGTGGTTGGTTTCAAGTTTTGTACTTCTACTTTTAGTGTCTCGAAAGGGGTTAAATAGTGTGTTAATATCTTTGTTTTATAATATTCATAGTCCTTACTTGCCAAATCTGGTATGATCTCTGATCGTTCTCTACCTTTTAGTGGTATGTATGCTGTGTACCATAAATACCAATAATCTTTTGGGATTTTGTAGTCTTGCATTTTCTTTTCAAAATTCTGTGTCCACACCCGTATTAAGTCATGATTTATATTACAGTTTGCTTTGTCTTGTGCCTGTGTACAATTGAAAGCCTCACAAACCCTATTGTAATGTTTTGTACCCCAGAAATATGATTGATCTGCGCTGTCTTCACTAGATGACATTTTCTGTGATTTGATATTTAACTCTAGAAATGATGTTATTTATTCAAGCAAATCAAAGAATGCAGATTTGGGTACTTAGCAATCAAAATCAATCAACTTATCTTTATCTGCTGACTACTCGAACGCTTGATGTACAGGAACGTGATTCTCGTGCTAGTTACCGTCGACCTGTTCTGGTTACGCCGGTCGCTTTGTAGAATTGAAACCTGCTGTGGAGAGAAACGACGTTATTCTCGTTCTGACCTTGTTAACAAATCTCCAATTTATAGAAAATTATGACTTGATCTTCTTCTTTTCAAAAGTAGCGTTCTTTTATGCCATTTACATGGGACTGTGGTTCATGTGTACTTCTGACACCATTATACCTGTCAGAGTCCTACTACTGGCTCCGTCTAGCCCACTGGACTATGGCAGGCATATTATAACATCTACGACACATCTACTAATAACACATGAATGCAATCGGAAACTGGCAGGAGCTATCTCCTGAACAATCATTTATTACAATATATATTACAGGCTGACAACATGGTCGCACTTCACGCTCAAACAATCCTTCACCACCAACAGCCACGCGCTAGCTCACACTGGCGATCTTTACACTGTCGCCCGCATGATCATTCACAATCACAACTTCACATCATCCCGCACATATCACAGTTAGTACATTCCTCGAATATCAATACACAACGTTCATCTCCATCTATCCGTCACAACCACTATCGTTCTATCGTTCTAGCGTTCTCTAGATCTCCACACGTCCGTATCTATTCGCTGCCTCACACACACTGCCTCTCTCCTCGTTGACCTTCCCACATCACGTGGCTCTGTTCACGGGCTTCTTGCCTGACCGTCCGCTAGCCAAGCCGTGGTGTCTCTTACTGCCCTTTACCTCAGCTATGCTTACACTGACTCTCGCTTACATACCGGCACTTACATTCTTCCTTATACATATAAGACCATGACAATAGCAAACGACAACATATACGACTAATTACAACCCGAGGATTAATTCACTCCAAGCAACGCATTACACGTTCATAGCAAATGATATACGACAGACGCAAGAATTAACTCATTTAAAACAGCGTATTACACGTTCATAGCAAAGTTACTAAATATACGACATATACCCACGCTAGGATAGACTTACACAAGACAAGCTTAGCAAACTTCGCAGCTCAGCTGTGGGACAATCCTCCACAGGAGAGAAACACAGCCACAAATTACTATACATACATTTGCAAACTATTTTAACATCGGAGCCACCGACAATATGTTACACGATTTATTGCTTGGAATAGTTCGCCGCATCTCGTGTTTCAATTGGTACAGCTAAAGTATTATTGATTTATTCACTCCGTATGATATATAAGTCTGCAGTATACTCATGACGAGTTGCAGCAAAATATGTCAGGCAATAAATCGTGTAACATATTGTTCGTGGTTTCTGTATTTACATCTTAACATCACCTCGGCACAGACTTCATTCTCACTTGAAAACTGCTTATATACTAAACATTATTCTATATTCCTCTATGTTAATTCCATTAGCTTTTTTACAATTACCAAAGTAATAAGTTGTCTCCATTAGTTATGTATTAACGCGTTGTGCTCATTTCCCATGCGTTACGATGTATACATGTGTAACAAGCTATGGGGAGGGTCCCATAATGTCCCGTCACAATATTTCAAACTTATTCTTTTGCCCTGGCTGGGGATAGGTCTTTGCTGCCAACCCTCATCCGTTCCCCGGACTTACTGTCACTCTCTCTTTCGACCTCATGGTTATTTCCTGCAGTGTATGTCTGGCTGACACAAACGTAACATGACGATCGTCTCAGTCACTATAATTAGAATTTAATACCGTAACAAAGACAACACAGAAGAACACCAAGACAGATAAACCTATAAACATCTAGAAAAACAAAAACTGATGAGATAACTCTAGTCCAGATAGGAAGCCAGAAAACTCTGAAGTTCATAGATCACAAAGCTCTAAATTGTCCTGTTATTTCACAACTGCCTCACCGGGCAAAGTTTCCAGTCTCTCTATCCAGCGTCGGTTGTTCGAACAACAGCGTCCAAGTTTCCTAGGCCAACACGATATATTCACTCATCTGGTCTGGGAAAATGCCATGGGATCACTTGGCACAATTTAGGATGGGAATCAAAGTCCTGAGACCAGATTGTGTATAGGGAATGAGTCAGAGTCTCGGACAAGGATGGGAATTGGCGTAGGTCCAAACAGCATCCTCAGCAAACACTCGAGCTTAAGTCGATGAGAAGACTTGAGTTGTGGTTGCTGCACTCCTTTAATTTTTGTAATGCTTCTCCATTGACAATAGAAACAATATACCTGATATGTCCACTGACTTGCCCTGGCTTCATCAGGTACTTATAACTTTTGGCATAGAAGCCCTGTCGAGTCCTTCACCACACTTTACGGTAAACACTCGACCTTAATTCGATGAGAAGACTTCAAAAGAAGGACCCTGTAGATAACAAAATTCTAGTGAGGGATCAAGCTGACTCATGCACCACAATCCTGAGGTCCAATTGGGCCTCAGTCATTACATTAGTTATGCATTTCGGCTTACCAAGACCAGTATATAAGTGGCTTGCTTGAATGCGTCTGACATGTCAGGTAGCCCCTGGATTGGCTACGTCCTGGCTTGCATAGACCTCCAACTTGTAGACGTCCTGTCGGCTACCCTATGCACCCTGTTGCATACAAGACTCACTCTCCACACTCATACCCTGCCTTTATTATTATTGGGCACATTCGTTTCCCAGCTTCTCTCTCCCTTGCAAACCATGCCTTTCTCACGACAAAGATCTTGTGATGTGGTGTGCCTAGTAATCTGTGTGTTTCTCCCCCTTAACTAATATTATAGTAGTGGGGTTGTATGGCACGCAGTGTAGTTCCCCATTCCCAGCAAGAATAGGAAAGAAGATACTACCCCTTCCGGCCGCTGCTCTTGTCTGAGCTGTCGCCGCAATGTACCGGCAGTGCCTCACCTAACACGTAGATTCAGAGGAATGCATGTTCTCTCAATGAGATAAAGAAGTTTATTTATATTCCCCACATCATCCTATCGACTAAAAGACGAAAGAGATAGCACCGGGGATAGCCTCCTCCGGCTCAAGAAGATAGATCATAGATTGGTGGACCCCATCCCCAAGGAGCCCTTCCCTCCTTCCGGCACTCCGTAGCTATCTAATGTGCTTATATTTAAATGAGAGATGCTACTAAGTAGAGGTACACCGTAGGAAGAAAGATAGCACTCGTCTATCGGCTGCCAAGAACAAGCGATATCATTTGGGAAATATTTATTGTTCAGATTTGTTCCCTTGCCATGCCAAGATTAAGACGCTTAGCCAGATTGGCTAACGGTCACCCACTCCCAATATGGCAAGACTGCCGTTTCGCCATATCATCTCAGTCGTTAAGACAATAGAGATTTATAAGTGCAAAACTAATTACCACCTAAGATTACCTTTCATCGCCCATCAGTATTCTGCCTTTAAAATGTCCCAATCTTTAAATTGACATCTTGACATTAGGCAGTGGGTAACGATCCGTAGAAACGGACATGAATTGCCCCAGAAGCCGCACCAGTGCGCATTTGGCGCAAGGCGCTCCATCGGGTCTACCCGAAAGAAAAGACCTATATCTAATCGCTCTATGAAAAGATCGTGTTATGAAAGTAACCCAAAGAACTATCTTTCATGGTGATTGAGCGAACAAGAGAACTGAGAGCTCTCGACAGCTGTTTCCCCCTGTTTACCCAAACTAAAAGAAGGCATGAGGACATGAGCCATTGGCGTTTCGCCACATAGGCCCCATCTTAAGAAAGTCGAACCCTACGAACTTTCTACTGCCAGAGGTTCTGTTCGAATGGCCCCACCCTCACATTCAACCAAAGGATGCCGTGATAGGAAATCCGCTCCCACATTCTATCTTCCGGGGATGTATTCGACCGTGAACTGATACGGTTGTAGGAGCAATGACCATCTCATTAACCTCGCGTTCAGTTTCTTAGAAGTTGCTAAAAAGGTCAGAGGTTGATGGTCGGACTGCACTTTGAACGGTACTCCATACAGATAAGGTTGAAATTTCTGTACCGCCCACACTAGAGCCAGACATTCCCGTTCGACTGTGGAGTAATTCCGTTCGGCGGGTAACAGTTTTCTACTTGCATACGCCACCGGACATAGCACCGAAGCATCATCTCGCCCTTCCTGCAACAAAGTTGCCCCAATCCCTATGTTACTGGCGTCGGTTCTTAGAACAAAAGTTTTCTCCAAATTTGGGATTTACAGGACTGGCCTATCCACCAAAGCCTGTTTCAGCTTCCCATAAGCTTCTTCACAGCTCGGGGTCCAGATTATAGGATCTGGCGATCCTTTCTTCAGGGTCTCGGTTAACGGCGCCGCAATTTCGTTGAACCTCGGAATAAATTTCTGGTAAAACCCACACAGAGACAAGAAAGACCTAACATCTTTTTTGGATTTAGGACGGGGTGCGAGTCGGACCTTCACAATATTCTTTTCTTCCGGTACCAGTCCCCCTGGGGTAATAATATGTCCCAGAAATTCCAAGGATTGATAGCCAATCATGCATTTGGCTGGACGGGCGGTTAACCCTTCCTCTTTTAACCTTTTGAAGATCTGTCCCAAAGACTTCAGGTGATCACTCAGATTGTCAGACGCGATGAGAATATCATCCATAAACGAGACCACAGAGGGATCCTTTAAAGGCTCTAATAACATTCTCATCATGCGAGTGAACACACTGGGCGCATTGCTCAGCCCAAATGGCATCACCTTGAATTCGAAATGCCCGCTCGGAGTACTGAAGGCGAGCAAGGGGCGAACCTCGGGTTTCACAGGGATCTGATAATATCCCCTGCTTAGATCAATTTTCGAAAAGTACTTTGCCTTATTTAGTCTGGCAAACAGTTGATTTGTGTTCGGTAACGGTTCAACTTGGAATGTCGTACATCTGTTTAAATGCCTGTAATCAATACATAGGCGGTGCTCCCCACTGGGCTTCCTCAACAAGACAACCCCGGCATTATAAGGAGAAGTCGAAGGCGTGATGATGTCATCGTCCAGAAGCTTCTGGATTTCAGCTTCCAGGGCCTTCTCTTTCGAAAAGGGCACTGGATATATTTTTTGGCGAACGGGGTCTTGGGTAGTCAGAGTCATATCAAACTCGACTAACCCTGTTCGCCCTGGCCGATCGGTAAGAATCTGCTGATGGGACTCCAACAAACGGATGACCCGGTCTGTTTCTTCAGCCGACAGATCAGGATTTATATGTACATCCCTATAGGTTTCCCCAGAGTGTAAAGGATACTCCCTATCCGCGTCTTCGCCCGATTAAGTTTCCATCGCGACCGCCATAGTCATGAGTGGGAGAGAAGTACCATCAGATTGTTCTTCATACTTTTTGAGGAGGTTAATGTGGAAGATTTTGGATTTCCCCCTGATCCGGATGGCATAGTTGGTTCGGGACACAACCCTTTCCACCGGGAAAGGCCCCTGCCAACCAATCTCGAGTTTATTGGAACCCACTGGAAGTAACAACAGAACCCGATCCCCCACTTTAAGAGACCTATCTTTTGTCCTTCTATTGTAGTAGGCCGCGTGTCTCTTTCTGGCTGCCCTTAGATTCTGAGCTGCCAAAGCCCAACCCGTCTGGAGCTTCTTCTTTAACTCTTCGACGTATTTATATGAGGATACAACTTCTTCGGAAGTTTCTTCCTCTGTCCAACATCTCAATAGGGCTTCTAAGGGACCCTTGATGGGCCTCCCGAATAGTAGAGTGGCTGGTGGCAACCCGGTCGACCAATGGGGAACCTCCCGATAGGCGAACAAGGCGGCTGAGATATACTCATCCCATCTGTCTGGTTTCTCTTGAGCCAGCTTCCGAAGCATGGTCATCAAGGTACCATTAAACCTCTCTACTTGCCCATTAGACAGAGGCTGGTACGGGCTTGTGAGAATGTGGTTGGTCTGGAAGATACGAAAGACTTCTTCCATCAGCTTACCACAGAACTGAGACCTATTGTCCGTTAGGATCTGGTTGGGAAATCCCAACCGAGTAAAGGTCTTCATCAGTGCATCAGCCACTCGCTTAGAGTCGATTGTGGCCAAAGATACGCCTCACCCCACATGGAACAGCAATCCACCATCGTGAGAATGTACTTATTCCTCTTCCTAGTCCGAGGAAGAGGACCAACAAGATCGATGGCAACTCTCTCGAAAGGAGAGTTCATAATGGGCATGTCACCCAAGACTACCGGAGCCGTCCAGTGTTTTGGTGCCACACGCTGGCACTCTGGGCACGACTTGACGTACCTACGCACGTCTCCAGTCATCCCTGGCCAGTAGTAATGGCAGGAAATGCGCTGGAGAGTTGCCCCGACACCCATATGTCCACTGAAAGAAATGGTGTGTCCCATATGAAGAAGCTGTTCCCGATAAGCCTTAGGAACTACCAGCTGTCCATGCTGGCGTTCCTCCACTCCGGCTCCCCGGTACAGTAACCGATTCTTCATATAATACTGACCCCGTCTTGGTGGGTCAGAACTTTTTGGCAACTGGTTGAAGCAAGGTTGCAAAGTAGCATCCTGGCTTTGGGCAGCTCGTAACTCCCCAGGCAAGGGGTTCACGATCAAGGCCGGCGTCTGCTCATCCTCCGATTGAGATCTGGTTTGCATCGCCCCTACGTACATGGGTTCGGTTGGGATCCCTAGAATGACGTAGCGACAACCCAAGATCATTGGGAAGATAGGATCGAGCAGAACGGCTGCCTGTATAGTGCCGGTAACATATTTTGATTTGATGTCCACCTTCGCAATTGGAAGAGACATCGCTACCGCACTCTTTGTCGCCGTTTGAATCTCAATAGATTCCCCAGTTAGCTGCTCTGGGCTCACTAAGTGTGATGAAATTACAGCCTCAAACTGAAGACCTGTGTCATAGAGACACTCAACTGGTTGTCCGTTCACAAGTATCGTCTCTACTACTGGTGGTTTTTCTGAATCTTTGTTCTCAAGACCCCTCCCTTCTACCTCCTTGTGAGACCCTTCCCCGGTTCCAACAAGACAAGCAGCTAGTGAGAGTCTTTCTGTTTACGCCGGCAATCAGCCGTATTGTGTGTGGGAGATTTGCAGTAGGCGCACCACTTTTCACTCCACTTTCTTTTAGGAGATCCAGGTGGACTCTTACCAGAAGGTTTCTTAATTAGAACTTTATCGAAAGGATCCTCCTTTTTGGTGTGGGTTGTTTTAGGGTTCTTCTTCTTTCCAGACCAAGTGTCTGGTGATCGGGGATTGGGTTGTGACAGTTCCCCATTATCCCCATGAGCTAGCACATACCTTTCCGCTAATGTATTTACCAAGTCTAACTTCTCTGCCCCATTTTCTAGCAAGAAGGTTTGCAATGGCCTCGGCATCAACCTCTTCATTTGATCCACGACCATTAATTCTTCTAAACTTGCATAGTCGTTAGCAAATCCAGCTAATGACATCCACTTCAAAAGGTAAGACTTCAGTCTAACACTGTAGGTAGCGAACATCTCCCCTGGTTCTCTCTTCGACTTTCTGAACTGCTGTCGATAAGTATGAGCTGTCATCTGGAACCTTTTCAATAATGCTTTCTCCAGGGCTTCATAGTCATTCTCCATACCAGGTGGCAACCTTGAGTATACCTCGTACGCTGTCCCTCTCAGGCCCTGTGAGAGTTTCAAGTTCCATTTCCCACGTTCCAGTCCCATAGCCAAAGCCATCGACTGGATTCTTTGAAGATACTGGTCGATCTTATCTTTGTGTTCATCGAACGGGAGCAAAGGGAACTTCATTGCCTGGTATAGACCGCCACCAGAAGTTGTTGAGTCCGGTAGAACGGTGCCTCCCACTGCACCCTCGCTTTCCTTGGCAGTTTGAGCTCTAAGCTCCAACTCCCTCATGCGGAACTCATGGTCTCTGACGGCCTGCTCTGCTTCCATTTTCTTAGCTTCGCGCTCAGCTTCAATTTTCTTAGCTTCACGCTCGACCTCAAATTTCTTAGCTTCGCGCTCTCCCTGTCTGAAGTCTCTTTCAACTTCCTGAACATATTTTTGTAACTCAACCCATCGTAGCCCATCTCTCGCCCTTTAGCCTGCACTTCTGCAACATTAAATTTAGCTGATGCCATCTTAAACTCAGCGGGTAAATTTATACAATTCTATATCAAAATTTATCTCTCAAATATACAATTGGATATTTTATACGACCACAACACGTCACATGTCGGTCAGTCTGTGTCAGACAGAGTACAGACAATAGCCAGCCACGGTAGGCAGAACCTATTGATAGTAGACAAGGATATCTGTCCCTTATCACTATATCAGCAAGAACTCCACCAGGATTTCAAATATCCCGGACGAGCCCCCAGAAATTGTAACAAGCTATGGGGAGGGTCCCATAATGTCCCGTCACAATATTTCAAACTTATTCTTTTGCCCTGGCTGGGGATAGGTCTTTGCTGCCAACCCTCATCCGTTCCCCGGACTTACTGTCACTCTCTCTTTCGACCTCAGGGTTATTTCCTGCAGTGTATTTCTGGCTGACACAAACGTAACATGACGATCGTCTCAGTCACTATAATTAGAATTTAATACCGTAACAAAGACAACACAGAAGAACACCAAGACAGATAAACCTATAAACATCTAGAAAAACAAAAATTGATGAGATAACTCTAGTCCAGATAGGAAGCCAGAAAACTCTGAAGTTCATAGATCACAAAGCTCTAAATTGTCCTGTTATTTCACAACTGCCTCACCGGGCAAAGTTTCCAGTCTCTCTATCCAGCGTCGGTTGTTCGAACAACAGCGTCCAAGTTTCCTAGGCCAACACGATATATTCACTCATCTGGTCTGGGAAAATGCCATGGGATCACTTGGCACAATTTAGGATGGGAATCATAGTCCTGAGACTAGATTGTGTATAGGGAATGAGTTAGAGTCTTTCGCTGTCTCGGACAAGGATGGGAATTGGCGTAGGTCCAAACAGCATCCTCAGCAAACACTCGAGCTTAAGTCGATGAGAAGACTTGAGTTGTGGTTGCTGCACTCCTTTAATTTTTGTAATGCTTCTCCATTGACAATAGAAACAATATACCTGATATGTCCACTGACTTGCCCTGGCTTCATCAGGTACTTATAACTTTTGGCATAGAAGCCCTGTCGAGTCCTTCACCACACTTTACGGTAAACACTCGACCTTAATTCGATGAGAAGACTTCAAAAGAAGGACCCTGTAGATAACAAAATTCTAGTGAGGGATCAAGCTGACTCATGTACCATAATCCTGAGGTCCAATTGGGCCTCAGTCATGACATTAGTTATGCATTTCGGCTTACCAAGACCAGTATATAAGTGGCTTGCTTGAATGCGTCTGACATGTCAGGTAGCCCCTGGATTGGCTACGTCCTGGCTTGCATAGACCTCCAACTTGTAGACGTCCTGTCGGCTACCCTATGCACCCTGTTGCATACAAGACTCACTCTCCACACTCATACCCTGCCTTTATTATTATTGGGCACATTCGTTTCCCAGCTTCTCTCTCCCTTGCAAACCATGCCTTTCTCACGACAAAGATCTTGTGGTGTGGTGTGCCTAGTAATCTGTGTTTTTCTCCCCCTTAACTAATATTACAGTAGTGGGGTTGTATGGCACGCAGTGTAGTTCCCCATTCCCAGCAAGAATAGGAAAGAAGATACTACCCCTTCCGGCCGCTGCTCTTGTCTGAGCTGTCGCCGCAATGTACCGGCAGTGCCTCACCTAACACGTAGATTCAGAGGAATGCATGTTCTCTCAATGAGATAAAGAAGTTTATTTATATTCCCCACATCATCCTATCGACTAAAAGACGAAAGAGATAGCACCGGGGATAGCCTCCTCCGGCTCAAGAAGATAGATCATAGATTGGTGGACCCCATCCCCAAGGAGCCCTTCCCTCCTTCTGGCACTCCGTAGCTATCTAATGTGCTTATATTTAAATGAGAGATGCTACTAAGTAGAGGTACACCGTAGGAAGAAAAATAGCACTCGTCTATCGGCTGCCAAGAACAAGCGATATCATTTGGGAAATATTTATTGTTCAGATTTGTTCCCTTGCCATGCCAAGATTAAGACGCGTAGCCAGATTGGCTAACGGTCACCCCCTCCCAATATGGCAAGACTGCCGTTTCGCCATATCATCTCAGTCGTTAAGACAATAGAGATTTATAAGTGCAAAACTAATTACCACCTAAGATTACCTTTCATCGCCCATCAGTATTCTGCCTTTAAAATGTCCCAATCTTTAACTTGACATCTTGACATTAGGCAGTGGGTAACGATCAGTAGAAACGGACATGAATTGCCCCAGAAGCCGCACCAGTGCACATTTGGCGCAAGGCGCTCCATCGGGTCTACCCGAAAGACAAGACCTATATCTAATCGCTCTATGAAAAGATCGTGTTATGAAAGTAACCCAAAGAACTATCTTTCATGATGATTGAGCGAACCAGAGAACTGAGAGCTCCCGAAAGCTGTTTCCCCCTGTTTACCCAAACTAAAAGAAGGCATGAGGACATGAGCCATTGGCGTTTCGCCACAACATGTTTGGACTGATTTTTGTGTGTGGATTAGCTTTCCTTATTACCAGTATCCCTCGCCATCAGGCGAACCCACTCCGACTTCACGGGTACTTAAAATTTACCTTTCAAAGACAAGGACGAGAAGTCAACAGTTTTGTCCACATGACCGGTGTTGAGACTGAACCCGCTACCTCGGCATCAACACACCGGAAGTTTAGGAACGAGCGCGCTTACCCATTCGGCCATGCTGATATCCATTTATTCTCTTTGGATATCATTATGTGTCTCCGTAACTCTCCTCAAGGGCAGAATGTAAGACGGGCCTGGGTGCAAATTCTTATCCCTGTGAACATAAAGTTTGTCCGACCGTTCTCTATAAAGAGCCAAGTAAATTCCCTTTAACCCGTCCTAAATAGCATTGGACATAGTGTGTGCTAGAACCATATTTGGCTGTCTATAGTCTGGCTGATTAGAGATATTACTCTGAGACAGTCAAAATTGTTTGGACATGTTATGAGAAGAAATAAACCGGAGAACTTGGTGACAACTGGCCTGATTGAGGGGAGAAGAACAAGGGGAAGACAGAAATATAAATGGATGGATGGCTTGGCTATATTTAATGATCGAGACAAAACACACAGAGCTGATCCACAACTGGTGATCGTGTGTTATAGCTAAACAGTCTAGATATGCATCTCTGTGTGTTTGATGTGTGTGTTTGGCTGGGTTGTTGGGGTGTGTGTGGGTGGGAGGGTAGATGAGAGATGCATGTGTTGATGGGCGGTTGGGTGATGTGTGGGTGTGAGTGGTTGATGGATGAGTACGTGAGTGGGTGGATGTGTGTGAGAGATGAGTGTATGGTTGGAGGATGTGTGTGTTTGTGGGAAGATGTGTGTGAGCGGCGGATGTGTGTGGGTGGGGTATATGTGGGTGGTGGGGTGTGTGTGGGTGGGAGGTGTGTGTTTTTTGGGTGTTTATGGGTGGGGGTTTTGTGTGGGCAGGTGGGGAGATGTGTTTGTGGGTTGGGATGTGTGTATAGGTTGGGATGTGTAGTTGAGAGGTGGCGAATATTGAGTGTGTGAGTAGGTGTAGGTTGGCTGATGTGTGTGTGGGTGGGTGGGGAAAATTGTGAGTGTGCGGAATGTATGTGTGGATAGGTGTGGGATGTGTGGGTTGACGGGGGTATGTGTGTGTGGTTTTGTGATGTGTGTTTTGCTGGGTGGTTGCGGGTGTGTGGGTGGGTGGTGGAGAATATGTGGGTGGGTGTGTGCGTGTCGGTTGTGGGATGGGTGGGGGATGTATGTGTGGGTGGGGAAATGTGTGTTGGTGGGGATCAGTGGGTGGGTGGCGGCATGTATGTTTGCCTGAGTCTGTGTGAGTGCGTGGAGGTATGTGTGGGTGGCTGGGGATGTGTGGGTGGCTGAGGGATGTGTGGGTGGCTGCGGGGTGTGAGGGTGGATGGGGGATGTGTCTCACAACATTGCAATATGCACTGTTTATGTTTACAACTTTCATTTGACAATGTTTTTTTTCCCCATGTGAATGTACCATGCGTAATATGCATTGTTTATGCTTACAAAAATCCATTTGACAATGCTTTTTTTCCCTCTATGTAAATGTAACATGCACATTTGATGAATGAAAGATGAGTGATCGAAAGGACCGAATGTAAAACGGGCCTGCGTGCCCAATTTGTTACCCTTTTAAAATAAAGTTTGTTCGTTCGTTCGTTCGTTCTCTCTGCCTTCCCGTTGCTCTTGTTCCCTAAATCTTGTCAGTTGTCACAAAATTCTCTAGTTTATTTCTTCTCATAACGTCTCGACAAGTCTGGACAGTTGACGTCTAATTTCTCTAATCAGTTTACTGTTTTTATTTGTTTCTTATATAAGACTTGCTCAGAAATCACATTCCCACTGCTATCCATGATTTTACGCTTGTCTACTCATTGTCCACGTTTCATATCCACATGGAACAAAAGAAAAAGCAGCGGCTGCAACACTCATAGGAAAGACTGATTTCATTGTATTAATTCTCTTTTCCTCTTGGAAATTTGCCATCTTTTTATTAGTCAGTATGTTTTCCATCTTGCAAAATGCTACCTCTGCTAAAACGATTTCTGTTCAAAACTATTGAAGGCACCTCTCATCGGATGTTATGACTGATCTTAGATAATTGTACCGATTCACTTGTATAAAAATATTCTCATTTAATAGTATATTACATTGCGGTTATTTCTTTCTTCTTTGAGACAACCATAAGTTATGCCTTCTTACAATTTAATTCGAACCCTAGCTGTTCACTTGTACAATACCCGATTTACTAAATGTTGCGGATCCCGTTTGTTTTCTGCAATAAATACTGTATCATCTTCATATCTAATGTTATTGATGATATGTCTCACGATGCCGATTGCTATATCTACTAAATTTCTAATATATATATATATATATATATATATATATATATATATATATATATATATATATATATATATATATATATATATATATATATATTCACTGTATAATCATCATATGCATCATCAAGTGCCATGCCAGCTGGCATAGGCGTTGATATCTCTCCACAGATCTCGGTCTTTGGTGCTCTAGATCAACTCTGCAGCTGATATTCCTCTATGCCAATGTCTCAATCAAAGCAGCAGCATTTTTCTTAGTCTGCCTCTGCCTCTCTTCCCCACGATCTTTCCAGTCTTCACGATATTCTCCAATGCTTCTTTTCTCATCACATGGCCAATGAAAGATGTTTGTCTCTTTCTTATTGTTGTACATAATGTTCTAGTTTAATTATCCTCTTTCCGACATTCGTCGTTAGTTACTCTGGCAGCCAAAGAATTCGCAACATTCGTCTTAGGAACAACATCTCTGTTGCTTCTAATTTCTTTTTTAATTTGTTCATTTACATTCTAAGATTCACTGTAATGCATCAAAACAGATTCTGTATAGCACTTCAGAACTCTCTTTCTTACATTAAATGATAGTGACTTATTGCATAAGACACTTCTTATTTTCTGAATTGCAGGTTTTGCTTGCCCTATTCTGCTCTTAATCTCTGTTGTGCACCTTCCGTGTGATGTTATAAATGCCCCTGGGTATTTAAAATTATCCACTTACTTAATAATGTTCTCTTCTATTTCCATTTCACATTTTGGTTTCACATTTTTCATTGATATCACCATTGTTACTGTTTTCTTAATATTCAAGGAAAGTCCTTTCTGTACACTCACCGTTGCTACAATGTCCAACAACTGGTGTAGATAATTTGCATTATCCGCCACCAATACTGTGTCATCTGCATAGCGTATATTGTTTATATTATAACCTCTGATTAATATTCCTGGCTTCTCTTTGATCTCTCTCATTATTACTTCGTTATAGAAGGAGAAGAGATCCGGTGACAAAACACATCCCTGTCGTACTCCTAGCTTTATTTGTTCAAAATTACCCTCTTTATTTCCCATTGTAATTGCTGCTATTTGGTTCCAGTAAATATTTATTTTGTATTATTCTGACATCTTTCCCATCAGTGTTGACATTTTCCAACAATTTAATCAGTATCGTGTTTTACGTTATCAAATGACTTGGTATAATCTATGAAGCACAAATATATGTTCAAAACAATGTTTTCCCGTAGTGAATTTCAATAACGAAGACACAAACAATAGATTGCACGATTTATTGCCTGGCATATTTCGCTGCATCTCGTCAGGTACATACTGCAGAAATCACACAACTTACGTGAATTAACTAGATAAATCCATCAAGTTGAAATATACACAATTTCGCACAGTAATGTCACTTATCTACCACGGTAATTTTAAGCTGACTAACATGTCTTTCTGTTTACACAATTCTGGCTTGCGTTGATAGATCATAATTGCTTCTGCAAATTTTAACAAGCGAGTATTTTGTGTTCTAAACAACACGCGAAATGCAGTGTCTCTGGACACAACGTGACCACTGGCGACAATGTGTCTGCCGATTGAAGACGCCGGGAGCTTCCGGTGTGTCGGCTCCTCGCGGCTAGCCACTCCTGTGTGTTGTATCTTGTTGACCCATTGAGGTATGTGTTCTGACACCCGTTTGTTAAGCTGTCTCTCCGTTCGACCAATGTAAACGGCCTGGCATCTACATGTGAATTGGTAAATACAATTGTTTGTGGCGTACAGAGGAACAGGCTCTTTGACTGTTGGTGTAGGAATGGGTACGGTTTTACATCTAATGACTGGAGTTGCCGCACAGAATGTTCGACCTACTGCTGTAGTAAGCCGATCTTGTAGACGTTGCATTACGTCATCCCCTCGACTGGATGAATACCTTGAGTTTAGGGACTGTAGTTACGTCTGCTTTGGGTTTGGGCTGTTGGCAATGGCGCTTTATAAATCCTGTGGAGTACCCATTCAGGTTTAAGACATTCTTCAGAGTTTCAAATTCCTCTGTCAGTGTGTCCTGGGTGCATATCTTTCTAGCACGGTCAAACAAGGTCCGTACTAAGCCCCGTTTGTACTGGACAGGTGTGAAGCTCTGAAAATTTAGGTATTGGCCAGTCCATGTTTCTTTGCGATACACCGATCTTTGAATTGTGCCGTCTGCTCTACGTCTCATTAGAATATCTAGGAACGGTAACTCACATGTAGATGCCAGGCCGTTTACATTGGTCGAACGGAGAGACAGCTTAACAAACGGGTGTCAGAACACATACCTCAATGGGTCAACAAGATACAACACACAGGAGTGGCTAGCCGCGAGGAGCCGACACACCGGAAGCTCCCGGCGTCTTCAATCGGCAGACACATTGTCGCCAGTGGTCACGTTGTGTCCAGGGCACTGCATTTCGCGTGTTGTTTAGAACACAAAATACTCGCTTGTTAAAATTTGCAGAAGCAATTATGATCTATCAACGCAAGCCAGAATTGTGTAAACAGAAAGACATGTTAGTCAGCTTAAAATTACCGTGGTAGATAAGTGACATTACTGTGCGAAATTGTGTATATTTCAACTTGAAGGATTTATCTAGTTAATTTCACGTAAGTTGTGTGATTTCTGCAGTATGTACCTGACGAGATGCAGCGAAATATGCCAGGCAATAAATCGTGCAATCTATTGTTTGTGTCTTCGTTATACAAATATATGTCTTTCTGTGTCTCTATTGATCCCTCTATCAGTGTTCGTAATGTACGAGGGTAAGTTAATAAGTAAGTCACAAACGGCTGTAGTAAAATAACTACATATGATAACAACTTGAAACCAGTTTATTTTTATACATACATTGTCCCTTTAATCCTCAACATAATTTCCATCAAACTTGATGCACTTATCCCATCGTTTTATCAGTCCCCCCAAACCGGCTGCATAGAACTGCGTGCTTTGTTTTCATTTACCGGCCGTCCCACAGAACTATGTGACTTACTTATTGACACACCATCCTAACTTATTCTACCCAGCTATGCGCCGCTTTACGAGACAAAAATTTATAACATAAACACTGACAACCCACCTTGGCGGGAGTAATTTAGCGAATGACGCCGAAGTTGAATGTGAAGTGAAAACGTGGTTTAGAAATCAGAGCACGCAGTTCTATGCAGCCAGTTTGGGAGGACTGACAAAACGATGGAATAAGTGCATCAATGTTGGTGGAAATTATGTTGAGAAATAAAGGGACAATGTATGTATAAAAATAAACTGGTTTCAAGTTGTTATCATATTTAGTAATTTTTCTACAGTGATTTACTTACTAACTTACCCTCGTATATATTGCATTGATTTACCCTTTCCTTCCACAAATCCATACTGTTGTTCACCAATTTCCATTTTTATTATTTTTCTTGTT
Organism: Cepaea hortensis; assembly: GCA_963921405.1. Lineage (NCBI taxonomy): Eukaryota > Metazoa > Mollusca > Gastropoda > Stylommatophora > Helicidae > Cepaea > Cepaea hortensis. The sequence continues at coordinate 14,266,920 of OY992878.1, forward strand.
CTTCTCATTATAATTCAGAGTAGAAGCTTAGTGGCATGGTTTATGAGATTGATTGTACTAAAGCCTACGCGTTCAATTGCTCCTGGTCCTTTTGGTATATTATAAATACATATTCCAGCATATCAGTGGGTAAACAACTACTGCTGTAAACACCATTCAACATTTTGGTTAATACATTTACTCCAAATTCTCTCAGTACTTCTAATAATTCTTCCATTGTGATTCCATCTGGCCCAGGTGGTTTATGTTTCTTCATATGTTTGACAGAGTCAGCAACCTTTTCTTTTATAATAGGTGTACCTTCTAAGTTACTTTCTTCAGTTAACGCTTCAATTTCTCAATCATATACTTCTCTTCAATTCTCACTCCACTTCTTCATTATAGCACTTTCCTCCAATAATATCTTTCCTGTTTTTTTTTTTTTAAATTTAAACCGCCCGGTATTTATTCTTATTATCCTTCCCGTGAGCTCACTGATTTGCATATCAGTCTGTGCATATTTCTGATATCTTTAATATAATTTAAATTATTTTTTGTGTGTGCACTGCTCGTTTTTTGTAACTATCTTTGCAACTTTTATCTCTCTTTAAACAAAAATCTTATCATGCTCATCTTTGTCATTTTTACTCTGTTTTCTTTTGTCCATCAACTTTACATGCTGTCGTTAAATAAATAGCCAAAAGAAAGTATACCAACTTGCCAAAATTAAAAATGTCCTTGACTAAAACACAAAAAAGATATATATTTCCCACATACAAACACATAGTGATTAATGCTCCACAATCTGGGATGAATGCTACAAATCAATAACAAAACACCTTTATTTACTCCAGAAAAGGATAGTCCGTTTAATTAATGGTGAAAAGCGTACCGAAAATACTAATCTACATGAACGTCTTCAGTTACTACAACTCCACAAACGCCTACTTTGTAATAAGGCTAAACTAATTCACAAAATGTTATTTCAAAATGCTCAAAGATACCTGTGGCCATTGTTAAAATATAACGCAAGACATAGTGAACGACTAAATATACTTCATGTCCATAAAGCTAGGATCCATCCATCATGTGTCTTGCCGATAAGCGTGGACGGTTATATTTTGCCATCTCACTCGAACACCAGAGTCGTGGATCAGATTAGCATACTCTGCCGCTTAGTTGTGGAACAATCTTCCACAAGAAATAAACGACACCACTAATCATTATACATACAGTCGCAACCTATTTGAACACTACCTCAGTACAGACTACATGACCCCATTTAAAAAAAAAAAAACAATGATATTGGAAAATTATCTCAAACGACAACAGCCAATAAACATTACACCTTCCTGATGTATTTAAAATGTCCATGTTAAACATTGCCTCAGTGAGTCATGCATTATTGATAACTTTTTATGCGTGTTACTGCTTATTGTTCTTTTGTTGTCTAAGATTAGCTTCATAAGTGATGTTGAGTGAAATATTGGATGAGAGGAAATAGAGAAGATGGGCAAAATGTCACACGGGCCAAATTTTAACCCTTTGAAAATAAAATTCGTTCGTTCGTTCGTTCATTCTGCTCGTCTGCAAGTCCGTCCGTCCATCCGTCCGTCCGCGCGCCCACCCGTCTGTCTGTCTGTCTGTCTGTCTGTGTGTCTGTCTGTGTGTCTGTCTGTCTGTCTGTCTGTCTGTCTGTCTGTCTGTCTGTCTGTCTGTCTGTCTGTCTGTGTGTGTGTCTGTCTGTCTGTCTGTCTGTCTGTCTGTCTGTCTGTCTGTCTGTCTGTCTGTCTGTCTGTCTGTCTGTCTGTCTGTCTGTCTGTCTGTCTGTCTGTCTGTCTGTCTGTCTGTCTGTCTGTCTGTCTGTCTGTCTGTCTGTCTGTCTGTCTGTCTGTCTGTCTGTCTGTCTGTCTGTCTGTCTGTCTGTCTGTCTGTCTGTCTGTCTGTCTGTCTGTCTGTCTGTCTGTCTGTCTGTCTGTCTGTCTGTCTGTCTGTCTGTCTGTCTGTCTGTCTGTCTGTCTGTCTGTCTGTCTGTCTGTCTGTCTGTCTGTCTGTCTGTCTGTCTGTCTGTCTGTCTGTCTGTCTGTCTGTCTGTCTGTCTGTCTGTCTGTCTGTCTGTCTGTCTGTCTGTCTGTCTGTCTGTCTGTCTGTCTGTCTGTCTGTCTGTCTGTCTGTCTGTCTGTCTGTCTGTCTGTCTGTCTGTCTGTCTGTCTGTCTGTCTGTCTGTCTGTCTGTCTGTCTGTCTGTCTGTCTGTCTGTCTGTCTGTCTGTCTGTCTGTCTGTCTGTCTGTCTGTCTGTCTGTCTGTCTGTTCATTTGCTCTTCTGTTCGTTCGTTACTTAACTGTCTGCTCTTTATTTTATTTCACTTTGCAACTTTGTGCCGGTCTCCCTGGCCGAGGTGTTACACGACTTTCTCCGTAATCCCGTGTATCCACGCAGAGTCTCGCCGCGGCCGAGAACTGGAAGCGGTTCTACCCCCGCTGGAGACTTGCGTGATAACTGAGCCGGCCGCTCAGAAAGCAATGGCAAACTACTGAGCGTAATCTTGCCAAGAAATCAACAATCAGCTGAAAGATGCTGATGTTGACAGCGATGTCCTGTAAAAGGTATGCGGAATTTATTTTTATGCAACTTTGTAGCGCTAACTCTCTCTCTCTCTCTCTCTCTCTCTCTCTCTCTCTCTCTCTCTCTCTCTCTCTCTCTCTCTCCCTCTCTCTCTCTCACTCACTCTCCTCTCTATCCCACTCTCTGTACTCTCTCTTCTACCCTCTCCGTCTCTTCTTCTACTCTCTCTCTCTCTCTCTCTTCCACTCTCTCCTGTCTATCCTTCTCTATCTTTGTCCCTATCATTCTCACTTCCAATATCTGCCATTTCTCGCCCACTCTCTCATGACTTCCATAGGCCAGGCTGCATGTGGCCAAAGCAAAAGCGCCAGACTCTTCCTTCACACTTTTCCCTCCGGCCTGGGCCATAAAGGCCCATGAACTTCTCACTCCTCGGACTACCGAAACATCCGTGTAAATGACAGACTTCGTTCTGTATCCTTTTCATCCTTTCTGTCTGCTTATGGCAGAGAGTCAGGATCGCCATCGCATACTCCAAAACACAAAGGACCAGAACCTCGTAAAGAGGACATAGATGGCGCTGCTCACAATTTGCCGCCGCCATCACCCGCATCGCAGCCAAACCCCGCTTGGCCTTTGTTATCACCTGCCTTACATGCTCAGTATAAGCTAGGCTTCGATCAAATCGTATCCCCAGGTAATTCATCGCCTGCGTTCTTTCCACCGTCTCTGAACCCAGATTTACAGTTTGTGTTGGGGTGTTGACAATCTGATTATTCAACGAGAACCACTGTTGCCTTTGTTGGGTTGACCATTGCCCCAGCTTCATCACACCAAGTACTTGATTGATTGATTGATTGATTTAGGAACCGACATCACAGCATTCGGGACATTCCCATAAGCGCTCCGTCCCCATCCCCAGCAGCCAGCGAAGAGTTCCAACACTAATAGTTCCAGTAGCAATCTGATTATATGTCCGTCTCGCCTTTCCTCTGAGCGTCGAGCGTCGGCCAGATCCCCTCGTCACTTATGCGATTGAGTTTGGTTTGTAGTTCCACAGCAACCTGATCTCTATCCTTACTCTGACGATACACTAAAACATTGTCTGCATACGACAATGTCCTCCCCTGTCCTATGATTTGCTCGCTGGTGATTCTCACAGTGTAGGCGTTGAACAGCACCGGTGATAATAGCACCTACTGTGGTAGGCCAGGATATATCTCCCGATATATACTCCCCCTGTGTGTTGGAGCACTTATGGGTTACACCCGTGTGTCGCGATGTTGATCCGTCGACTAAACTAAACAACAACAAAAAATTCCTGCTGCCACTGCAATATCTTCCATGCGACTGCCTTTTACACAGCAGAATTTTCCTCGAAATTCACCTTCAGCTTTCTGCGCCATAATTTGATACACATGTTTTAGTTTCAGTTTTTTAGTTTTAGTCGATGGATCAACATCACGGCACACGGATGTAAACCACAAGTGCTCCGTTCTCCTCCTAACTCAAACCTGAGTCTGGAGAAACTCAGCTCAGTGCACGAACTCGGTAGCGCCGTCGAGGATCCTGAAATACTTTGGGTTGATTTTTAACTTGAAATTTTGCCCGGGCAGCACCGTTTGGCTACTCTTTTTCGATTTCCAACTGCCAAGGGATGTTTTACGTGCGCAACAATACTCACGATCGTCCGATCTCACTACCCAAAGACCAGGCGAAATTTTTTTTATTACTAGAAGTCCACGTGACAATAATCCCGGTCCTCACCGGGGCTTGAACCCGGGTCCTCCAGCACTCGAAGCGGACACCATACCTTGAGACCACGCAGCCTCCTCTCCCCCTCCCAATACACATGTATCTCCATCTAGCAGAGAGAGCTGTAGGATTATCTCCATACAGCTGCATTTGTTATGGAATCACATTTCAATAGCTGAATTTGTTATGGCATTACTTTTCAACAGCTGAATTTGCTTTCGAATTACCTCTCAACAGCTGAATTTGTTATGGAATTATTTTCATACAGCTGAATGTGCTATTGAATTACTTTTTCACAGCTGAATTTCACATGAAATTACTTTTCAGCCGCTTGCCTTGCTATGGAATTCCTAGTCTGCGGCAAAATCTCTGATGGACTTGGCTTTGGACATTAGAATCTCTTAGTAATTGCTTTTATACAGCATAATTTGATATGAACTTATCTTCCAACATCATAATTTGCTAATAAATTACTATTCAATAGTAGAACTTGCAATGAAATTACCTTCATACGGCAGAATTCTCTATGATATTACTTTTCTACAACAACATTTGTTATGGAATTACACTTCTGTAGCAAACGTAGCAATGGGATTTCCTGTCTACAGCTGATCATGATATGGGATTTACCATTGTATTTGCATGACGCATCCCAAACAACTGCTTTTATTTTTTTTCATCGACTACATTGCTACTCCAGGTGACGCGTGAAATATTAAAAATTAAACCTTAGGCTACCGGTTTCGCAATTTTTTGTGTGCTGCATCTTCGATTTTCTTTCCAAACATATTTTCCCCTTCTTGGCACATGTCACCAGAAATATGCTGACATTCCCGAGCACTCGACAGCTATTCAGACAGGATTTTCACATTCGAATTCATCAAGTCTGCTGTTTATTTTGATTCACCGACCAGCTTCCTTCACTTCCATCTCACGTGCTTCACCATCGATCCGTCGTCTTCGAGAGGAATCAACAGTGTTTGTCTCTCAATGACACCGCCATGTTTGCTCAACTATTACTGCTTAAAACACGCTACTTACTCGCGAGGACAGGGCGAGGGCCCTCCATGCTCTCTTCTGAGAGTGCGCATTCCAGTTCCCATTAAACTGCCTTTTTATTTTACACTACTCCACGGAAGAGTGTCCTTATCTGGAAGTTTCAAGTAGATACGGGCTCTTTACTACAAAACTACCTAGTGACCAAATTAATTAACCTACAGATAATAACTACCTACCTACCTAACAACCTACCTACCTACCTACCAACCAACCTACCTACTGACCTACCTACCTACCTACCTACCTTCCTACCTACATAAATACATAGGTGCATACATATTGCGAAACTACATACCTAACTGGCTAAAAATCTTTCTAGCTAGCTAACAACTTATTTAACAACCTGTCTATGGCAGACAGGCAACCCGGAAGGTGGGTAGGTTGGTAGTTAGATAAGAAGGTAGGTAGGTGGATAGATAGGTTAATGAATGTTTGTAGTTTTGTAGTTTGTTGTTAATTGATTTAGTCGTCCTATATATATATATATATATAGCGGCACAATGTGGGGTGTCGGGTTTGGTAAGCGCCGCCCAACGTTCGGCGCTAACAGAAACCAGGTAGTACCGTCTACTGTTATACGGTAGCTCAGTCATATCTGACTAAGATATATATATATATATATATATATATATATATATATATATATATATATATATATATATATATATATATATATATATATATATATATAAGACAAGTTCCAATGTGAAAACTATAGAGGAATATCACTCCTGTCCATAAGCTATAAGATACTATCTGAGGAATTACTAAATATACTAAAACCATATTCAGAAGACATATTAGGTGACTACCAGGCGGGTTTCAGACAAAACAGATCAACAATAGATCAGATATTTATCTTACGACAAATAGCCGAGAAAAGATGGGAATATTAAAGAGATCTCCGTAACATTTTTGTGGATTTTAAAAAGGCTTATGATAGTGTCCATAGGAATAGACTATGGAATTTTATGCAGGAGTTTGGAATACCAAGGAAGTTAATCAACATTACCAGACTATGCATGGAAGATACTTATAATATAGTAACATATAAAGGCAGAAAATCAGACCCTTTCCAAATAACATCTGGCTTAAAACAGGATGATGCACTATCGCCGCTCCTTTTCAATCTGGCTCTAGAGAAATTTGTAAGGAAGGTAAAGGAGGAATGTGCTATTGGAGGAACATCCAAACTGCTTGGTTATGCAGATGATATGGATATTATAGGGGGAAATGAACAAAAGACATTGGAAATATTGACTCACTTAAAGGAAAAAGTTCAACAAATGGGGCTGGTTATCAACCAAGAGAAGACAGAATATATGTTAATTTCAAGAGAAGGAACGGCTAAAAACTCTGGCCATATACAAATAGATAATATGACCATTAAAAGAACAGAAACATACAAATACCTGGGTACAATCTTCAACTGCTGCAACATAATAAGGGAAGAAATACAAGCTAGAATCAACTCTGCAAATAAGATATACTATGCACTACAACATCTGCTAAAATCAAATGCGCTATCTCGTAACACCAAGATCACAATATACAAAACACTGATTAGACCAGTTGTGCTGTATGGTTCTGAAACCTGGAGTACAACTAAAGGAGACGAAGCCTTGTTACAAACCTTTGAGAACAAAGTTTTAAGACGCATCTTTGGGCCCATTAAGGATACACAAAGTGGAGAGTGGAAAAGAAGAAGCAACAATGACATTTATGATCTGTTTAAGTCCCCGCTAAACACTGGTATCATGAAGGCTAATAGACTGCAATGGCTGGGGCGTATAGAAAGAATGGAAGATAATAGGGAAACAAAACTCGTTTACACTCAGGAAATAAATGACCGTAGACCCCGAGCTAGAACAAGAAGGCGGTGGAGAGATATTATACATACAGACCTACACGCACTTGGAACCAGCGATTGGCAAGAGAAGGTCAACCAGAGAGACGAATGGAGACGGCTTGTATCTGCAGCAAAGAACCTCAATGGCTCGGAATGCTGAAGAAGAAGAAGAATATATACTTTTAATCAGATAGCGGTGGGAACGATTCGTAGTATGGCTCTTCGCTGGCTGTTGAACGAGGGGACAGAGCACGTATGGGAATGTCCTGAGTGCAGTGATGTCGGTTCTTAACTCAACTCAACTCAACTCATATATATGGTAAAGGAGAAATGTGCTATTGGAGGAACATCCAAACTGCTTGGTTATGCAGATGATATAGATATTATAGGGGAAAATGAACAAAAGACATTGGAAATATTGACTCACTTAAAGGAAAAAGCTCAACCAGAGAGACGAATGGAGACGGCTTGTATCTGCAGCATTATATATATATATATATATATATATATATATATATATATATATATATATATATATATATATATATATATATATATATATATACTTTTAAATGTTTTGCGTATCCTTTACAGGACTTAGCTGTCAACAGCAGTATCTTTCAGCTGTCTGTTGATCTCTTGGCAAGATTACGCTCAGTAGTTTGCCATTGCTTTCTGAGCGGCCGGCTCAGTATCCGCAAGTCACGAGCGGGGGTCGAACCACCTCAGTTCTCGCTCCGCTGCGAGACTCTGCGTGATAAACGGGATTACAGAGAGAAAGTGTTGTAACCCCACAGCCAGAGAGACCGGCATATATATACTAGGATAAGATAATATGTAAGACACAAATGGCTGCAGAAAAATAGCTAAATATGATAACAACTTAAAACCAGTTTATTTTTATACATACATTGTCCCTTTATTTCTCAACATAATTTCCACCAAAATTGATGCACTTATCCCATCTTTTTATTAGTTTAGTTTAATTTAGTTTAGTCGATGGATCAACACCACGGCACACGGGTGTAACCCATAAGTGCTCCGTTTTCCTCCTAACTCAAACCTGAGTCTGGAGAAATTCAGCTCAATGCACGAACTCCGTACCATCGGCGAGGATCCTGAAATACTTTGGTTAGAATTTTAACTCAATATTTTGCCCGGGCAGCGCCGTTAGGCTACTCTTTTCGATTTCTAACTGCCAAGGGATGTTTTAGTGCGCAACAATACCAACGGGCGTCCGATCTCACTATCCAGAGACCAGGTAAA
>OY992878.1:14280393-14285393 GCA_963921405.1 Cepaea hortensis
TCTGGTCAATGCATGATCTGATTGCTGGAAAATTGAATCACTGTCTGACAATCAAGAAATCAAGAACATTAACGGCTATCGAAAATGAATGAACACAAGATGTAACAGTGAAGTACGAAACATGGCAAGGTATATACACCCACATAGAAACCAACCTTTCGTTAAAAGTTTGGGTAAATGGCCAAGAATCAGAAATCTTAGCTATAAAACCGACATTTAACAATCATCAATTGCTGATGCACAATAACTAACTACCACGGTTGGTTAGAAAAATGTTTATTTGTCTGTATGTATGCAGATTTGCAGATGATACTGTATTGATTGCAGACATTGAGCTGGATCTGCAACATTTAGAAGATGCGGTTGTTGCACATAGTGAACAACTAGGGTTAGAATTAAATTGTAAAAAGGCACAGATTATGGTCGTCACTAAGAAGAAAGAAATACCAAAATGTAATATACAAGTAAATGGGAATATTCTTCAACAAGTGAATCGGTACAATTATCTCGGAACAGTTATAACATCTGATGGGAGATGCGTTGAAGAGATTAGAACACGAATCGTCATGGCGAATGTAGCCTTTAGCAAGATGAAAAACATTCTGACCAATAAAAAGATGTCAATTGAAACGAGAAAAAGAGTGTTGAGGTGCTACATAGAGCCTGTACTTTTGTATGGATGTGAAACTTGGACAATGAACAGTCAAGCTGAAAAACATCTGATGGCTATGCAAATGTGGTTTCTGAAGAGATTACAAAGAATTCAATGGACAGACAGAAAAAAAGATGACCAAGCACTACAGGAAACAAATGAAAATCGTAAACTGATTAGAGAAATTAGACGTAGACAATCAAAAATTTTTGGACATGTTATGAGACGAAATGAAATGGAGAACTTAGTGACAACTGGCAAGATCGAAGGGAACAGACCAAGGGGAAGACCGAGAAGTAGATACCTGGATGGCTTGGCCACATGGCATGGTCGAGGCAGAAACACTGAGCTGATCCACGACTCTGGTGATCGAATGAAATGGCGAGTCATGACCGCCCACGCTTTCCGGCATGGCACATGATGGATGATGGATGTCTATTTGTCTATAATAAGATGCAGACGAGGTCAAAATGATAAGAGCGCTCGCTTTTAAACTTCAGATTCGCTGATGCAAAGTAGGCGTTTCAACCCCTACATCGGCATTAAAGATGATTGGTTAACTGATTTGTTAAATGGTTGATTTATTCTCTGGTTGGATGATTTTATGATTTGTGTATTCTCTGGTTGGTTGGGTGGTAGACCAAATGGCTGGCTAGTTGCTTGACTGATTCGTCACTGTAAGACATCTGTAAGACCATATAAAATACCACATAGTAATGCAGCATTACAGAACACAATTACGGAAAGCAAAGGACGTTGCGGCAACTAGCCTTCATCAGCAAACAAAGACATACACACAACACAGCATATAAACACAAGGAAGACACTACAGTGACTGCATTAAGACATAAGAACAGGATGAGAAGAATGGAAAGATGAAAAAAATGAGAACAAAGAAGATAAAATTAAAGAATTAAAAAGCATGTGCTAGTTATGTGAGAATCCCCGGCTGCGATCCCGTAGATCCACTAATTGTATTCGTACTTTACTTATATTTACAACTGCAACTAAGTGGACGGTCTCGCCCTATTCATCATTATATGTTTTTACTCGTTGTTATTTTGTATTGTCTACATTTCCACCGGCTCCGTGGCGAAGAGGTTACGGACCCAGTTCGTAATCCCGCATAACGTGTTTACAACACAGCTGCTGGCGATTGTGTTGCAGACTGCCTTGCGTTGGTTTTTATACAATTTTTTCGAGTGCCGGTCGTCCAAAAAACAATGGCAAACTGCTGAACGTAAATCTACTGAACGTAAACTTGCCAAGAAATCAAAAACAGCCCAAAAATTCTGGGGTTGACTGCGACACTTTGTAAAGGACATGCAACCCACTTTGCATTTCCACAGCTTTACCGCATTTCCACTAATTGTATGTATACTCAAAGATCAAATGTTTTAACTCGTACACCCCGTGCTGACTTCTCCTTACGTCAAACTAAAATAAAACGTTAGTTGCATATCCTTTACAGGACGTCACAGTTAACACCATAATTGTTTTGCTGTTGTGATCTCTTGGCAAGTTTATGTTCAGTAGTTTGCCATTGCTTTCTGAACGACCGGTACCGATACCATTTCGTAAACAACCAACTCAAGATGGTCTGCTGCCAAATCGTCTGCAACTGTGTTTCGAACGCTAGTATACGGGATGTCGAACTGCGTCTGTAACGCCATCGCCAAGGAGCAGGCAATGGCAAACTATTAAACGTAAAACTCTCTAGAAAATCAAGATGGGGGTAATTGCAACGTCTTGCAAAGTACACGCAACCTCTTATGTAGTAAAACTGGGTGACCATTATTTTCATGATTATTGGATTCCTGTGTAAAAATGATGAAGTAAATTTAACAAAACAGAAATGACACGAATTACACTCTTCGGATATCAGCTTGTGACCTTGTGTTCTATATATCCGTGACCTTGCTTTAAGGTGGTGTGTTGGTTCCTTCGGTGATGGCGGAGTGGTCACAGCTGAGGTGGCAGTTTGGTGGCTTGAGGGATATTTGTTTGGGCACATCTCACATGTCCGCCAAACCCAATAACTGCTGGCCGTCACTGTGTGGTATTAGGTTAGGGCGGAAGTTGGGGGAGTTTGTGGCAAGTTGGTGGAGACTACTACCACAGTCGACCTGGAGTGGTTGTGTTGTGGGGGGTTGAAATATTACATCTGACTGGTTGTTTCGCTCTGTGTGTGTGTGTGTGTGTGTGTGAGAGAGAGAGAGAGAGAGAGAGAGAGAGAGAGAGATACAGCCGTTTCTGAGAGAGAGAGAGAGAGAGAGAGAGAGAGAGAGAGAGAGAGTCGATTCTGAGAGGGGAGAGAGAGAAAGCTGTTTCTGAGAGAGAGGGGGAGAAAGAGAGACAGAGAAAGTGGATTGATGTGAGAGAGGGAAGTAAAGCTTTTTCTGAGGGTAGGGGGTGGGGGTAAGGGCTGTAAGAGATATTTGGAGAGACAGGGAAGAAATAGAGGGAGAGAGAGAGAGAGAGAGAGAGAGAGAGAGAGAGAGAGAGAGAGAGAGAGAGAGAAAGCGAGAGAGGGCAGTTCCTGGGGAGGGGCAAGAAAGAGAACGAACGAACGAACGAACAAACATTATTTTCAAAGGGTTAAGAATTGGGCACGCAGTCCCGTCTAACATTCTGCCCTTCTATCACTCTCTTTCATAAATTATTTCCTTCAAACATCATTCAAGGCTAACAGAACAGAAACAATATAAAAGATATGCATTATAAAGACATGGGCAAAATGCGAACATCAATACTACACGACTCAGTAATGTTAGATAATGGTGTGGCACTTGTTATTAACTATGTGGAATATACTGGTCTACCAAAGGGGACTGGCTGTTATACTAGGGTTTTGTTATTATTATTATTTCTATTATTAAGGGGGAAGGTCGAGAGAGAGAGAGAGAGAGAGAGAGAGAGAGAGAGAGAGAGAGAGAGAGAGAGAGAGAGAGAGACCGAGAGAGAGAGAGAAAGAGAGAGAGAGAGAGAGAGAGAGAGAGAGAGAGAGAATGAACGAACGAACGAACGAACTTTATTTTCGAACGGTAACAAATTGGGCACGCAGGATCGTCTTACATTCGGCCCTTCTAATCACTCATCTTTCATTCATCAGTGCATAGTGCATTCACATAGGAAAAAAACATTGTCAAATGAATGTTGTAAACATAAACAATGCATGTTACCATGTTATGAGACAAATCCCCCACCCACCCACCCATCCCCTATCCATCCGCGTGTCCCCCACACACACACATCCACTACCAAACCACACACATACCCACAGGCACATACATGCCCCTATCCATCCACCCATCCCCCAACCCACACATACACAACACACCCCCCACATACACCATCTCCCCACACACACACACATACACATCTCCCACCCACCACACACCCCCACACACATCCCCACACACAAACCCAGGCACACATGCATGCATCCACCCATCCATACCCACCCACACATACCCAAACTTTATACATCTCCCCATCCACACGCACACATTCTCCACCCATCCAACACTCATAACCTACCAACACTCACCCACCCACATATCCTCCACCCCCACCACACACCCCCAACCACTCAGCCAGACACACATCCTCCATCCCCACATACATCCTTCATCCACCCGCACATCCCACACCTCCCCCATCCCTCACACATCTCCCCTCCCACACAACACCCCACCCATAAACGCATTCACCTCACACACACATCCTCCCACATGCATTCCCCATACACATCCTCGCCCACACATCTCTCACACCCCCCCCCCCCCCTCACACACACACACACATCTCCCCACCACCCACACATCTCCACCTACAAACATCCTCACCCCCATACATACATCCTCCACCCACTCACATTTACCCTATCCACACTCATACACTCCCACCCACACATACATATCCCATTTACAGACATTGTCAAATGCATGTAGTAAACATAAACAATGCATGTTACCATGTTATGAGACAAATCCCCCACCCACCCACCCGTCCCCTATCCATCCGCGTGTCCCCCACACACACACATCCACTAGCAAACCACACGCATAAACACAGGCACACACATGCCCCTATCCATCCACCCACCCCCAACCAACACATCCCACACACACACCCCACATACACCATCTCTACACCCACACACACACACACATCTCCCACCCACCACACATACCCCACACACATCCCCACAAACCCACACAAAAATCCAGGCACACATGCATGCATCCACCCATCCATACCCATCCACACATCCCCAACCTTGATACATCTCCCCATCCACACGCACGCATCCTCCACCCATCCCATAACCTACCAACACTCACCC
>OY992878.1:14287893-14405393 GCA_963921405.1 Cepaea hortensis
TGTGTGTGTGCATATCCTTTACATGACATCGCTGTCAACATCAGCATCTTTCAGCTGTATGTTGATTTATTGGCAAGATTACGCTCAGTAGTTTGCCATTGCTTTCTGAGCGGCCGGCTCATATACCCCATAAGTTACCGATGCGATTCGAACCACTGCTGATTCTCACCGTCATCACGTTACCTACGAGAGTATACGAGATTACGGAGAAAAGTCATAACCTCTAGGCCACGAAGCACGGATGTATACAATACAAAATATTCCCATATGTATGGCACGTTACACCTTCCTTCGGTATTATCATGCCCATAGTAAACATTATGACTTAACCTACTGTACCTTGAGTCTGCCAGCAGTCATTGAGAAAGCCAGGAGGTACCTCATACATTTGTAAATTCCAGTATCACGAGCATACCTTTATTCTTCTGTCACCCCACTTCCTGTGATACATCTTTGGGTCTTCTCACGCCATTGTATTCTTCTACTGGCCTAGTTAGTTAGTTAGTTAGTTAGTTAATAAGTTAGTTAGTTAGTTAGTTAGTTAGTTAGTTAGTTAGTTAGTTAGTTAGTCGCGGTTCCAACTTCACGGCAACGAGTCGTCCCATTATGCTCCGTTCCTGTGCCAGTGGATATCATACAAAATGCTCATCAATTCAAAATGTGAAAAGTGGAACAGACAGGAGTCTCGGCAAACCAACATCCCGCACAGGTACACTGTTCATAATGCCGCCGTTTAAAATACCAATACAAAAGTCCTCCACGAAAAATACAGTTTATCGTTGATGGAATCGGCAGTCACCAGAAAGACCTCATTGGCCCGGGTTGTATCCCACATGGCTCGGTCTCTTTCCGCAGGGCAACCCGCCGAAATCGCTGCACAAAGCACGAACTCCGTAGCTCCGGCGATGACTCCCAGGAGTCTCCTGAAAAATGCACTCGTGAACAGAAAAGGCAAACCAGTCAATTGAGCAACAACCGGTCGCCTACGTAACCACATTTCGAAAGCTCCAACTTTACTCACACATATCAATCAATCAATTATTCATTCATTCAATCAAGCCTTCAGATTGCAGGCCGACTGTAAATGATCTATAACACTCTGTGTCTCTAATAATGACTATAGACTGACATCTTGCTTGCTGTTCGCCTTTCTATTGAAGATATCTTCCCACTTGTACCGCTGGCTACCTCTTGCTCGCCTGCCTTCAGCTCTTCTGTCTTGTATCATCTTTTACAAGAATCCTATGTATTTTAACGGCCAAAATATCCAACTCATCTCATCTCACAGCTGGCTGTGGGTATGTGAAGTGTTGGGATCATCACATGTAGTAGTAGCTGGCTGTGGGTATGTGAAGTGTTCCGACCATCACATGTAGTAATATGATGGCGGCAGCAAACTGTGAGCAGCGCCATCTATGTCTTCTGTACGAGGGGCTGGTCATGTCTGTTTTGGAGTATGCAATGGCAATCTTGACTCTCAGCCATAAGCAGAAAGAAAGGATGGAAAGGATACAGAATGAAGCTATGCGCATTATTCTTGGATGTACAAGAGATACAGCATGCAGGGCGATGCGCTACCTTCTTGATTTTCCAACCATTGAAGAGAGAATACAAGTTTGCAGGGCACGCGCCTACCTCAGAATTAACGCAAACACACAACATCCACTGCATAGTGAAATTAGGAAGGCGAAGGGCAGCAGGTTAAAAGAGGACGGTCGTGGATGGGTCAAGCCGAAGACATTCTTCAACAGGTGTGTTCACTTGAGGACTTAGAACCTGGCGAGGAGTGGGTGCAAGTGCCAACAGACTTCTGCACATCCTTTTCAGTTTGCATCCAACTAGATAGAAAATGCAGACAAGAAAATCCGGCTGCTGTTGAGGCTGAAGTACAAGCGTTGATTTTCGAGAATTCGCTAGACGGTGACGCGGTCATCTACACAGATGGGTCGGTCGTCCGACATGTGAGAAGCTCATGGGCCTTTACAGCTCGGGCCGGAGGGAGAATTGTGAAGGAGGACTCTGGTGCTTTCACTGAAACCACAAGTAGCCTGACCATGGAAGTCATGGCAGTAAGTAAAGCAATAACATGGCTCGAGACACAGACATTCACTAGGGCTTGTTTCCTTAGCGACTCAATGAACATGATCAAGAGGATAGAGGAGGGGTCGATCCGAAGAGAATGGTTGCTGCCTATGAAGCGGTCTCGGCTGGCAAAGATTAGTTTCATCTTCGTGCCAGGGCATGCGGGAGTACAAGGAAATGAGCGGGCTGACAAGCTCGCAGTTGAGGCTACTGTGAAGGGCGGACGCGCCATGGACCAGGCTGACATTCTGAATGCTCTACGTGAAGTGAGACTTTTGCGAGAACCAAGTGATGACTATGAATCTACAACAATGGCCAGTCTGCGAGAGCAGCAAATTAAAAGAGGGGTGGCCAAACAAGAACACTACGCAGGAAGCCAAAGAAGATTGATAAACCAATACAGAACTGGCGTCGTTAGCCGCTACACGCTGCGGGATTTGCTGAGGAGGGGATCCGAGCACTTATGGACTGAATGGTTCGATGTGCAACGAGGATGATCTGTCGACTAACTAACTAACTAACATGTAGTAATAGCTGGCTGTGGGTATGTGAATTGTTCCGACCATCACATGTAGTAGTAGCTGGCTGTGGGTATGTGAAGTGTTCGGACCATCACATGTAATAGTAGCTGGCTGTGGGTATGTGAAGTGTTCGGACTATCACATGTAATAGTAGCTGGCTGTGGGTATGAGAAGTGTTCCGACCATCACATGCAGTAGTAGCTGGCTGTGGGTATGTGAAGTGTTCCGACCATCACATGTAGTAATAGCTGGCTGTGGTTATGTGAAGTGTTCCGACCATCACATGTAGTAGTAGCTGGCTGTGGGTATGTGAAGTGTTCCGACCATCACATGTAATAGTAGCTGGCTGTGGGTATGTGAAGTGTTCCGACCATCACATGTAATAGTAGCTGGCTGTGGGTATGTGAAGTGTTCGGACCATCACATGTAGTAGTAGCTGGCTGTGGGTATGTGAAGTGTTCGGATCATCACATGTAGTAATAGCTGGCTGTGGGTATGTGAAGTGTTCGGACCATCACATGTAGTAATAGCTGGCTATGGGTATGTGAAGTGTTCGGACCATCACATGTGGTAATAGCTGGCTGTGGGTATGTGACGTTTTTCGACCAACACATGTAGCAGTAGCTGGCTGTGGGTATGTGAAGTGTTCCGACCATCACATGTAGCAGGGACTGGCTGTGGGTATGTGAAGTGTTCCGACCATCACATGTAGTAATAGCTGGCTGTGGGTATGTGAAGTGTTGGGACCATCACATGTAGTAATAGCTGGCTGTGGGTATGTGAAGTGCTCCGACTATCACATGTAGTAATAGTTGGCTGTGGGTATGTGAAGTGTTCCGACCATCACATGTAGTAATAGCTGGCTGTGGGTATGTGAAGTGTTGGGACCATCACATGTAGTAATAGATGGCTGTGGGTATGTGAAGTGCTCCGACTATCACATGTAGTAATAGCTGGCTGTGGGTATGTGAAGTGTTCCGACCATCACATGTAGTAATAGCTGGCTGTGGGTATGTGAAGGGTTCGGACACTGACATTTTGTAGGCCTGAGTGCACGGAGGGACAATTGATCAGTCTTTCTCTCTCGTAGCGAACGTCGAGGGCCGACTGCGCTCAAGCCATTGGCATCATGATTTTCTAATTGCTGCACCAAAGCACCCGATTATCCATACATTGGATATCAGAAGCTCTTACATCAAAACTTCCGCTTATCCAATTATTGGATATTAGAAACTCTCACATCAACACGCCCGCTTATCCACATATTGGATATCAGAAATTCTTACACCAACGCGCCGGCTCATCCAAACACAAGTATTGCATATCAGAAACTCTTATAAGACTCAGCTTATCCACATACTGGATATCATAAAGTCTTACACAAACGCTCCCACCTATCCACTTATCGGATATCAGAACCTCTTACACCAACGCGCCCGCTTATCCACATAATGGATATCATAAACTCTTACACCAACGCGCCCATGTATCCACATATTGGATATCAGAACCTCTTACACCAACGCGCCCGTGTATCCACATATTAGACATCAGAAACTCTTAGACTCAGCTGCACCTTTCAATAACGACCTAGTGGGGACCTAGCCCACAGGTATATAACAGTTGCGAGTCACAACGTCATTCATTCATGATAACTTAAATACCAGTTCTAAATACTGAGTATCCGTCATGTAAGAGTCAAGATGCACTTTAGCATCTTCACTTCCTGCCCTACTTTCAATCAAAGTGAGCTCAAAATCTGATTTGTCCAACAATTTGCTCGGTTTCCTGCCTCGTCTGCTGTACCAATTCAAGGAAGTAATATTTCTGTATCCATCCTTCTAGGTCATTTCAGCAAAATGTAGCTTTTTGGTTTCGCTTGCCGTGTCTAGAAACAGATTCCTGACGCGTCGGTGCGACAGTTGATTATCTTATAGGTCTGCCCAGTTGACAGAAGTCGTAGAAATGGCAAGCTGTTAGTAAAAGTCAACTTCACACAACGACCGAGATTCAACCAGCAACTTATGTATAGCAACTGTCGTTTATCTAGCACACATGTCTGAATCTTGCCTTCTAGTGGTACTGGTAGACCGTGCGTTGGAGAACTCTTTGTTTGTTCAGACCGGCGATGTCGTCGTTTGATGGCGGTAGGTTCAGATCCCGGTGTGGTCACTATGGTCAATTCAAATGGTTGTATACTGTTTAGTCTAGTTGAATCATCCTTTACACGGGTCAGGTGAACTCACCCTTGACTTCTCAATCACGAAGCAATGCCAAATTACTAAACAGAAAATTGCTTAGAAAATCAGTATTTGTTTGAGTTTATTGCAAAGGGAATGCAACTTTATTTTAGTGTCCAGTCTATACCTAATCTCGTATACTCTCGTAAGTAACGTGACGATGGTGAGAATCAGCAGTGGTTCGAATCGCGTCCGTAACTTACAAGGTATGTGAGCCGGCCTCTCAGAAAGCAATGGCAAACTACTGAACGTAATCTTGCCAAGAAATCAACAATCAGCTGAAAGATACCGATGTTGACAGCGATGTCCTGTAAAGGATATGCAAACATATATATGTAGTCTATACCATGGACGGACAGAAAAACAATCATCATCATCCTTTGCCATGCAAATAAGCGTGGGCGGTCATGTTTCGAAATCTCACTCGATCACCATGGTCGTGGAACAGCTCAGTTTATTTTTTATCTCGACTATGTCACGTGGCCAAGTGATCCAGGTACTTACTTCTCTGCCTTCCCTTTGTTCTCTTTCCCTCGATCTTGCCAGTTGTCACCAAGTTATCCAATTTATTTCTTCTCATAACTGACCCAAAAAATTGTGACTGCCTGTCGTGTCCTCCTTTACAGTGTCGTCCCTGGAGTGAAGAGAGTCGACACCCACATTATAATATTTTTTTCCTCTCAATATTCTGGAGAATCCACCAGCTTCCGTCCAACACACTCCATCAGCCTATGGACACCTTTTCCTATCACTCTCTCACTGTCGTACTATGCCCCCTTCTCATACTTCCCGAACGCAACATACTCAACAACTCTTGCTTCTAAAAATTAATAAAGATTAATTTATTAAAAGAAAAGTGTAACGTATATGAGACGTGTATGTGAAGAAAAATGTGTGACGTGTTCTATAAAGTGTGTAGAATCGGACTCTCAGACAACAACCCAGTCAGCTGATCCCAGCAAGGATAGACCACAGCACGTTACGTCAGAACATGTACATCTCACCCCGTGCCGAAACCATCTTGCCGGATACTGATTTGCCTCTGTAGACCTCTGGTAATCCCATTTCATGAACATCCGAAATAGACACCGGTGGTATAAACAGTTAATCATGGACCGGTTGCACTCTACACAATGTCCGTTCCTATCGTTCATAAAAAAATGCACAAGTCCTTTGTAGTGTGTACACAGATTAATGTTAATTGTTACTGTACTGGATCCTCCCTCGTGTCTATCTAGCCTCAAGTATCCAGTCTTGTGTTCTATTACACGAGATTATATCACACTATGTAATTATTAGACTTAATGTTTTCAGTTCGTTACTACTGTCTGATGCTGTGTGGTGCATCAGTACGCATCACTCTCTTTGGTGAATCAACTTCCTTCTAGCTTTAGTTACGTTCTGTACTCAACTTTATTGATTGTTGAACTGGTGTTCTTCCGAATGGGATGTGATTCTTTCCCAAAAACTTGTTGAGTTTCCTTGGATCTGGTAGGGAACCTAGGATAGAAACAACACATCTGGTGATAGTACTAGTCACTGATCCTTTCGGCTGAGTGTAAGCCTATCACCTTGCTTAATGATCTTTAGCTAACTAGACTTAGTCATAGAGCAGATTAGCTACCCACCTAGAGCCGAATCAGGCTATGACAAAGAAAAAATCAGCAAACAGAATGCGGAACCCCGCCCACCAGGGACACCTACGGGAAGATCCCAATTATCCCTCATTACTCAATTCTCAACTAGTAAAGCTTATCAACACTTCACTAATCTATTCTTAACTAGCAGAGTTAATATCACGATTCTACTCTAACTAGTTTCCACTAACAGTGCTAATCATCACACTATAGTTTAACAAGGCCACAGTCTATATTAATTAGAACTAATATTATAATAGGTTATACCTTAAATGGCACTACTGCAGTCCTATCAATCATATCTACATCTGCCATTATAGGCACGTGTAAAATTAAGTCACTAATTAACACACGGTAGATATTATTTCCACTAAGCACTGCAGTGCCCTGGCACTCCGACTAGAGCATTTTCAAGTCCCCCTAGTTGGTCCCAACTCGGGTTTATATGGCAAACTACCAAAGTTGGCCACGTGACGTTATCCTTTATGCCCCACACAGGTGGCACATTGGCAGATCATCCCCTGTCAGGGATCCATCCCCCCTCTGGCTCCCTCAATGTTAGATTTGTCATCACTGGTTCTGACATCCAAAACAGTCTAGAGAGTTACTGTCGAGTTCCAACAAAGAGTTTCGATACCAAGCTGCCAATCATGGTTTTCCAAACACGCTTACATTGTGCACGTGACGTTGTTCATGTCCGGCAGGTGTTCCACTGTTTTCAATAACACCCTCAACTTTCTGTCATGTGCTGACAGTCAAACCTCCATTCCGTCTGATGTCCGGAACTATAGATGACAAACGGAACCATTCCATATCCTGCGCGGCCAATTATATGTGATTTTAACTGTTATGAACTGCCAACGCGTTTTATCCCTTCCTTCTCACTCACCGCCAAATGTGTATATGGGCTGACCCGATGTAACCCGTGCAGCTGTGTTGTGTTTACTCTGTTAGTACGACTGTTGTGGCCTAGAAAATATACGCCAAGCAAACGTCGATATTATTATCTGGTTAACTCATGGCGAGCTCGTGACATAGGCCCCCTCTTAAGAGAGTAGTCCATCTCACTCTTCTCCACCATGAGTTAAATCCAGATGATTCATTCCTCTTCTTCAGGAGCTGGGTGTCTTGACAAGAAATCCGCTCCAACATTTTCCTTCCCAGGAATGTACTCCACTGTGAAATTATACGGTTGAAGTAACAACGACCACCGCATCAAACGTGCGTTGAGCTTCTGAGAAGTAGCCAGGAACATCAGGGGCTGATGATCCGACTGGACCCGAAACTTAACTCCATACAAATAGGGCTGAAATTTTTGCACTGCCCATACAAGGGACAAGCACTCTCTCTCGACGGTTGAATAATTCCTCTCCGCCTGTAGAAGTTTCTTACTTGCGTATGCCACAGGTTTCAAAACCGAAGCATCGTCTTTTCCTTCCTGTAACAAAGCGGCTCCAATTCCAATCGCACTCGCATCTGTTCTCAACACAAATTGTTTGGAAAGGTCAGGGAGCTGTAATACAGGTTTGCTGACCAAGGCCTCCTTTAACTGACTATAGGCATTCTCACATTCTAGTGTCCAAATGATTTGATCCGGGAATCCCTTTTTCAAGGTTTCCGTCAACGGAGCTCCCAGTTCAGTGAAATGTGGGATAAATTTGTGATAGAACCCACACAACGAGAGAAAAGATCGCACATCCTTCTTCGTTTTAGGTCTTGGTGCATTTCTGATTTTCTCCAGGTTCTTCTCTTCTGGAACAATGTGTCCTGGAGTGATGGTGTGACCTAGAAATTCCAGAGTCTGGTAACCAATCATGCACTTGGTTGGACGAGCAGTAAGCCCTGCTTCCTTGAGTCTATTAAACACTCTCTCCAAGGATTGTAAGTGGTCATCCAAGCTGTCACTGGAAATCAGAATATCATCCATGAATGAGATGATGGATGGATCCTGTAACGGATCTAGTAAAGTCCTCATCATGCGTGTAAACACAATAGGTGCATTGCTGAGTCCAAAGGGCATGACTTTGAATTCGTAGTGTCCACTGGGTGTACTGAAAGCCAACAGTGGTCGAATCTCCGGTTTGACTGGTATCTGATAGTACCCCCGACTCAGATCCACTTTTGAAAAGTACCGAGCCCTATGGAGCCTAGCGAATAACTGAGTTGGATTCGGCAAAGGTTCCACCTGAAACTGTGTATGACTGTTCAGAAGTCGGTAATCTATACACAACCGGTGTTCTCCACTTGGTTTGCGTAACAAAACTACCCCCGCATTGTATGGGGATGTGGATGGTGCAATCACGTCATCCTCCAGCAATTTTTGTATTTCCTCCTCCAGGGCCTTTTCTTTAGAGAATGGCACTGGGTAAACCTTTTGGCGAACAGGCTCCTGTGTGGTCAAAGTCATCTCGAACTCAACCAACCTCGTTCGTCCTGGTTTATCAGTCAGTATCTCCTTATGAGACTTGAGAACCTGGGTTATCCTTTCCCTCTCCTGGGATGTCAGATCAGGGTTCACTTGCACATCCCTATAGGTTTCCTGGTGTACTAAGGGATATTCCCTGCCCTCGCGGGTTCCCACTTCAGTCTCCACTGCAACTGCCATTGCCATGAGGTGAGCTGCCTTGTCTCCGGGTCTCTCTTCGTATTTCCGCAAGAGATTGATATGGAAAATCTTCGACTTTCCCCGGATCCGGATCTGATAGTTGGTTCTGGATATTACCCTTTCCACGGGAAATGGTCCTTGCCAACCTATCTCCAGTTTGTTGTTTCCCGTTGGGAGTAGCAACAAGACTTTGCCTCCCACCTCTAGAGATCTTTCTTTAGACTTACGGTTGTAGTAAGCCGCATGTCTTTTCCTGGCCTTTTTCAAGTTTTGATTTGCCAGAGTCCATCCCTTGTGGAGTTTTTCTTTCATTTCCTCCACGTATTTATAGGATGAGATCACTTCTTCTGACGTCCCCTCTTCAGTCCAACTCCTCAACATGGCTTCCAACGGTCCTTTGATTGGACGACCAAACAGCAACGTAGCGGGTGGTAGTCCTGTTGAGCCATGAGGAACTTCCCGATAGGCAAAGAGTGCTGCTGGGATATATTCATCCCACCTATCAGGTTTTTCCTGCGCTAATTTCCTGAGCATTGTCATCAACGTGCCATTGAAACGCTCTACTTGTCCATTGGCTTGAGGGTGGTAAGGGCTGGTATGTATGTGGTTAGAGTGAAACACCCTAAATACCTCCTCCATGAGTTTTCCACAAAACTGAGACCCATTGTCCGTCAGAATTTGATCCGGAAAGCCTAATCTGGTAAAGGCCTCCATCAGTGCGTCCGCCACTCTTTTCAAGTCAATCGTGGTCAACGGTATGGCTTCACCCCACATTGTACAGCAATCCACCATTGTGAGTATATACATGTTCCTCTTCCTAGTCCTGGAAGTGGACCCACGATATCGATGGCTACCCTCTCGAAAGGAGAGTTCATGATGGGCATCTCACCCAACACCACCGGTGCTGTCCAGTGTTTCGGTGCCACCCTCTGGCACTCAGGGCATGACTTCACATACCGACGCACATCATCTGTCATTCCCGGCCAATAGTAATGGCAGGAAATCCGCTGCATGGTGGCGGCAATACCCATGTGTCCACTAAAGGAGATGGTATGCCCCATATGAAGAATCTGGGACCGGTGAGCTTTCGGGACGACCAACTGACCGTATAGGTTGTCTCCCCTTCCTGCTCTCCTGTAGAGTATCCTATTCTTCATGTAGTACTGCCCCCGTCCTGGTGGATCAGCACTTTTCTGCAGCTTTTTGTAGCAAGGACGTAAAGTATCATCCTCACTCTGGGCAGTTCGTAGCTCCCCCGGCATTGGGTTAGTCACAATTGCGTCTGCCTCTTCCGTTTTCGTCTGAGAGCGAGTCTGCATTGCTCCCATATGGATTGGCTCCCTGGGCATTCCCAGAAAGACATACCGGCAACCTAGGATGACTGGAAAAATGGGATCGGTCAATACAGCGGCCTTGATGGTGCCGGTGACGTACCTTGACCGAATCTCCACATTAGCAATAGGCAACTTCATGACTACAGCACTCTTCTGTGCAGGCTGTATATCCAATGTCTCACCTGTGAATTGTTCTGGATGTACCAGATCCGCAGAAATCACGGCCTCCCCGTCCAGTCCTGTGTCGTATAAACACTCCACTTGACCACCGTTAACCTCTACCAATTCCACTACAGGTGGTTTTTCCTGGTCTGGAGTCTCTTCCTCGGCCTCGACCTGTTCGGTGGCCTCCACCTTAGGTTTCCCCGGGCACACGACGAATTGAGTGTCTCCTGACTTTCCCCTGCAGTCAATAGCATTGTGCGTGTTTGACTTGCATTGGTTGCACCATTTCCCTGTCCTAGATTTTCTATTGTCGGACTTGAGTGAGCTCTCCTGGTGGCGAGCTTCCTTGTTGACCTTGGCATTTTCCGTGACAACCTCCTTGGAAGTCACGTGACATGCTGCGAAGTGAGGGTTCTTAGCCTTCGATTTGCAGTCCCTCGTATTGTGAGAGGGTGACTTACAAATTGAACACCACTTCTCCGACCACGGTCGTTTAGGTGTAGAGCTTGAAGTGCTCTTGCGTCCCTCCTTCTTCTTCTCTGAACTATCCTCTGATTTTTGCACATAAGGTTCCCACTTTTTTGTTCCTGAGTTTTTGGTTTTCTTCTTGTCATGTTTCTCTTGACTTTTGGAGTTGGTGGAAAGGTTTTCCCCTGCCTCCCCATGTACCTCGACGAACCGTTCTGCTAATTTAGTCACGAGGTCAATACGTTCCGCTCCTTGTTCTCCCAGGAACGTCCTGAGAGGTTTAGACATTTGCTTCTTCAGCTGGTCGACCACCATGAGCTCTTCCAGACTCTCATAGTCATGTGCGAACCCAGCCAAATCCATCCACTTATGGAGATAAGATTTTAGACGCAAACTGTAGGCGGCAAACAACTCTCCCGGTTCTCGTTTCGCTGCTCGAAATTTTTTCCGGTAGGTATGTGACGTAACCTCGAATCGTTTCAGCAGAGCCGTCTTTAACTCGTCATAATTGTTCTCATGTCCTGGTGGCAGGCGAGAATAAACCTCGTATCCGGTCCCGCGTAAACCCTGGGATAGCTTAAGATTCCATTTGTTACGCTCCAGACCCATAGCAACTGACATAGCCTCGAAGCGTTGAAGGTATTGGTCAATCTTCTCTTTGTCCTCCTCGTAGACCGCTAAAGGAAACTTCATAGCATGGTACCCATGTCCACCTACTGGTGTTGATCCTGGGATGGAGGAACCTCCAACTGCTCCCTCAGTTTCTCCATTAGATTGACTCTTGAGCTCGAGTTCCCGCATCCGGTACTCGTGCTCCCTCTTCTGTGCTTCTTGCTCAGCTTCCAATTTCTTAGCTGCTTGCTCAGCTTCCAATTTCTTAGCTGCTTGCTCAGCTTCCAATTTCTTAGCTGCTTGCTCAGCTTCCAATTTCTTAGCTGCTTGTTCCAACTCCATCCTTCTCAATTCCAGCTCGGCCTTTCGATCTTCCCTTCTGCTTGACGATACTCTCTCTCCACTTCCTGTATGTAATCCGTTAGAGCAGAACCCCCCAACCCCATTTCTTCCCCCTTTGCCTTTAATTCTAACGTGGTTAGTTTAGGGGTGGCCATTATACAGAGAGGTAAGCTAGCAGGTCTAGTACAATATAACTGCAAATTACTATACAGATATATGAACAAGTACTATAAATCTAGATATTACTACACACAGCACATTCACTCAGTGACAAGAGTAGAATCAGGACCACAGACCTATGCAGACGTGTGAAGTGTGAACAGGTAAGATATTTGTCCTAACCCCTATCCACATTCACTCTAGCTGGATTCTCCAAAATGATATCTCCCTCTTATAACTAAGAATCCCGTGTCCAAAGACCCCGTTGTCAGAAGATCCCACTGTCAAAGGTTCCTGCTTGCAGGAGATCTCGCTGTCCAAGGATTCCGTTTACGGGAGATCCACCTGTCCAAGGATTCCGTTTACGAGAGATCCCGCTGTCCAAAGATCCCGTTTACGAGAGATCCCGCTATCGAGCCCCCAATAATGTCGTGTCCTCCTTTACAGTGTCGTCCCTGGAGTGAAGAGAGTCGACACCCACATTATAATATTTTTTTCCTCTCAATATTCTGGAGAATCCACCAGCTTCCGTCCAACACACTCCATCAGCCTATGGACACCTTTTCCTATCACTCTCTCACTGTCGTACTATGCCCCCTTCTCATACTTCCCCAACGCAACATACTCAACAACTCTTGCTTCTAAAAATTAATAAAGATTAATTTATTAAAAGAAAAGTGTAACGTATATGAGACGTGTATGTGAAGAAAAATGTGTGACGTGTTCTATAAAGTGTGTAGAATCGGACTCTCAGACAACAACCCAGTCAGCTGATCCCAGCAAGGATAGACCACAGCACGTTACGTCAGAACATGTACATCTCACCCCGTGCCGAAACCATCTTGCCGGATACTGATTTGCCTCTGTAGACCTCTGGTAATCCCATTTCATGAACATCCGAAATAGACACCGGTGGTATAAACAGTTAATCATGGACCGGTTGCACTCTACACAATGTCCGTTCCTATCGTTCATAAAAAAATGCACAAGTCCTTTGTAGTGTGTACACAGATTAATGTTAATTGTTACTGTACTGGATCCTCCCTCGTGTCTATCTAGCCTCAAGTATCCAGTCTTGTGTTCTATTACACGAGATTATATCACACTATGTAATTATTAGACTTAATGTTTTCAGTTCGTTACTACTGTCTGATGCTGTGTGGTGCATCAGTACGCATCACTCTCTTTGGTGAATCAACTTCCTTCTAGCTTTAGTTACGTTCTGTACTCAACTTTATTGATTGTTGAACTGGTGTTCTTCCGAATGGGATGTGATTCTTTCCCAAAAACTTGTTGAGTTTCCTTGGATCTGGTAGGGAACCTAGGATAGAAACAACACATCTGGTGATAGTACTAGTCACTGATCCTTTCGGCTGAGTGTAAGCCTATCACCTTGCTTAATGATCTTTAGCTAACTAGACTTAGTCATAGAGCAGATTAGCTACCCACCTAGAGCCGAATCAGGCTATGACAAAGAAAAAATCAGCAAACAGAATGCGGAACCCCGCCCACCAGGGACACCTACGGGAAGATCCCAATTATCCCTCATTACTCAATTCTCAACTAGTAAAGCTTATCAACACTTCACTAATCTATTCTTAACTAGCAGAGTTAATATCACGATTCTACTCTAACTAGTTTCCACTAACAGTGCTAATCATCACACTATAGTTTAACAAGGCCACAGTCTATATTAATTAGAACTAATATTATAATAGGTTATACCTTAAATGGCACTACTGCAGTCCTATCAATCATATCTACATCTGCCATTATAGGCACGTGTAAAATTAAGTCACTAATTAACACACGGTAGATATTATTTCCACTAAGCACTGCAGTGCCCTGGCACTCCGACTAGAGCATTTTCAAGTCCCCCTAGTTGGTCCCAACTCGGGTTTATATGGCAAACTACCAAAGTTGGCCACGTGACGTTATCCTTTATGCCCCACACAGGTGGCACATTGGCAGATCATCCCCTGTCAGGGATCCATCCCCCCTCTGGCTCCCTCAATGTTAGATTTGTCATCACTGGTTCTGACATCCAAAACAGTCTAGAGAGTTACTGTCGAGTTCCAACAAAGAGTTTCGATACCAAGCTGCCAATCATGGTTTTCCAAACACGCTTACATTGTGCACGTGACGTTGTTCATGTCCGGCAGGTGTTCCACTGTTTTCAATAACACCCTCAACTTTCTGTCATGTGCTGACAGTCAAACCTCCATTCCGTCTGATGTCCGGAACTATAGATGACAAACGGAACCATTCCATATCCTGCGCGGCCAATTATATGTGATTTTAACTGTTATGAACTGCCAACGCGTTTTATCCCTTCCTTCTCACTCACCGCCAAATGTGTATATGGGCTGACCCGATGTAACCCGTGCAGCTGTGTTTACTCTGTTAGTACGACTGTTGTGGCCTAGAAAATATACGCCAAGCAAACGTCGATATTATTATCTGGTTAACTCATGGCGAGCTCGTGACATAGGCCCCCTCTTAAGAGAGTAGTCCATCTCACTCTTCTCCACCATGAGTTAAATCCAGATGATTCATTCCTCTTCTTCAGGAGCTGGGTGTCTTGACAAGAAATCCGCTCCAACATTTTCCTTCCCAGGAATGTACTCCACTGTGAAATTATACGGTTGAAGTAACAACGACCACCGCATCAAACGTGCGTTGAGCTTCTGAGAAGTAGCCAGGAACATCAGGGGCTGATGATCCGACTGGACCCGAAACTTAACTCCATACAAATAGGGCTGAAATTTTTGCACTGCCCATACAAGGGACAAGCACTCTCTCTCGACGGTTGAATAATTCCTCTCCGCCTGTAGAAGTTTCTTACTTGCGTATGCCACAGGTTTCAAAACCGAAGCATCGTCTTTTCCTTCCTGTAACAAAGCGGCTCCAATTCCAATCGCACTCGCATCTGTTCTCAACACAAATTGTTTGGAAAGGTCAGGGAGCTGTAATACAGGTTTGCTGACCAAGGCCTCCTTTAACTGACTATAGGCATTCTCACATTCTAGTGTCCAAATGATTTGATCCGGGAATCCCTTTTTCAAGGTTTCCGTCAACGGAGCTCCCAGTTCAGTGAAATGTGGGATAAATTTGTGATAGAACCCACACAACGAGAGAAAAGATCGCACATCCTTCTTCGTTTTAGGTCTTGGTGCATTTCTGATTTTCTCCAGGTTCTTCTCTTCTGGAACAATGTGTCCTGGAGTGATGGTGTGACCTAGAAATTCCAGAGTCTGGTAACCAATCATGCACTTGGTTGGACGAGCAGTAAGCCCTGCTTCCTTGAGTCTATTAAACACTCTCTCCAAGGATTGTAAGTGGTCATCCAAGCTGTCACTGGAAATCAGAATATCATCCATGAATGAGATGATGGATGGATCCTGTAACGGATCTAGTAAAGTCCTCATCATGCGTGTAAACACACTAGGTGCATTGCTGAGTCCAAAGGGCATGACTTTGAATTCGTAGTGTCCACTGGGTGTACTGAAAGCCAACAGTGGTCGAATCTCCGGTTTGACTGGTATCTGATAGTACCCCCGACTCAGATCCACTTTTGAAAAGTACCGAGCCCTATGGAGCCTAGCGAATAACTGAGTTGGATTCGGCAAAGGTTCCACCTGAAACTGTGTATGACTGTTCAGAAGTCGGTAATCTATACACAACCGGTGTTCTCCACTTGGTTTGCGTAACAAAACTACCCCCGCATTGTATGGGGATGTGGATGGTGCAATCACGTCATCCTCCAGCAATTTTTGTATTTCCTCCTCCAGGGCCTTTTCTTTAGAGAATGGCACTGGGTAAACCTTTTGGCGAACAGGCTCCTGTGTGGTCAAAGTCATCTCGAACTCAACCAACCTCGTTCGTCCTGGTTTATCAGTCAGTATCTCCTTATGAGACTTGAGAACCTGGGTTATCCTTTCCCTCTCCTGGGATGTCAGATCAGGGTTCACTTGCACATCCCTATAGGTTTCCTGGTGTACTAAGGGATATTCCCTGCCCTCGCGGGTTCCCACTTCAGTCTCCACTGCAACTGCCATTGCCATGAGGTGAGCTGCCTTGTCTCCGGGTCTCTCTTCGTATTTCCGCAAGAGATTGATATGGAAAATCTTCGACTTTCCCCGGATCCGGATCTGATAGTTGGTTCTGGATATTACCCTTTCCACGGGAAATGGTCCTTGCCAACCTATCTCCAGTTTGTTGTTTCCCGTTGGGAGTAGCAACAAGACTTTGCCTCCCACCTCTAGAGATCTTTCTTTAGACTTACGGTTGTAGTAAGCCGCATGTCTTTTCCTGGCCTTTTTCAAGTTTTGATTTGCCAGAGTCCATCCCTTGTGGAGTTTTTCTTTCATTTCCTCCACGTATTTATAGGATGAGATCACTTCTTCTGACGTCCCCTCTTCAGTCCAACTCCTCAACATGGCTTCCAACGGTCCTTTGATTGGACGACCAAACAGCAACGTAGCGGGTGGTAGTCCTGTTGAGCCATGAGGAACTTCCCGATAGGCAAAGAGTGCTGCTGGGATATATTCATCCCACCTATCAGGTTTTTCCTGCGCTAATTTCCTGAGCATTGTCATCAACGTGCCATTGAAACGCTCTACTTGTCCATTGGCTTGAGGGTGGTAAGGGCTGGTATGTATGTGGTTAGAGTGAAACACCCTAAATACCTCCTCCATGAGTTTTCCACAAAACTGAGACCCATTGTCCGTCAGAATTTGATCCGGAAAGCCTAATCTGGTAAAGGCCTCCATCAGTGCGTCCGCCACTCTT
Source organism: Cepaea hortensis (assembly GCA_963921405.1). Lineage (NCBI taxonomy): Eukaryota > Metazoa > Mollusca > Gastropoda > Stylommatophora > Helicidae > Cepaea > Cepaea hortensis. Next base: position 14,304,850 of record OY992878.1, read on the forward strand.
TTCAAGTCAATCGTGGTCAACGGTATGGCTTCACCCCACATTGTACAGCAATCCACCATTGTGAGTATATACATGTTCCTCTTCCTAGTCCTGGAAGTGGACCCACGATATCGATGGCTACCCTCTCGAAAGGAGAGTTCATGATGGGCATCTCACCCAACACCACCGGTGCTGTCCAGTGTTTCGGTGCCACCCTCTGGCACTCAGGGCATGACTTCACATACCGACGCACATCATCTGTCATTCCCGGCCAATAGTAATGGCAGGAAATCCGCTGCATGGTGGCGGCAATACCCATGTGTCCACTAAAGGAGATGGTATGCCCCATATGAAGAATCTGGGACCGGTGAGCTTTCGGGACGACCAACTGACCGTATAGGTTGTCTCCCCTTCCTGCTCTCCTGTAGAGTATCCTATTCTTCATGTAGTACTGCCCCCGTCCTGGTGGATCAGCACTTTTCTGCAGCTTTTTGTAGCAAGGACGTAAAGTATCATCCTCACTCTGGGCAGTTCGTAGCTCCCCCGGCATTGGGTTAGTCACAATTGCGTCTGCCTCTTCCGTTTTCGTCTGAGAGCGAGTCTGCATTGCTCCAATATGGATTGGCTCCCTGGGCATTCCCAGAAAGACATACCGGCAACCTAGGATGACTGGAAAAATGGGATCGGTCAATACAGCGGCCTTGATGGTGCCGGTGACGTACCTTGACCGAATCTCCACATTAGCAATAGGCAACTTCATGACTACAGCACTCTTCTGTGCAGGCTGTATATCCAATGTCTCACCTGTGAATTGTTCTGGATGTACCAGATCCGCAGAAATCACGGCCTCCCCGTCCAGTCCTGTGTCGTATAAACACTCCACTTGACCACCGTTAACCTCTACCAATTCCACTACAGGTGGTTTTTCCTGGTCTGGAGTCTCTTCCTCGGCCTCGACCTGTTCGGTGGCCTCCACCTTAGGTTTCCCCGGGCACACGACGAATTGAGTGTCTCCTGACTTTCCCCTGCAGTCAATAGCATTGTGCGTGTTTGACTTGCATTGGTTGCACCATTTCCCTGTCCTAGATTTTCTATTGTCGGACTTGAGTGAGCTCTCCTGGTGGCGAGCTTCCTTGTTGACCTTGGCATTTTCCGTGACAACCTCCTTGGAAGTCACGTGACATGCTGCGAAGTGAGGGTTCTTAGCCTTCGATTTGCAGTCCCTCGTATTGTGAGAGGGTGACTTACAAATTGAACACCACTTCTCCGACCACGGTCGTTTAGGTGTAGAGCTTGAAGTGCTCTTGCGTCCCTCCTTCTTCTTCTCTGAACTATCCTCTGATTTTTGCACATAAGGTTCCCACTTTTTTGTTCCTGAGTTTTTGGTTTTCTTCTTGTCATGTTTCTCTTGACTTTTGGAGTTGGTGGAAAGGTTTTCCCCTGCCTCCCCATGTACCTCGACGAACCGTTCTGCTAATTTAGTCACGAGGTCAATACGTTCCGCTCCTTGTTCTCCCAGGAACGTCCTGAGAGGTTTAGACATTTGCTTCTTCAGCTGGTCGACCACCATGAGCTCTTCCAGACTCTCATAGTCATGTGCGAACCCAGCCAAATCCATCCACTTATGGAGATAAGATTTTAGACGCAAACTGTAGGCGGCAAACAACTCTCCCGGTTCTCGTTTCGCTGCTCGAAATTTTTTCCGGTAGGTATGTGACGTAACCTCGAATCGTTTCAGCAGAGCCGTCTTTAACTCGTCATAATTGTTCTCATGTCCTGGTGGCAGGCGAGAATAAACCTCGTATCCGGTCCCGCGTAAACCCTGGGATAGCTTAAGATTCCATTTGTTACGCTCCAGACCCATAGCAACTGACATAGCCTCGAAGCGTTGAAGGTATTGGTCAATCTTCTCTTTGTCCTCCTCGTAGACCGCTAAAGGAAACTTCATAGCATGGTACCCATGTCCACCTACTGGTGTTGATCCTGGGATGGAGGAACCTCCAACTGCTCCCTCAGTTTCTCCATTAGATTGACTCTTGAGCTCGAGTTCCCGCATCCGGTACTCGTGCTCCCTCTTCTGTGCTTCTTGCTCAGCTTCCAATTTCTTAGCTGCTTGCTCAGCTTCCAATTTCTTAGCTGCTTGCTCAGCTTCCAATTTCTTAGCTGCTTGCTCAGCTTCCAATTTCTTAGCTGCTTGTTCCAACTCCATCCTTCTCAATTCCAGCTCGGCCTTTCGATCTTCCCTTTCTGCTTGACGATACTCTCTCTCCACTTCCTGTATGTAATCCGTTAGAGCAGAACCCCCCAACCCCATTTCTTCCCCCTTTGCCTTTAATTCTAACGTGGTTAGTTTAGGGGTGGCCATTATACAGAGAGGTAAGCTAGCAGGTCTAGTACAATATAACTGCAAATTACTATACAGATATATGAACAAGTACTATAAATCTAGATATTACTACACACAGCACATTCACTCAGTGACAAGAGTAGAATCAGGACCACAGACCTATGCAGACGTGTGAAGTGTGAACAGGTAAGATATTTGTCCTAACCCCTATCCACATGCACTCTAGCTGGATTCTCCAAAATGATATCTCCCTCTTATAACTAAGAATCCCGTGTCCAAAGACCCCGTTGTCAGAAGATCCCACTGTCAAAGGTTCCTGCTTGCAGGAGATCTCGCTGTCCAAGGATTCCGTTTACGGGAGATCCACCTGTCCAAGGATTCCGTTTACGAGAGATCCCGCTGTCCAAAGATCCCGTTTACGAGAGATCCCGCTATCGAGCCCCCAATAATGTCGTGTCCTCCTTTACAGTGTCGTCCCTGGAGTGAAGAGAGTCGACACCCACATTATAATATTTTTTTCCTCTCAATATTCTGGAGAATCCACCAGCTTCCGTCCAACACACTCCATCAGCCTATGGACACCTTTTCCTATCACTCTCTCACTGTCGTACTATGCCCCCTTCTCATACTTCCCCAACGCAACATACTCAACAACTCTTGCTTCTAAAAATTAATAAAGATTAATTTATTAAAAGAAAAGTGTAACGTATATGAGACGTGTATGTGAAGAAAAATGTGTGACGTGTTCTATAAAGTGTGTAGAATCGGACTCTCAGACAACAACCCAGTCAGCTGATCCCAGCAAGGATAGACCACAGCACGTTACGTCAGAACATGTACATCTCACCCCGTGCCGAAACCATCTTGCCGGATACTGATTTGCCTCTGTAGACCTCTGGTAATCCCATTTCATGAACATCCGAAATAGACACCGGTGGTATAAACAGTTAATCATGGACCGGTTGCACTCTACACAATGTCCGTTCCTATCGTTCATAAAAAAATGCACAAGTCCTTTGTAGTGTGTACACAGATTAATGTTAATTGTTACTGTACTGGATCCTCCCTCGTGTCTATCTAGCCTCAAGTATCCAGTCTTGTGTTCTATTACACGAGATTATATCACACTATGTAATTATTAGACTTAATGTTTTCAGTTCGTTACTACTGTCTGATGCTGTGTGGTGCATCAGTACGCATCACTCTCTTTGGTGAATCAACTTCCTTCTAGCTTTAGTTACGTTCTGTACTCAACTTTATTGATTGTTGAACTGGTGTTCTTCCGAATGGGATGTGATTCTTTCCCAAAAACTTGTTGAGTTTCCTTGGATCTGGTAGGGAACCTAGGATAGAAACAACACATCTGGTGATAGTACTAGTCACTGATCCTTTCGGCTGAGTGTAAGCCTATCACCTTGCTTAATGATCTTTAGCTAACTAGACTTAGTCATAGAGCAGATTAGCTACCCACCTAGAGCCGAATCAGGCTATGACAAAGAAAAAATCAGCAAACAGAATGCGGAACCCCGCCCACCAGGGACACCTACGGGAAGATCCCAATTATCCCTCATTACTCAATTCTCAACTAGTAAAGCTTATCAACACTTCACTAATCTATTCTTAACTAGCAGAGTTAATATCACGATTCTACTCTAACTAGTTTCCACTAACAGTGCTAATCATCACACTATAGTTTAACAAGGCCACAGTCTATATTAATTAGAACTAATATTATAATAGGTTATACCTTAAATGGCACTACTGCAGTCCTATCAATCATATCTACATCTGCCATTATAGGCACGTGTAAAATTAAGTCACTAATTAACACACGGTAGATATTATTTCCACTAAGCACTGCAGTGCCCTGGCACTCCGACTAGAGCATTTTCAAGTCCCCCTAGTTGGTCCCAACTCGGGTTTATATGGCAAACTACCAAAGTTGGCCACGTGACGTTATCCTTTATGCCCCACACAGGTGGCACATTGGCAGATCATCCCCTGTCAGGGATCCATCCCCCCTCTGGCTCCCTCAATGTTAGATTTGTCATCACTGGTTCTGACATCCAAAACAGTCTAGAGAGTTACTGTCGAGTTCCAACAAAGAGTTTCGATACCAAGCTGCCAATCATGGTTTTCCAAACACGCTTACATTGTGCACGTGACGTTGTTCATGTCCGGCAGGTGTTCCACTGTTTTCAATAACACCCTCAACTTTCTGTCATGTGCTGACAGTCAAACCTCCATTCCGTCTGATGTCCGGAACTATAGATGACAAACGGAACCATTCCATATCCTGCGCGGCCAATTATATGTGATTTTAACTGTTATGAACTGCCAACGCGTTTTATCCCTTCCTTCTCACTCACCGCCAAATGTGTATATGGGCTGACCCGATGTAACCCGTGCAGCTGTGTTTACTCTGTTAGTACGACTGTTGTGGCCTAGAAAATATACGCCAAGCAAACGTCGATATTATTATCTGGTTAACTCATGGCGAGCTCGTGACATAGGCCCCCTCTTAAGAGAGTAGTCCATCTCACTCTTCTCCACCATGAGTTAAATCCAGATGATTCATTCCTCTTCTTCAGGAGCTGGGTGTCTTGACAAGAAATCCGCTCCAACATTTTCCTTCCCAGGAATGTACTCCACTGTGAAATTATACGGTTGAAGTAACAACGACCACCGCATCAAACGTGCGTTGAGCTTCTGAGAAGTAGCCAGGAACATCAGGGGCTGATGATCCGACTGGACCCGAAACTTAACTCTATACAAATAGGGCTGAAATTTTTGCACTGCCCATACAAGGGACAAGCACTCTCTCTCGACGGTTGAATAATTCCTCTCCGCCTGTAGAAGTTTCTTACTTGCGTATGCCACAGGTTTCAAAACCGAAGCATCGTCTTTTCCTTCCTGTAACAAAGCGGCTCCAATTCCAATCGCACTCGCATCTGTTCTCAACACAAATTGTTTGGAAAGGTCAGGGAGCTGTAATACAGGTTTGCTGACCAAGGCCTCCTTTAACTGACTATAGGCATTCTCACATTCTAGTGTCCAAATGATTTGATCCGGGAATCCCTTTTTCAAGGTTTCCGTCAACGGAGCTCCCAGTTCAGTGAAATGTGGGATAAATTTGTGATAGAACCCACACAACGAGAGAAAAGATCGCACATCCTTCTTCGTTTTAGGTCTTGGTGCATTTCTGATTTTCTCCAGGTTCTTCTCTTCTGGAACAATGTGTCCTGGAGTGATGGTGTGACCTAGAAATTCCAGAGTCTGGTAACCAATCATGCACTTGGTTGGACGAGCAGTAAGCCCTGCTTCCTTGAGTCTATTAAACACTCTCTCCAAGGATTGTAAGTGGTCATCCAAGCTGTCACTGGAAATCAGAATATCATCCATGAATGAGATGATGGATGGATCCTGTAACGGATCTAGTAAAGTCCTCATCATGCGTGTAAACACACTAGGTGCATTGCTGAGTCCAAAGGGCATGACTTTGAATTCGTAGTGTCCACTGGGTGTACTGAAAGCCAACAGTGGTCGAATCTCCGGTTTGACTGGTATCTGATAGTACCCCCGACTCAGATCCACTTTTGAAAAGTACCGAGCCCTATGGAGCCTAGCGAATAACTGAGTTGGATTCGGCAAAGGTTCCACCTGAAACTGTGTATGACTGTTCAGAAGTCGGTAATCTATACACAACCGGTGTTCTCCACTTGGTTTGCGTAACAAAACTACCCCCGCATTGTATGGGGATGTGGATGGTGCAATCACGTCATCCTCAAGCAATTTTTGTATTTCCTCCTCCAGGGCCTTTTCTTTAGAGAATGGCACTGGGTAAACCTTTTGGCGAACAGGCTCCTGTGTGGTCAAAGTCATCTCGAACTCAACCAACCTCGTTCGTCCTGGTTTATCAGTCAGTATCTCCTTATGAGACTTGAGAACCTGGGTTATCCTTTCCCTCTCCTGGGATGTCAGATCAGGGTTCACTTGCACATCCCTATAGGTTTCCTGGTGTACTAAGGGATATTCCCTGCCCTCGCGGGTTCCCACTTCAGTCTCCACTGCAACTGCCATTGCCATGAGGTGAGCTGCCTTGTCTCCGGGTCTCTCTTCGTATTTCCGCAAGAGATTGATATGGAAAATCTTCGACTTTCCCCGGATCCGGATCTGATAGTTGGTTCTGGATATTACCCTTTCCACGGGAAATGGTCCTTGCCAACCTATCTCCAGTTTGTTGTTTCCCGTTGGGAGTAGCAACAAGACTTTGCCTCCCACCTCTAGAGATCTTTCTTTAGACTTACGGTTGTAGTAAGCCGCATGTCTTTTCCTGGCCTTTTTCAAGTTTTGATTTGCCAGAGTCCATCCCTTGTGGAGTTTTTCTTTCATTTCCTCCACGTATTTATAGGATGAGATCACTTCTTCTGACGTCCCCTCTTCAGTCCAACTCCTCAACATGGCTTCCAACAGTCCTTTGATTGGACGACCAAACAGCAACGTAGCGGGTGGTAGTCCTGTTGAGCCATGAGGAACTTCCCGATAGGCAAAGAGTGCTGCTGGGATATATTCATCCCACCTATCAGGTTTTTCCTGCGCTAATTTCCTGAGCATTGTCATCAACGTGCCATTGAAACGCTCTACTTGTCCATTGGCTTGAGGGTGGTAAGGGCTGGTATGTATGTGGTTAGAGTGAAACACCCTAAATACCTCCTCCATGAGTTTTCCACAAAACTGAGACCCATTGTCCGTCAGAATTTGATCCGGAAAGCCTAATCTGGTAAAGGCCTCCATCAGTGCGTCCGCCACTCTTTTCAAGTCAATCGTGGTCAACGGTATGGCTTCACCCCACATTGTACAGCAATCCACCATTGTGAGTATATACATGTTCCTCTTCCTAGTCCTGGGAAGTGGACCCACGATATCGATGGCTACCCTCTCGAAAGGAGAGTTCATGATGGGCATCTCACCCAACACCACCGGTGCTGTCCAGTGTTTCGGTGCCACCCTCTGGCACTCAGGGCATGACTTCACATACCGACGCACATCATCTGTCATTCCCGGCCAATAGTAATGGCAGGAAATCCGCTGCATGGTGGCGGCAATACCCATGTGTCCACTAAAGGAGATGGTATGCCCCATATGAAGAATCTGGGACCGGTGAGCTTTCGGGACGACCAACTGACCGTATAGGTTGTCTCCCCTTCCTGCTCTCCTGTAGAGTATCCTATTCTTCATGTAGTACTGCCCCCGTCCTGGTGGATCAGCACTTTTCTGCAGCTTTTTGTAGCAAGGACGTAAAGTATCATCCTCACTCTGGGCAGTTCGTAGCTCCCCCGGCATTGGGTTAGTCACAATTGCGTCTGCCTCTTCCGTTTTCGTCTGAGAGCGAGTCTGCATTGCTCCCATATGGATTGGCTCCCTGGGCATTCCCAGAAAGACATACCGGCAACCTAGGATGACTGGAAAAATGGGATCGGTCAATACAGCGGCCTTGATGGTGCCGGTGACGTACCTTGACCGAATCTCCACATTAGCAATAGGCAACTTCATGACTACAGCACTCTTCTGTGCAGGCTGTATATCCAATGTCTCACCTGTGAATTGTTCTGGATGTACCAGATCCGCAGAAATCACGGCCTCCCCGTCCAGTCCTGTGTCGTATAAACACTCCACTTGACCACCGTTAACCTCTACCAATTCCACTACAGGTGGTTTTTCCTGGTCTGGAGTCTCTTCCTCGGCCTCGACCTGTTCGGTGGCCTCCACCTTAGGTTTCCCCGGGCACACGACGAATTGAGTGTCTCCTGACTTTCCCCTGCAGTCAATAGCATTGTGCGTGTTTGACTTGCATTGGTTGCACCATTTCCCTGTCCTAGATTTTCTATTGTCGGACTTGAGTGAGCTCTCCTGGTGGCGAGCTTCCTTGTTGACCTTGGCATTTTCCGTGACAACCTCCTTGGAAGTCACGTGACATGCTGCGAAGTGAGGGTTCTTAGCCTTCGATTTGCAGTCCCTCGTATTGTGAGAGGGTGACTTACAAATTGAACACCACTTCTCCGACCACGGTCGTTTAGGTGTAGAGCTTGAAGTGCTCTTGCGTCCCTCCTTCTTCTTCTCTGAACTATCCTCTGATTTTTGCACATAAGGTTCCCACTTTTTTGTTCCTGAGTTTTTGGTTTTCTTCTTGTCATGTTTCTCTTGACTTTTGGAGTTGGTGGAAAGGTTTTCCCCTGCCTCCCCATGTACCTCGACGAACCGTTCTGCTAATTTAGTCACGAGGTCAATACGTTCCGCTCCTTGTTCTCCCAGGAACGTCCTGAGAGGTTTAGACATTTGCTTCTTCAGCTGGTCGACCACCATGAGCTCTTCCAGACTCTCATAGTCATGTGCGAACCCAGCCAAATCCATCCACTTATGGAGATAAGATTTTAGACGCAATCTGTAGGCGGCAAACAACTCTCCCGGTTCTCGTTTCGCTGCTCGAAATTTTTTCCGGTAGGTATGTGACGTAACCTCGAATCGTTTCAGCAGAGCCGTCTTTAACTCGTCATAATTGTTCTCATGTCCTGGTGGCAGGCGAGAATAAACCTCGTATCCGGTCCCGCGTAAACCCTGGGATAGCTTAAGATTCCATTTGTTACGCTCCAGACCCATAGCAACTGACATAGCCTCGAAGCGTTGAAGGTATTGGTCAATCTTCTCTTTGTCCTCCTCGTAGACCGCTAAAGGAAACTTCATAGCATGGTACCCATGTCCACCTACTGGTGTTGATCCTGGGATGGAGGAACCTCCAACTGCTCCCTCAGTTTCTCCATTAGATTGACTCTTGAGCTCGAGTTCCCGCATCCGGTACTCGTGCTCCCTCTTCTGTGCTTCTTGCTCAGCTTCCAATTTCTTAGCTGCTTGCTCAGCTTCCAATTTCTTAGCTGCTTGCTCAGCTTCCAATTTCTTAGCTGCTTGCTCAGCTTCCAATTTCTTAGCTGCTTGTTCCAACTCCATCCTTCTCAATTCCAGCTCGGCCTTTCGATCTTCCCTTTCTGCTTGACGATACTCTCTCTCCACTTCCTGTATGTAATCCGTTAGAGCAGAACCCCCCAACCCCATTTCTTCCCCCTTTGCCTTTAATTCTAACGTGGTTAGTTTAGGGGTGGCCATTATACAGAGAGGTAAGCTAGCAGGTCTAGTACAATATAACTGCAAATTACTATACAGATATATGAACAAGTACTATAAATCTAGATATTACTACACACAGCACATTCACTCAGTGACAAGAGTAGAATCAGGACCACAGACCTATGCAGACGTGTGAAGTGTGAACAGGTAAGATATTTGTCCTAACCCCTATCCACATTCACTCTAGCTGGATTCTCCAAAATGATATCTCCCTCTTATAACTAAGAATCCCGTGTCCAAAGACCCTGTTGTCAGAAGATCCCACTGTCAAAGGTTCCTGCTTGCAGGAGATCTCGCTGTCCAAGGATTCCGTTTACGGGAGATCCACCTGTCCAAGGATTCCGTTTACGAGAGATCCCGCTGTCCAAAGATCCCGTTTACGAGAGATCCCGCTATCGAGCCCCCAATAATGTCGTGTCCTCCTTTACAGTGTCGTCCCTGGAGTGAAGAGAGTCGACACCCACATTATAATATTTTTTTCCTCTCAATATTCTGGAGAATCCACCAGCTTCCGTCCAACACACTCCATCAGCCTATGGACACCTTTTCCTATCACTCTCTCACTGTCGTACTATGCCCCCTTCTCATACTTCCCCAACGCAACATACTCAACAACTCTTGCTTCTAAAAATTAATAAAGATTAATTTATTAAAAGAAAAGTGTAACGTATATGAGACGTGTATGTGAAGAAAAATGTGTGACGTGTTCTATAAAGTGTGTAGAATCGGACTCTCAGACAACAACCCAGTCAGCTGATCCCAGCAAGGATAGACCACAGCACGTTACGTCAGAACATGTACATCTCACCCCGTGCCGAAACCATCTTGCCGGATACTGATTTGCCTCTGTAGACCTCTGGTAATCCCATTTCATGAACATCCGAAATAGACACCGGTGGTATAAACAGTTAATCGTGGACCGGTTGCACTCTACACAATGTCCGTTCCTATCGTTCATAAAAAAATGCACAAGTCCTTTGTAGTGTGTACACAGATTAATGTTAATTGTTACTGTACTGGGTCCTCCCTCGTGTCTATCTAGCCTCAAGTATCCAGTCTTGTGTTCTATTACACGAGATTATATCACACTATGTAATTATTAGACTTAATGTTTTCAGTTCGTTACTACTGTCTGATGCTGTGTGGTGCATCAGTACGCATCACTCTCTTTGGTGAATCAACTTCCTTCTAGCTTTAGTTACGTTCTGTACTCAACTTTATTGATTGTTGAACTGGTGTTCTTCCGAATGGGATGTGATTCTTTCCCAAAAACTTGTTGAGTTTCCTTGGATCTGGTAGGGAACCTAGGATAGAAACAACACATCTGGTGATAGTACTAGTCACTGATCCTTTCGGCTGAGTGTAAGCCTATCACCTTGCTTAATGATCTTTAGCTAACTAGACTTAGTCATAGAGCAGATTAGCTACCCACCTAGAGCCGAATCAGGCTATGACAAAGAAAAAATCAGCAAACAGAATGCGGAACCCCGCCCACCAGGGACACCTACGGGAAGATCCCAATTATCCCTCATTACTCAATTCTCAACTAGTAAAGCTTATCAACACTTCACTAATCTATTCTTAACTAGCAGAGTTAATATCACGATTCTACTCTAACTAGTTTCCACTAACAGTGCTAATCATCACACTATAGTTTAACAAGGCCACAGTCTATATTAATTAGAACTAATATTATAATAGGTTATACCTTAAATGGCACTACTGCAGTCCTATCAATCATATCTACATCTGCCATTATAGGCACGTGTAAAATTAAGTCACTAATTAACACACGGTAGATATTATTTCCACTAAGCACTGCAGTGCCCTGGCACTCCGACTAGAGCATTTTCAAGTCCCCCTAGTTGGTCCCAACTCGGGTTTATATGGCAAACTACCAAAGTTGGCCACGTGACGTTATCCTTTATGCCCCACACAGGTGGCACATTGGCAGATCATCCCCTGTCAGGGATCCATCCCCCCTCTGGCTCCCTCAATGTTAGATTTGTCATCACTGGTTCTGACATCCAAAACAGTCTAGAGAGTCACTGTCGAGTTCCAACAAAGAGTTTCGATACCAAGCTGCCAATCATGGTTTTCCAAACACGCTTACATTGTGCACGTGACGTTGTTCATGTCCGGCAGGTGTTCCACTGTTTTCAATAACACCCTCAACTTTCTGTCATGTGCTGACAGTCAAACCTCCATTCCGTCTGATGTCCGGAACTATAGATGACAAACGGAACCATTCCATATCCTGCGCGGCCAATTATATGTGATTTTAACTGTTATGAACTGCCAACGCGTTTTATCCCTTCCTTCTCACTCACCGCCAAATGTGTATATGGGCTGACCCGATGTAACCCGTGCAGCTGTGTTTACTCTGTTAGTACGACTGTTGTGGCCTAGAAAATATACGCCAAGCAAACGTCGATATTATTATCTGGTTAACTCATGGCGAGCTCGTGACACTGCCTACGTCTAATTTCTCTAATCGGTTTACATTTGCATTATCCTCAGAAACCACATTTCCACAACCAACATATTCTTTTCACCCTTTTTGCTCATTGTTCACGCTTCACATCTATAAAACAAGCATATGTTCTATGTAGCACCTCAGCACTCTGTTGCTCGTTGCAAATGACATCTTTTTATTGGTCAGGATGTTTTCCATCTTGCAAAAGGCTACCTTCTCTATGGTGATTCTTGCTCTAATCTCTTCAAGGCATCTCCCATCAGATGTTATAACTTACTCACTCCCTGCACGTGGAGGGACGGAAAATAACAATACGGGACTCTATCTAGGCCCCGTAATTGGAGTGAGTACACTTTAAAGTGGGCACATGAGTACACTTCGAGGGCTAGTTTCAAGTTTCAATGTCGGTCGGGCAGTCCTACCTGGCACAGCTCGAAGTTTTGCAGAAGGCGACCAGTGGATGTGACATGGTGGAGCATTCAGTGTTACCTCAGCCTACTTTATTGCTTCTTACAGCATGCATGATAGGTTACGACACTTTTTATCTAACAGATGCGGGTAACTGTCTCTCTGTCCATTACAAGTAACTGTATCTATCTGTCTGTCAGATAAGACTAACTCTATCTCTCACTCAATCAGTAAACTACAGTCTGCCTGTCTATCCATCATGTGTAACCTTCTAAGAAATATGATATCGGAAACAGACGCTTCTATATTTCTGTCTATCAGAAATAATCTTTCTATTTCACAGAATATCAGCAATATTTTTTTCTATATGTCTGTTTATCAGACATAGTATATCTCTTTGTCTACTACATACATCTTTCTTTCTTTGTTATTTTAACCATCTGCCTATCAGCAGTGATTGAATATTTCTTTCACTTTCTCAGTACACTCCTCTGTCACTTTGTCGATCACAAGTATGCCTCTGTCTCTCTGTCTGTCACATGTACACTTCTCTTTCCTTCTGTCCATCAGAGGTATTCTTCTCTGTCACCCTATCATAGATACCCGTCTCTGTCTCCTTATTTCTCCTCCGTATTCAACTATACCTCCGATATCTTTCAGAAGTATCCCCCTCCACCTCACTGTCTATCAGAACTACCTTTCTCTATCTCCGTGTTTACTGCTCATTACAATGGACATGGAGCAAAGAATGTTGTTCATACTCTATCAACATCTTGAGTATGGATTTGGACTGCTCACGGTGTGAAAGAGTCAGCTGGTGAAACTAGAGGGCATACAGAATGAAGCTATGCGGGTGATATATCAACCAGCGAGTCAATAAACATACCACCCAACTTACCACTTAACCTAGATATTCTTCCTTCGTCCACTGAACCGTCTTACATTTAGTGACCCGCGACTTTGACAGATGTATTATTTTTCATATATATGTTAAATTCCGATGACAATAATAAACACCCTTGTCGGACGCCTGTGGTTATTAATACATATATTTGTAGACTTGTCCTGTGCGAATCATATTTTGATAGCTCTGTGTGCAGCGGTTCATATATTACCATTCTGCTTCCGTATTATCTATATGATGTTGCTCTTGAAGAGAGTTTATGGGGGTCATAGAGTAAATGTCTACTTGAGATTTTGTAATAGTAGTAGTAGTGGTAATAGTGGTAGTAGTAGTGGTGGTGGTAGTAGAAGTAGTAGTGGTGGTAGTAGTAGTAGTAGTAGTAGAAGTAGTAGTAGTAGTAGTAGTAGTAGTAGTAGTAGTAGTAGTAGTAGTAGTAGTTGTTGTTGTTGTTGTTGTTGTAGCAGCAGCAGCAGCAGAAGCAGTAGAAGAAAATGTAGTGGTAGTAGTAGTGGTGGTGGCGGTGGTGGTTTTAATAGTAGTTGTGATGGTGGCAGTAGCACTTATAATAGTGGTAGTGGTAGTAGTAACGATATCATTTGTGATACTAGCAGTGATACTTGTTAATATAGTTGTTAAAATAGGTGTAGTGATTGTGTTAGTTGTAGTAATTATAACAGTAGTATTAAAAGTGTCGGTCTCCCTGGTCCAGGAGTTACACGACATCTCTCCGTACTCCCGTAGATTCTCGTGAGTAACATGACGTGCGCGAGAAGTGGTAGCGGTTCTCTCCGCGTCGGTAGCTTAGGGGTATATGAGCCGGTCGCTCAGAAAGCAATGGCAAACTACTGGGCGTAATCTTGCTGAGAAATCAACAATCAGCTGAAAGATGCTGATGTGGACAGCGATGTCCTGTAAAGGATATACGAAAAATTTTTTTTAAAGTATTAAAAGTAGTATTGGTAATACATGTTATAGTAGTAGTAGTGCTATCATCACCATAACAGTCACTGCGAACACTCCCGTGACCACCACAGTACGACTACCAAAATCACCATCACAACTAGAACTACCACAATCATCATCATAACTGACACCATCACGGCTACCACAGTCATAGCCAGATCAACCACTACTGCAACCACAATCGTCACCCGAACAATCACTGCGTCTACTACAGACATCACCAGAACAATCACTGCGTCTACTACAAACATCACAAGAACAGCCACTGCGTCTACCACAAACATCACAAGAACAACAACTCTGTCTACCACAATCATCACCAGAACGATCACTACAGCTACTACAGTCATCACTGTCATAACCGCCAACAGCCTTACCACCATCTTCCTATAATATTCCACACAAGCTTGTACATAATTAAGAATCTTTTAGCCTTATGTTCCCGCAGTGCGATTAACAATTACACTATTTTTGAAAGGCTAGAGAGTTTGAGTTGTGCACAAAATGGTACAGTAACTAAAGTAGCCTCATCCACGCCTTGGGGCGAATATGGTATATGGTGTTTATCTAAAATCTTGATAGATTCAACCCCGCTCTTTCAAGACGATATTATCTCTGTACTATAGAACACGTAGCGTTTTAGAACAATGGGACATACTGTTGAATATTTGAACAGCGCGTTAATCTTTGCATATCATCCCAGATGGTATCTTATATCTTTAGAACCTAACGCGTGCCAGTTTAAGTAGCGTGTTTAATACTGCAAGTCAACAGAACAGGGATTTCTTTGTCCGACTCCCACCCAAAATATCAATGTATGTGTCCTGACACGAGTTATAGACCGAAAGCTGAAGCGTTACCCAGGGAGAGAAGCGTTCGCTATTAGACACACATTATTAGCACTAGAAATGAAATAGTATTATTCCCAATATGGACTGTCCAGCGCCCTTTAATCTACCGCAGGAGTGAGGTTCTGAGTAGTCCAGAGATGTACTTTGTCCGGGTTCCAATATCATGACAGGGAAGCATAAATGAACCTATCTTTCAGCCAGGGGAACAATCTGAAGCCCTGACAGGGCAGCGGGTACAGATAACAAATGGCTATTTGCTCAATGGGTAATAACTATAAACTCACGGCCAGCGACCACAAAGTGGTCCGTGAGGCTTACTATATCATAGAATCAATGTGTTTTCTTTTTCCTTGTCTTCATTCGTCATGAAAGGGAGTCTGGATGTCTGAAATCAATTTATGGTACAGGGAACTTGCTGGGTGCTGACCCTGTATGTATGAGGCAGACTTGCGGTGTCGGATGTTGTTACACCACTTCTGATATATAGGTCAACTAGGTTTACTTAATTTTGCGCACAAGTTTTATGTACATATAATTTAGAATGGAACCAAATGAACAGGACGACCGAGTAAACGATGGACAGTCCATGGGGATCCTGGTATATGAAACCCATAAACGGGCACTCTCCCACTGTTTATGCGATACAGCACGGTACAGGAGTAACAAGATGAGATGATGACTTAAAAAAAAAAAAGATTTACTCTTGGAGCTTTGGGCTCCATTGATGTTGATGATGAAATACCTAAACATGTGTAGCAAAATTACCATCAATGTAAACTAGTGCTCAGTTGAATCATGACCTGTAGCATTCCAACGTGCCTCTCCGCTAAAGTGAAGTTACGGTATCGGTGGTGCATACACGCTGGTATCTAGGTTTGGAGAGGGGGAAAGAGAGATCTGCAACAAATCCCCCTGCTCTAGTATCAAGTCGGGAGACAGTTCTTGACAGTCATCTCACTCCGTGAGACGCAAGCCCATTTCAGAGCAGAGACGACTTGTGTTGGACGTCATTGCATTGGGTTTAGGGTTACACCTGACAGACTACCGGAGTATTCATCCCCAACCAAGCAACAAGCAACTAACTAAGCAACTAACCAAGCAGCTAACCAAAGCAAGTAACCAAGTAACCAAGCAACCAAGCAACTAAACATATAACCAGCCAACCAACCAACCAAGCAACTAACCAAGCAACTAACCAAGTAACCAAGTTACCAAGCAACCAAGCAACTAACTAAACAACCAACCAAGCAAGCAACCAAGCAATTAACCAAATAACTAACCAAGCAATTAAAAAGCAACTAACCAAGCGACTAACCAAGCAACCAATCACAAACCAAGCAATTAACCAACTAACTAACCAAGCAACTAACGAAGCAACTAACAAAGCAACTAACCAAGTAACCAAGTTACCAAGCAACCAAGCAACTAATTAAGCAACCAACCAAGCAAGCAACCAAGCAATTAACCAAACAACTAACCAAACAATTAAAAAGCAACTAACCAAGCGACTAACCAAGCAACCAACCACAAACCAAGCAATTAACCAACTAACTAACCAAGCAACTAACGAAGCAACTAACGAAGCAACTAACCAAGAAATTAACTAAGCAACTAACCAAGCAACGAATCACCTAGCTAAGCAACCAACCAAGCAACCAGCTAAGCAACTAACCAATTAACAAAGCAACTAAGCACCCAACCAAACAACCACCCATACTTGATTCGAAATATAACAGTTAAAGGCAGTAATACAAAGCCTGTATACGGGCCTTATACAAACTATTCGATTCAACAATCATAAAAGTTTCACGCACGTGTGATTATCTCATCAATACATATTACGTTAGCAGAATGTCCTCTACAGGACGATGCTGTCAACCCCAACATTTATTGACTGTTAGTGATTTACTACACAAGTTTAGTTCAGTAGTTTGCCATTACTTTCTGAACGGCTTAGCTCTCATACCATTACATCAGCACCAACCGCCTATTTCACAGCCTTGACTAGGTATATCAGGAAACTATGAACTGCGCGTCTCACTATCCTCTAAACACAGGCGTCAGTTATTAATAAATAGTATTCACGAATTAGTCTCTCAAGATTTTATCATCATCATCATCATCATCATCATCATCATCATCATCATCATCATCATCATCACCATCATCATTATCATCATCATCATCATCATCATCATCATCATCATCATCATCATCATCATCACCATCATCATCATCATCATCATCATCATCATCATCATCATCATCATCATCATCATCATCATCATCATCATCATCAGAGCTGCTTCACGAGTGACGGGTGTCATATGGTATCTAAAGCAAATGTATGTTCAGGGTCCTCGTGAAAAGTAGTTTCAGACTGTATTCCGGCCATATCTGATAATGTTGTCTGCCACCTTTATGTCCGTGATGTCATCGAGTTGTTTGACTCTCAACCTTTTCCCTTGTTATGCAGTTTCAGTAGATCAAGTAGTCTGTTGTCACAATGTGTCATATTTAAACATTGTTTTAACAAGGAATCAAATAATGTAATTCCAGGGTTACTAATGGAACCGCTGTTGAATAATGGCTGGTGATCACTGCCACACTTTAGGTATAGTCGCATTGTTATAATCATACATGCTGCATCCGATCTTTCGCGCATATATATATAATAAAAACTAGCAACATATACCCAATATGCCTTAAGACCTGAATGGAGTCCTTTAATTCTCTTGTATCACACACTCAAAATCCAGTGTGGTATGATGAGTAGATGCTCTTCTACCCGACCGGTGACCATGGTTTCGAAATCAGGACATTTAAAATATTACCCTGGTGTATCAGGTCGTTGCAGTATAACATGGTTACCTGGAAGTGTCTTGGGAAGACAAGGCGACCAGCATGATACTGACCACATCCCCCATAGTGTCGACTGGTATGTCAGGAATATGGTCTTGTACCACATGCCACATGCGTCTTCAGGTGTGTAGAAGGTTCCCTGCTGTACTTTTATGGAGGAACAAGTACCAGCAGGGCAGGATGGTTTTACACTTTACAGGAACAGTATCGTCTTCAGCACACACGGTGTCGTGTCCTCCTTTACAGTGTCGTCCCTGGAGTGAAGAGAGCCGACACCCACATTATAATATTTTTTCCCTCTCAATATTCTGGAGAATCCACCAGCTTCCGTCCAACACACTCCATCAGCCTATGGACACCTTTTCCTATCACTCTCTCACTGTCGTACTATGCCCCCTTCTCATACTTCCCCAACGCAACATACTCAACAACTCTTGCTTCTAGAAATTAATAAAGAGTAATTTATTAAAATAAAAGTGTAACGTATATGAGACGTGTATGTGAAGAAAATGTGTGACGTGTTCTATAAAGTGTGTAGACTCTGACTCTCAGACAGCAACCCAGTCAGCTGATCCCAGCAAAGATAGACCACAGCACGTTACGTCAGAACATGTACTTCTCACCCGTTGCCGAAACCATCTTGCCGGATACTGCTTTGCCTCTGTAGACCTCTGGTAATCCAATTTCATGAACATCCGAAATAGACACCGGTGGTATTAAGAGTTAATCAGGGACCGGTTGCACTCTACACAATGTCCGTTCCTAATGTTCCTAAACAAACTGCACAAGTCTTTTGTAGTGTGTACGCAGTTAGTTAGTTAGTTAGTTAGTCGACAGATCATCCTCGTTGCACATCGAACCATTCAGTCCATAAGTGCTAATTTCTAATGTTAATTGTTGCTGTACTAACACTAGGTACTCTTAGCCGGTTCTCGGTTCGTTACTACTGTCTAATGCTGTGTGGTGCATCAGTATGCATCACTCTCTTTGATGAATCAATTTCCTTCTAGCGTAAGTTACGTTCTGTATGCAACTCTAGTGACTCTTGAACTGGTGTTCTTCCTAATGGGTTTTTTAATTCTTTCCCAAACTTGTATAGTTTCCTTGGATCTGGTAGGGAACCTAGGATAGAAACAACACATCTGGTGATAGTACTAGTCACTGATCCCTTCGGCTGAGTGTAAGCCTATCACCTTGCTTAATGATCTTAAGCTAACTAGACTTAGTCATAGAGCAGATTAGCTACCCACCTAGAGTCGAATCAGGCTATGACAAAGGAAAAATCACCAAACAGAATGCGGAACCCCGCCCACCAGGGACACCTACGGGAAGATCCCAATTATCCCTCATTACTCAATTCTCAACTAGTAAAGCTTATCAACACTTCACTAATCTATTCTTAACTAGCAGAGTTAATATCACTATTCTACTCTAACTAGTTTCCACTAACAGTGCTAATCATCACACTATAGTTTAACAAGGCCACAGTCTATATTAAGTAGAACTAATAGACTATATTGACTACCTTATGTAAAAACCGCCTCATTCCCGGGATGGCTACTACACTTTGCCATAACGGCACATGCTAGTTAATGTTAAATTAATCTAACACTGTAGAGCTCTCCCACAAACACGTCCATCATAATCCACGGTTTTTGGTCAACTCCCCCCTAGTTGATCCCAACTCGGGTTTATATGGCAAACTACCAAAGTTGGCCACGTGACGTTCTCCTTTATGCCCCCACACAGGTGGCACAGTGGCAGATCATCTCCTGTCAGGGATCCATCCTCCCTGGCTCCATTAATGTTAGATTTGTCATCACTGGTTGTGACATCCAAAACAATCTAGAGAGTTACTGTACAGTTCCAACAAAGAGTTTTTCCCAACACGCTGTCAATCTTCTCGATGTTCCGGAAACAAGACTTGACAGATGTACTGTTTCCTGTCTCTCGCTGCCAATTCCGGTTTGTCTCTGACTGTTGACAAACTGTCAAGCTTCTGTTCAGTGGTGACAATCCCAGCAGCCATTTCGCCTGATGTCCGGAACTATAACTGACAGACAGGGCTGTTCCATGTACTGAGCCGGGCAAAGCTATGTGATTCTAAATGTTTATAAACTGCCAACGCATTGTATCCCTTCCTTCTCACTCACCACCAAATGTTTTTATGGGCTGACACGATGTAACCTGTGCAGCTGTGTTTACTCTGTTAGTACGACTGTTGTGGCCTAGAAAATATACGCCAAGCAAACGTCGGTATTATTATCTGGTTAACTCATGGCGAGCTCGTGACATAGGCCCCCTCTTAAGAGAGTAGTCCATCTCACTCTTCTCCACCATGAGTTAAATCCAGATGATTCATTCCTCTTCTTCAGGAGCTGGGTGTCTTGACAAGAAATCCGCTCCAACATTCTCCTTCCCCGGAATGTACTCTACTGTGAAATTATATGGTTGAAGTAACAACGACCACCGCATCAAACGGGCGTTGAGCTTCTGAGAAGTAGCCAGGAACATCAGGGGCTGATGATCCGACTGGACCCGAAACTTAACTCCATACAAATATGGCTGAAATTTTTGCACTGCCCATACGAGGGACAAGCACTCTCTCTCGACAGTTGAATAATTCCTCTCCGCCTGTAGAAGTTTCTTACTTGCGTATGCCACAGGTTTCAAAACCGAAGCATCGTCTTTTCCTTCCTGTAACAAAGCGGCTCCAATTCCAATCGCACTCGCATCTGTTCTCAACACAAATTGTTTGGAAAGGTCAGGGAGCTGTAATACAGGTTTGCTGACCAAGGCCTCCTTTAACTGACTATAGGCATTCTCACATTCTGGTGTCCAAATGATTTGGTCCGGGAATCCCTTTTTCAAGGTTTCCGTCAACGGAGCTCCCAGTTCAGTGAAATGTGGGATAAATTTGTGGTAGAACCCACACAACGCGAGAAAAGATCGCACATCCTTCTTCGTTTTTGGCCTTGGTGCATTTCTGATTTTCTCCAGGTTCTTCTCTTCTGGAACAATGTGTCCAGGAGTGATGGTGTGACCTAGAAATTCCAGAGTCTGGTAACCAATTATGCACTTGGTTGGACGAGCGGTAAGCCCTGCTTCCTTGAGCCTATTAAACACTCTCTCCAAGGATTGTAAGTGGTCATCCAGGCTGTCACTGGAAATCAGAATATCATCCATGAATGAGATGATGGATGGATCCTGTAACGGATCTAGTAAAGTCCTCATCATGCGTGTAAACACACTAGGTGCATTGCTGAGTCCAAAGGGCATGACTTTGAATTCGTAGTGTCCACTGGGTGTACTGAAAGCTAACAGTGGTCGAATCTCCGGTTTGACTGGTATCTGATAGTACCCCCGACTCAGATCCACTTTTGAAAAGTACCGAGCCTTATGGAGCCTAGCGAATAACTGAGTTGGATTCGGCAAAGGTTCCACCTGAAACTGTGTATGACTGTTCAGAAGTCGGTAGTCTATACACAACCGGTGTTCTCCACTTGGTTTGCGTAACAAAACTACCCCCGCATTGTATGGGGATGTGGATGGTGCAATCACGTCATCCTCCAGCAGTTTTTGTATTTCCTCCTCCAGGGCCTTTTCTTTAGAGAATGGCACTGGGTAAACCTTTTGGCGAACAGGCTCCTGTGTGGTCAAAGTCATCTCGAACTCCACCAACCTCGTTCGTCCTGGTTTATCAGTCAGTATCTCCTTATGAGACTTGAGAACCTGGGTTATCCTTTCCCTCTCCTGGGAGGTCAGATCAGGGTTCACTTTCACATCCCTATAGGTTTCCTGGTGTACTAAGGGATATTCCCTGCCCTCGCTGGTTCCCACTTCCGTCTCCACTGCAACTGCCATTGCCATGAGGTGAGCTGCCTTGTCTCCGGGTCTCTCTTCGTATTTCCGCAAGAGATTGATATGGAAAATCTTCGACTTTCCCCGGATCCGGATCTGATAGTTGGTTCTGGATATCACCCTTTCCACGGGAAATGGTCCTTGCCAACCTATCTCCAGTTTGTTGTTTCCCGTTGGGAGTAGCAACAAGACTTTATCTCCCACCTCTAGAGATCTTTCTTTAGACCTACGGTTGTAGTAAGCCGCATGTCTTTTCCTGGCCTTTTTCAAGTTTTGATTTGCCAGAGTCCATCCCTTGTGGAGTTTTTCTTTCAGTTCCTCCACGTATTGATAGGATGAGATCACTTCTTCTGACGTCCCCTCTTCAGTCCAACTCCTCAACATGGCTTCCAACGGTCCTTTGATTGGACGACCAAACAGCAACGTAGCGGGTGGTAGTCCTGTTGAGCCATGAGGAACTTCCCGATAGGCAAAGAGTGCGGCTGGGATATATTCATCCCACCTATCAGGTTTTTCCTGCGCTAGTTTCCTGAGCATTGTCATCAACGTGCCGTTGAAACGCTCTACTTGTCCATTGGCTTGAGGGTGGTAAGTGCTGGTATGTATGTGGTTAGAGTGAAACACCCTAAATACCTCCTCCATGAGTTTTCCACAAAACTGAGATCCATTGTCCGTCAGAATTTGATCCGGAAAGCCTAATCTGGTAAAGGCCTCCATCAGTGCGTCCGCCACTCTTTTCGAGTCAATCGTGGTCAACGGTATGGCTTCACCCCACATTGTACAGCAATCCACCATTGTGAGTATATACATGTTCCTCTTCCTAGTCCTGGGAAGTGGACCCACGATATCGATGGCTACCCTCTCGAAAGGAGAGTTCATGATGGGCATCTCACCCAACACCACCGGTGCTGTCCAGTGTTTCGGTGCCACCCTCTGGCACTCAGGGCATGACTTCACATACCGACGCACATCATCTGTCATTCCCGGCCAATAGTAATGGCAGGAAATCCGCTGCATGGTGGCGGCAATACCCATGTGTCCACTAAAGGAGATGGTATGCCCCATATGAAGAATCTGGGACCTGTGAGCTTTTGGGACGACCAACTGACCGTATAGGTTGTCTCCCCTTCCTGCTCTCCTGTAGAGTATCCTATTCTTCATGTAGTACTGCCCCCGTCCTGGTGGATCAGCACTTTTCTGCAGCTTTTTGTAGCAAGGACGTAAAGTATCATCCTCACTCTGGGCAGTTCGTAGCTCCCCCGGCATTGGGTTAGTCACAATTGCGTCTGCCTCTTCCGGTTTCGTCTGAGAGCGAGTCTGCATTGCTCCCATATGGATTGGCTCCCTGGGCATTCCCAGAAAGACATACCGGCAACCTAGGATGACTGGAAAAATGGGATCGGTCAATACAGCGGCCTTGATGGTGCCGGTGACGTACCTTGAGCGAATCTCCACATTAGCAATGGGCAACTTCATGGGTACAGCACTTTTCTGTG
This sequence comes from Cepaea hortensis, assembly GCA_963921405.1. Classification (NCBI taxonomy): domain Eukaryota; kingdom Metazoa; phylum Mollusca; class Gastropoda; order Stylommatophora; family Helicidae; genus Cepaea; species Cepaea hortensis. The sequence continues at coordinate 14,328,176 of OY992878.1, forward strand.
CAGGCTGTATATCCAATGTTTCACCTGCGAATTGTTCTGGATGTACCAGATCCGCAGAAATCACGGCCTCCCCGTCCAGTCCTGTGTCGTATAAACACTCCACTTGACGACCGTTAACCTCTACCAATTCCACTACAGGTGGTTTTTCCTGGTCTGGAGTCTCTTCCTCGGCCTCGACCTGTTCGGTGGGCTCCACCTTAGGTTTCCCTGAGCACACGACGAATTGAGTGTCTCCTGACTTTCCCCTGCAGTCAATAGCATTGTGCGTATTCGACTGACCTTGGTTGCACCATTTCCCTGTCCTAGATTTTCTATTGTCGGACTTGAATGAGCTCTCCTGGTGGCGAGCTTCCCTGTTGACCTTGGCATTTTCCGTGACAACCTCCTTGGAAGTCACTTGACATGCTGCAAAGTGAGGGTTCTTAGCCTTCGATTTGCAGTCCCTCGTATTGTGAGAGGGTGACTTACAAATTGAACACCACTTCTCCGACCACGGTCGTTTTGGTGTAGAGCTTGAAGTGCTCTTGCTTCCCTCCTTCTTCTTCTCTGAACTATCCTCTGATTTTTGCACATAAGGTTCCCACTTTTTTGTTCCTGAGTTTTTGGCTTTCTTCTTGTCATGTTTCTCTTGACTTTTGGAGTTGGTGGAAAGGTTTTCCCCTGCCTCCCCATGTACCTCGACGAACCGTTCTGCTAATTTAGTCACGAGGTCAATACGTTCCGCTCCTTGTTCTCCCAGGAACGTCCTGAGAGGTTTAGACATTTGCTTCTTCAACTGGTCGACCACCATGAGCTCTTCCAGACTCTCATAGTCATGTGCGAACCCAGCCAAATCCATCCACTTATGGAGATAAGATTTTAGACGCAAACTGTAGGCGGCAAACAACTCCCCCGGTTCTCGTTTCGCTGCTCAAAATTTTTTCCGGTAGGTATGTGACGTAACCTCGAATCGTTTCAGCAGAGCCGTCTTTAACTCGTCATAATTGTTCTCATGTCCTGGTGGCAGGCGAGTATAAACCTCGTATCCGGTCCCGCGTAATCCCTGGGATAGCTTAAGATTCCATTTGTTACGCTCCAGACCCATAGCAACTGACATAGCCTCGAAGCGTTGAAGGTATTGGTCAATCTTCTCTTTGTCCTCCTCGTAGACCGCTAAAGGAAACTTCATAGCATGGTACCCATGTCCACCTACTGGTGTTGATCCTGGGATGGAGGAACTTCCAACTGCTCCCTCAGTTTCTCCATTAGATTGACTCTTCAACTCGAGTTCCCTCATCCGGTACTCGTGCTCCCTCTTCTGTGCTTCCTGTTCAGCTTCTAATTTCCTAGCTGCTTGTTCAGCTTCAAATTTCCTAGCTGCTTGCTCAGCTTCCAATTTCCTAGCTGCTTGCTCAGCTTCCAATTTCTTAGTTGCTTGCTCAGCTTCCAATTTCTTAGCTGCTTGCTCAGCTTCCAATTTCTTAGCTGCTTGCTCAGCTTCCAATTTCTTAGCTGCTTGTTCCAATTCCATCCTTCTCAATTCCAGCTCGGCCTTTCGATCTTCCCTTTCTGCTTGACGATACTCTCTCTCTACTTCCTGTATGTAATCCGTTAGAGAAGATCCCCCCAATCCCATTTCTTCCCCCCTTGCCTTTAATTCTAACGTGCTAAGTTTAGGGGTGGCCATTATACAGAGAGGTAAGCTAGCAGGTCTAGTACAATATAACTGCAAATTACTATACAGATATATGAACAAGGACTATAAATCTAGAAATTACTACACACAGCACATTCACTCAGTGACAAGAGTAGAATCAGGACCACAGACCTATGCAGACGTGTGAAGTGTGAACAGGTAAGATATTAGTCCTAACCCCTATCCACATTCACTCTAGCTGGATTCTCCAAAATGATATATCCCTCTAATAACTAAGGATCCCGTGTCCAAAGACCCCGTTGTCAGAAGATCCCACTGTCAAAGGTTCCTGTTTGCAGGAGATCTCGCTGTCCAAGGATTCCGTTTACGGGAGATCCCGCTGTCCAAAGATTTCGTTTACGAGAGATCCCGCTGTCCAAGGATCCCGTTTACGAGAGATCCCGCTGTCCAAAGATCCCGTTTACGAGAGATCCCACTGTCCAAATATCACGTTTACGAGCCCCCAATAATGTCGTGTCCTCCTTTACAGTGTCGTCCCTGGAGTGAAGAGAGCCGACACCCACATTATAATATTTTTTCCCTCTCAATATTCTGGAGAATCCACCAGCTTCCGTCCAACACACTCCATCAGCCTATGGACACCTTTTCCTATCACTCTCTCACTGTCGTACTATGCCCCCTTCTCATACTTCCCCAACGCAACATACTCAACAACTCTTGCTTCTAGAAATTAATAAAGAGTAATTTATTAAAATAAAAGTGTAACGTATATGAGACGTGTATGTGAAGAAAATGTGTGACGTGTTCTATAAAGTGTGTAGACTCTGACTCTCAGACAGCAACCCAGTCAGCTGATCCCAGCAAAGATAGACCACAGCACGTTACGTCAGAACATGTACTTCTCACCCGTTGCCGAAACCATCTTGCCGGATACTGCTTTGCCTCTGTAGACCTCTGGTAATCCAATTTCATGAACATCCGAAATAGACACCGGTGGTATTAAGAGTTAATCAGGGACCGGTTGCACTCTACACAATGTCCGTTCCTAATGTTCCTAAACAAACTGCACAAGTCTTTTGTAGTGTGTACGCAGTTAGTTAGTTAGTTAGTTAGTCGACAGATCATCCTCGTTGCACATCGAACCATTCAGTCCATAAGTGCTAATTTCTAATGTTAATTGTTGCTGTACTAACACTAGGTACTCTTAGCCGGTTCTCGGTTCGTTACTACTGTCTAATGCTGTGTGGTGCATCAGTATGCATCACTCTCTTTGATGAATCAATTTCCTTCTAGCGTAAGTTACGTTCTGTATGCAACTCTAGTGACTCTTGAACTGGTGTTCTTCCTAATGGGTTTTTTAATTCTTTCCCAAACTTGTATAGTTTCCTTGGATCTGGTAGGGAACCTAGGATAGAAACAACACATCTGGTGATAGTACTAGTCACTGATCCCTTCGGCTGAGTGTAAGCCTATCACCTTGCTTAATGATCTTAAGCTAACTAGACTTAGTCATAGAGCAGATTAGCTACCCACCTAGAGTCGAATCAGGCTATGACAAAGGAAAAATCACCAAACAGAATGCGGAACCCCGCCCACCAGGGACACCTACGGGAAGATCCCAATTATCCCTCATTACTCAATTCTCAACTAGTAAAGCTTATCAACACTTCACTAATCTATTCTTAACTAGCAGAGTTAATATCACTATTCTACTCTAACTAGTTTCCACTAACAGTGCTAATCATCACACTATAGTTTAACAAGGCCACAGTCTATATTAAGTAGAACTAATAGACTATATTGACTACCTTATGTAAAAACCACCTCATTCCCGGAATGGCTACTACACTTTGCCATAACGGCTCTGCTAGTTAATGTTAAATTAATCTAACACTGTAGAGCTCTCCCACAAACACGTCCATCATAATCCACGGTTTTTGGTCAACTCCCCCCTAGTTGATCCCAACTCGGGTTTATATGGCAAACTACCAAAGTTGGCCACGTGACGTTCTCCTTTATGCCCCCACACAGGTGGCACAGTGGCAGATCATCTCCTGTCAGGGATCCATCCTCCCTGGCTCCATTAATGTTAGATTTGTCATCACTGGTTGTGACATCCAAAACAATCTAGAGAGTTACTGTACAGTTCCAACAAAGAGTTTTTCCCAACACGCTGTCAATCTTCTCGATGTTCCGGAAACAAGACTTGACAGATGTACTGTTTCCTGTCTCTCGCTGCCAATTCCGGTTTGTCTCTGACTGTTGACAAACTGTCAAGCTTCTGTTCAGTGGTGACAATCCCAGCAGCCATTTCGCCTGATGTCCGGAACTATAACTGACAGACAGGGCTGTTCCATGTACTGAGCCGGGCAAAGCTATGTGATTCTAAATGTTTATAAACTGCCAACGCATTGTATCCCTTCCTTCTCACTCACCACCAAATGTTTTTATGGGCTGACACGATGTAACCTGTGCAGCTGTGTTTACTCTGTTAGTACGACTGTTGTGGCCTAGAAAATATACGCCAAGCAAACGTCGGTATTATTATCTGGTTAACTCATGGCGAGCTCGTGACATAGGCCCCCTCTTAAGAGAGTAGTCCATCTCACTCTTCTCCACCATGAGTTAAATCCAGATGATTCATTCCTCTTCTTCAGGAGCTGGGTGTCTTGACAAGAAATCCGCTCCAACATTCTCCTTCCCCGGAATGTACTCTACTGTGAAATTATATGGTTGAAGTAACAACGACCACCGCATCAAACGGGCGTTGAGCTTCTGAGAAGTAGCCAGGAACATCAGGGGCTGATGATCCGACTGGACCCGAAACTTAACTCCATACAAATATGGCTGAAATTTTTGCACTGCCCATACGAGGGACAAGCACTCTCTCTCGACAGTTGAATAATTCCTCTCCGCCTGTAGAAGTTTCTTACTTGCGTATGCCACAGGTTTCAAAACCGAAGCATCGTCTTTTCCTTCCTGTAACAAAGCGGCTCCAATTCCAATCGCACTCGCATCTGTTCTCAACACAAATTGTTTGGAAAGGTCAGGGAGCTGTAATACAGGTTTGCTGACCAAGGCCTCCTTTAACTGACTATAGGCATTCTCACATTCTGGTGTCCAAATGATTTGGTCCGGGAATCCCTTTTTCAAGGTTTCCGTCAACGGAGCTCCCAGTTCAGTGAAATGTGGGATAAATTTGTGGTAGAACCCACACAACGCGAGAAAAGATCGCACATCCTTCTTCGTTTTTGGCCTTGGTGCATTTCTGATTTTCTCCAGGTTCTTCTCTTCTGGAACAATGTGTCCAGGAGTGATGGTGTGACCTAGAAATTCCAGAGTCTGGTAACCAATTATGCACTTGGTTGGACGAGCGGTAAGCCCTGCTTCCTTGAGCCTATTAAACACTCTCTCCAAGGATTGTAAGTGGTCATCCAGGCTGTCACTGGAAATCAGAATATCATCCATGAATGAGATGATGGATGGATCCTGTAACGGATCTAGTAAAGTCCTCATCATGCGTGTAAACACACTAGGTGCATTGCTGAGTCCAAAGGGCATGACTTTGAATTCGTAGTGTCCACTGGGTGTACTGAAAGCTAACAGTGGTCGAATCTCCGGTTTGACTGGTATCTGATAGTACCCCCGACTCAGATCCACTTTTGAAAAGTACCGAGCCTTATGGAGCCTAGCGAATAACTGAGTTGGATTCGGCAAAGGTTCCACCTGAAACTGTGTATGACTGTTCAGAAGTCGGTAGTCTATACACAACCGGTGTTCTCCACTTGGTTTGCGTAACAAAACTACCCCCGCATTGTATGGGGATGTGGATGGTGCAATCACGTCATCCTCCAGCAGTTTTTGTATTTCCTCCTCCAGGGCCTTTTCTTTAGAGAATGGCACTGGGTAAACCTTTTGGCGAACAGGCTCCTGTGTGGTCAAAGTCATCTCGAACTCCACCAACCTCGTTCGTCCTGGTTTATCAGTCAGTATCTCCTTATGAGACTTGAGAACCTGGGTTATCCTTTCCCTCTCCTGGGAGGTCAGATCAGGGTTCACTTTCACATCCCTATAGGTTTCCTGGTGTACTAAGGGATATTCCCTGCCCTCGCTGGTTCCCACTTCCGTCTCCACTGCAACTGCCATTGCCATGAGGTGAGCTGCCTTGTCTCCGGGTCTCTCTTCGTATTTCCGCAAGAGATTGATATGGAAAATCTTCGACTTTCCCCGGATCCGGATCTGATAGTTGGTTCTGGATATCACCCTTTCCACGGGAAATGGTCCTTGCCAACCTATCTCCAGTTTGTTGTTTCCCGTTGGGAGTAGCAACAAGACTTTATCTCCCACCTCTAGAGATCTTTCTTTAGACCTACGGTTGTAGTAAGCCGCATGTCTTTTCCTGGCCTTTTTCAAGTTTTGATTTGCCAGAGTCCATCCCTTGTGGAGTTTTTCTTTCAGTTCCTCCACGTATTGATAGGATGAGATCACTTCTTCTGACGTCCCCTCTTCAGTCCAACTCCTCAACATGGCTTCCAACGGTCCTTTGATTGGACGACCAAACAGCAACGTAGCGGGTGGTAGTCCTGTTGAGCCATGAGGAACTTCCCGATAGGCAAAGAGTGCGGCTGGGATATATTCATCCCACCTATCAGGTTTTTCCTGCGCTAGTTTCCTGAGCATTGTCATCAACGTGCCGTTGAAACGCTCTACTTGTCCATTGGCTTGAGGGTGGTAAGTGCTGGTATGTATGTGGTTAGAGTGAAACACCCTAAATACCTCCTCCATGAGTTTTCCACAAAACTGAGATCCATTGTCCGTCAGAATTTGATCCGGAAAGCCTAATCTGGTAAAGGCCTCCATCAGTGCGTCCGCCACTCTTTTCGAGTCAATCGTGGTCAACGGTATGGCTTCACCCCACATTGTACAGCAATCCACCATTGTGAGTATATACATGTTCCTCTTCCTAGTCCTGGGAAGTGGACCCACGATATCGATGGCTACCCTCTCGAAAGGAGAGTTCATGATGGGCATCTCACCCAACACCACCGGTGCTGTCCAGTGTTTCGGTGCCACCCTCTGGCACTCAGGGCATGACTTCACATACCGACGCACATCATCTGTCATTCCCGGCCAATAGTAATGGCAGGAAATCCGCTGCATGGTAGCGGCAATACCCATGTGTCCACTAAAGGAGATGGTATGCCCCATATGAAGAATCTGGGACCTGTGAGCTTTTGGGACGACCAACTGACCGTATAGGTTGTCTCCCCTTCCTGCTCTCCTGTAGAGTATCCTATTCTTCATGTAGTACTGCCCCCGTCCTGGTGGATCAGCACTTTTCTGCAGCTTTTTGTAGCAAGGACGTAAAGTATCATCCTCACTCTGGGCAGTTCGTAGCTCCCCCGGCATTGGGTTAGTCACAATTGCGTCTGCCTCTTCCGGTTTCGTCTGAGAGCGAGTCTGCATTGCTCCCATATGGAATGGCTCCCTGGGCATTCCCAGAAAGACATACCGGCAACCTAGGATGACTGGAAAAATGGGATCGGTCAATACAGCGGCCTTGATGGTGCCGGTGACGTACCTTGAGCGAATCTCCACATTAGCAATGGGCAACTTCATGGGTACAGCACTTTTCTGTGCAGGCTGTATATCCAATGTTTCACCTGCGAATTGTTCTGGATGTACCAGATCCGCAGAAATCACGGCCTCCCCGTCCAGTCCTGTGTCGTATAAACACTCCACTTGACGACCGTTAACCTCTACCAATTCCACTACAGGTGGTTTTTCCTGGTCTGGAGTCTCTTCCTCGGCCTCGACCTGTTCGGTGGGCTCCACCTTAGGTTTCCCTGAGCACACGACGAATTGAGTGTCTCCTGACTTTCCCCTGCAGTCAATAGCATTGTGCGTATTCGACTGACCTTGGTTGCACCATTTCCCTGTCCTAGATTTTCTATTGTCGGACTTGAATGAGCTCTCCTGGTGGCGAGCTTCCCTGTTGACCTTGGCATTTTCCGTGACAACCTCCTTGGAAGTCACTTGACATGCTGCAAAGTGAGGGTTCTTAGCCTTCGATTTGCAGTCCCTCGTATTGTGAGAGGGTGACTTACAAATTGAACACCACTTCTCCGACCACGGTCGTTTTGGTGTAGAGCTTGAAGTGCTCTTGCTTCCCTCCTTCTTCTTCTCTGAACTATCCTCTGATTTTTGCACATAAGGTTCCCACTTTTTTGTTCCTGAGTTTTTGGCTTTCTTCTTGTCATGTTTCTCTTGACTTTTGGAGTTGGTGGAAAGGTTTTCCCCTGCCTCCCCATGTACCTCGACGAACCGTTCTGCTAATTTAGTCACGAGGTCAATACGTTCCGCTCCTTGTTCTCCCAGGAACGTCCTGAGAGGTTTAGACATTTGCTTCTTCAACTGGTCGACCACCATGAGCTCTTCCAGACTCTCATAGTCATGTGCGAACCCAGCCAAATCCATCCACTTATGGAGATAAGATTTTAGACGCAAACTGTAGGCGGCAAACAACTCCCCCGGTTCTCGTTTCGCTGCTCGAAATTTTTTCCGGTAGGTATGTGACGTAACCTCGAATCGTTTCAGCAGAGCCGTCTTTAACTCGTCATAATTGTTCTCATGTCCTGGTGGCAGGCGAGTATAAACCTCGTATCCGGTCCCGCGTAATCCCTGGGATAGCTTAAGATTCCATTTGTTACGCTCCAGACCCATAGCAACTGACATAGCCTCGAAGCGTTGAAGGTATTGGTCAATCTTCTCTTTGTCCTCCTCGTAGACCGCTAAAGGAAACTTCATAGCATGGTACCCATGTCCACCTACTGGTGTTGATCCTGGGATGGAGGAACTTCCAACTGCTCCCTCAGTTTCTCCATTAGATTGACTCTTCAACTCGAGTTCCCTCATCCGGTACTCGTGCTCCCTCTTCTGTGCTTCCTGTTCAGCTTCTAATTTCCTAGCTGCTTGTTCAGCTTCAAATTTCCTAGCTGCTTGCTCAGCTTCCAATTTCCTAGCTGCTTGCTCAGCTTCCAATTTCTTAGTTGCTTGCTCAGCTTCCAATTTCTTAGCTGCTTGCTCAGCTTCCAATTTCTTAGCTGCTTGCTCAGCTTCCAATTTCTTAGCTGCTTGTTCCAATTCCATCCTTCTCAATTCCAGCTCGGCCTTTCGATCTTCCCTTTCTGCTTGACGATACTCTCTCTCTACTTCCTGTATGTAATCCGTTAGAGAAGATCCCCCCAATCCCATTTCTTCCCCCCTTGCCTTTAATTCTAACGTGCTAAGTTTAGGGGTGGCCATTATACAGAGAGGTAAGCTAGCAGGTCTAGTACAATATAACTGCAAATTACTATACAGATATATGAACAAGGACTATAAATCTAGAAATTACTACACACAGCACATTCACTCAGTGACAAGAGTAGAATCAGGACCACAGACCTATGCAGACGTGTGAAGTGTGAACAGGTAAGATATTAGTCCTAACCCCTATCCACATTCACTCTAGCTGGATTCTCCAAAATGATATATCCCTCTAATAACTAAGGATCCCGTGTCCAAAGACCCCGTTGTCAGAAGATCCCACTGTCAAAGGTTCCTGTTTGCAGGAGATCTCGCTGTCCAAGGATTCCGTTTACGGGAGATCCCGCTGTCCAAAGATTTCGTTTACGAGAGATCCCGCTGTCCAAGGATCCCGTTTACGAGAGATCCCGCTGTCCAAAGATCCCGTTTACGAGAGATCCCACTGTCCAAATATCACGTTTACGAGCCCCCAATAATGTCGTGTCCTCCTTTACAGTGTCGTCCCTGGAGTGAAGAGAGCCGACACCCACATTATAATATTTTTTCCCTCTCAATATTCTGGAGAATCCACCAGCTTCCGTCCAACACACTCCATCAGCCTATGGACACCTTTTCCTATCACTCTCTCACTGTCGTACTATGCCCCCTTCTCATACTTCCCCAACGCAACATACTCAACAACTCTTGCTTCTAGAAATTAATAAAGAGTAATTTATTAAAATAAAAGTGTAACGTATATGAGACGTGTATGTGAAGAAAATGTGTGACGTGTTCTATAAAGTGTGTAGACTCTGACTCTCAGACAGCAACCCAGTCAGCTGATCCCAGCAAAGATAGACCACAGCACGTTACGTCAGAACATGTACTTCTCACCCGTTGCCGAAACCATCTTGCCGGATACTGCTTTGCCTCTGTAGACCTCTGGTAATCCAATTTCATGAACATCCGAAATAGACACCGGTGGTATTAAGAGTTAATCAGGGACCGGTTGCACTCTACACAATGTCCGTTCCTAATGTTCCTAAACAAACTGCACAAGTCTTTTGTAGTGTGTACGCAGTTAGTTAGTTAGTTAGTTAGTCGACAGATCATCCTCGTTGCACATCGAACCATTCAGTCCATAAGTGCTAATTTCTAATGTTAATTGTTGCTGTACTAACACTAGGTACTCTTAGCCGGTTCTCGGTTCGTTACTACTGTCTAATGCTGTGTGGTGCATCAGTATGCATCACTCTCTTTGATGAATCAATTTCCTTCTAGCGTAAGTTACGTTCTGTATGCAACTCTAGTGACTCTTGAACTGGTGTTCTTCCTAATGGGTTTTTTAATTCTTTCCCAAACTTGTATAGTTTCCTTGGATCTGGTAGGGAACCTAGGATAGAAACAACACATCTGGTGATAGTACTAGTCACTGATCCCTTCGGCTGAGTGTAAGCCTATCACCTTGCTTAATGATCTTAAGCTAACTAGACTTAGTCATAGAGCAGATTAGCTACCCACCTAGAGTCGAATCAGGCTATGACAAAGGAAAAATCACCAAACAGAATGCGGAACCCCGCCCACCAGGGACACCTACGGGAAGATCCCAATTATCCCTCATTACTCAATTCTCAACTAGTAAAGCTTATCAACACTTCACTAATCTATTCTTAACTAGCAGAGTTAATATCACTATTCTACTCTAACTAGTTTCCACTAACAGTGCTAATCATCACACTATAGTTTAACAAGGCCACAGTCTATATTAAGTAGAACTAATAGACTATATTGACTACCTTATGTAAAAACCGCCTCATTCCCGGGATGGCTACTACACTTTGCCATAACGGCACATGCTAGTTAATGTTAAATTAATCTAACACTGTAGAGCTCTCCCACAAACACGTCCATCATAATCCACGGTTTTTGGTCAACTCCCCCCTAGTTGATCCCAACTCGGGTTTATATGGCAAACTACCAAAGTTGGCCACGTGACGTTCTCCTTTATGCCCCCACACAGGTGGCACAGTGGCAGATCATCTCCTGTCAGGGATCCATCCTCCCTGGCTCCATTAATGTTAGATTTGTCATCACTGGTTGTGACATCCAAAACAATCTAGAGAGTTACTGTACAGTTCCAACAAAGAGTTTTTCCCAACACGCTGTCAATCTTCTCGATGTTCCGGAAACAAGACTTGACAGATGTACTGTTTCCTGTCTCTCGCTGCCAATTCCGGTTTGTCTCTGACTGTTGACAAACTGTCAAGCTTCTGTTCAGTGGTGACAATCCCAGCAGCCATTTCGCCTGATGTCCGGAACTATAACTGACAGACAGGGCTGTTCCATGTACTGAGCCGGGCAAAGCTATGTGATTCTAAATGTTTATAAACTGCCAACGCATTGTATCCCTTCCTTCTCACTCACCACCAAATGTGTTTATGGGCTGACACGATGTAACCTGTGCAGCTGTGTTTACTCTGTTAGTACGACTGTTGTGGCCTAGAAAATATACGCCAAGCAAACGTCGGTATTATTATCTGGTTAACTCATGGCGAGCTCGTGACACACGGGTAACTCCACATGTGTCTTAGTGTCCTCGCCTTCAGCACACACGGGTAACCCCCACATGTATCTTAGTCTTCTCGTCTTCAGGACACACGGGTAACACCACACATGTCTTACACTCCTCGCCTTCAGCACACACGGGTAACCCATATGTGTCTTAGTGTCCTCTCCTTTAGGACACACGGGTAACCCCACATGTGTCTTAGTGTCCTCGCCTTCAGGACACACGGGTAACCCCACACGTGTCTTAGTGTCCTCGCCTTCAGGACACACGGGTAACCCCACACGTGTCTTAGTGTCCTCGCCTTCAGGACACACGGGTAACCCCACACGTGTCTTAGTGTCCTCGCCTTCAGGGCACACGGGTAACCCCACACGTGTCTTAGTGTCCTCGCCTTCAGGGCACACGGGTAACCCCACACGTGTCTTAGTGTCCTCGCCTTCAGGACACACGGGTAACCCCACACGTGTCTTAGTGTCCTCGCCTTCAGGACACACGGGTAACCCCACACGTGTCTTAGTGTCCTCGCCTCCAGGACACACGGGTAACCCCACACGTGTCTTAGTGTCCTCGCCTTCAGGACACACGGGTAACCCCACACGTGTCTTAGTGTCCTCGCCTTCAGGACACACGGGTAACCCCACACGTGTCTTAGTGTCCTCGCCTTCAGGACACACGGGTAACCCCACACGTGTCTTAGTGTCCTCGCCTTCAGGGCACACGGGTAACCCCACACGTTTCTTAGTGTCCTCGCCTTCAGGGCACACGGGTAACCCCACACGTGTCTTAGTGTCCTCGCCTTCAGGGCACACGGGTAACCCCACACGTGTCTTAGTGTCCTCGCCTTCAGGACACACGGGTAACCCCACACGTGTCTTAGTGTCCTCGCCTTCAGGACACACGGGTAACCCCACACGTGTCTTAGTGTCCTCGCCTTCAGGACACACGGGTAACCCCACACGTGTCTTAGTGTCCTCGCCTTCAGGACACACGGGTAACCCCACACGTATCTTAGTGTCCTCGCCTTCAGGAAACACGGGTAACCCCACATGTGTCTTAGTGTCCTCGCCTTCAGGACACACGGGTAACCCCACATGTGTCTTAGTGTCCTCTCCTTTAGGACACACGGGTAACCCCACATGTGTCTTAGTGTCCTCTCCTTTAGGACACACGGGTAACCCCACATGTGTCTTAGTGTCCTCGCCTTCAGGACACACGGGTAACCCCACACGTGTCTTAGTGTCCTCGCCTTCAGGACACACGGGTAACCCCACACGTGTCTTAGTGTCCTCGCCTTCAGGACACACGGGTAACCCCACACGTGTCTTAGTGTCCTCGCCTTCAGGACACACGGGTAACCCCACATGTGTCTTAGTGTCCTCTCCTTTAGGACACACGGGTAACCCCACATGTGTCTTAGTGTCCTCGCCTTCAGGGCACACGGGTAACCCCACACGTGTCTTAGTGTCCTCGCCTTCAGGGCACACGGGTAACCCCACACGTGTCTTAGTGTCCTCGCCTTCAGGGCACACGGGTAACCCCACACGTGTCTTAGTGTCCTCGCCTTCAGGGCACACGGGTAACCCCACACGTGTCTTAGTGTCCTCGCTTTCAGGGCACACGGGTAACCCCACACGTGTCTTAGTGTCCTCGCCTTCAGGACACACGGGTAACCCCACACGTGTCTTAGTGTCCTCGCCTTCAGGACACACGGGTAACCCCACACGTGTCTTAGTGTCCTCGCCTTCAGGACACACGGGTAACCCCACACGTGTCTTAGTGTCCTCGCCTTCAGGACACACGGGTAACCCCACACGTGTCTTAGTGTCCTCGCCTTCAGGACACACGGGTAACCCCACACGTATCTTAGTGTCCTCTCCTTTAGGACACACGGGTAACCCCACACGTGCCTTAGTGTCCTCGCCTTCAGGACACAAGGGTAACCCCACATGTGTCTTAGTGTCCTCTCCTTTAGGACACACGGGTAACCCCACATGTGTCTTAGTGTCCTCGCCTTCAAGACACACGGGTAACCCCACATGTGTCTTAGTGTCCTCGCCTTCAAGACAATCGGGTAACCCCACACGTGTCTTAGTGTCCTCGCCTTCAGGGCACACGGGTAACCCCACACGTGTCTTAGTGTCCTCGCCTTCAGGGCACACGGGTAACCCCACACGTGTCTTAGTGTCCTCGTCTTCAGGACACACGGGTAACCCTACACGTGTCTTAGTGTCCTTGCCTTCAGGGCACACGGGTAACCCCACATGTGTCTTAGTGTCCTCGCCTTCAGGACACACGGGTAACCCCACATGTGTCTTAGTGTCCTCGCCTTCAGGACACACGGGTAACACCACACATGTCTTAAACTCCTCGCCTTCAGCACACACGGGTAACCCATATGTGTCTTAGTGTCCTCTCCTTTAGGACACACGGGTAACCCCACATGTGTCTTAGTGTCCTCGCCTTCAAGACACACGGGTAACCCCACACGTGTCTTAGTGTCCTCTCCTTTAGGACACACGGGTAACCCCACTGTCAACAACTCAACTGACAGGCCTCAACGGGTACTTCTCACACACCCATACAAGACAACTTGCAAGTCGTGTGGGAGGCAAAATGTATGGTCCATTTTATTGCCGTTGGCTCGCTTACAAGCGGTAAACAGTCGCTAATGCAATACACAATATACAGCCACAGAATTATCTAACACAAACTGCTAACCCTATGCTAGTTCCATCTATTAGTGAACACAAAACTCCTAACGCTATTCTAAACGATGTGAACGCCTCAAGTCCAGTCTCCCGTCCCCCTAACCTCTCTCCCGTGGTTACACACCACGCGGGGTGACCTTCACCTTCGTGCGTGTTACCTCACATCGCACTCTGCTGGCAAACGTGGCCTGTTGAGTGTCTACTCAACTGTGCTATGGCTTCACGAGGTGTGGTACTATCGAGTCTTTGACACACACCCACCCCTCTTGTGTTGCGTCATCAACTTTCACTCATTGGTTGTGACGCAAGAGGTTCCTAAACAAAAAATTAGTGTCTCTAATTTTTGTCAAAGACTCTAGATAACCTGGCTTTGGGCATTCCAATGAACTATTAATAACTATTGTCACAATGTAGCAAAGCCTTACTTGGCTACTGGCAATCGCCACAAACTTGACTGGTTGGCGTGAGCCCCTTCTCACATGCTATATTATATTTATCAGAGGTATGTCTGAACCGGACCGTTGTCTTATAAGACCTGCCCTCACATAGTAAATTAACTTACTACCCATACAAAGTTGACTTTCTTAGGGTCAACACATGAATTATTTCATGTCCCCCATATAATATTTAACAACCATTCTACAAGAGTGTGTGCGACAGGCTTTACCTCCTTCGCTTCCGCGCGTAAGACTTTATTTCACTGTTAATTTAGTTCTTCGTTGTCCATTATGTCCCCTGGCCCCATAGTTATCTGTCTTTGATTTACAAATAGTGTATGCAATTTATATGTTTGTTTTTCTGTTTGTTTGTGTGTTTGGATGTAATAAATCTACTAATCTAATTTCTATCCTCTATTTATAAATTCTATGTGTATGTATGTTAGTTTTTTGAGTGTCATAATTTGGTTCAATGTGGCCACAAAC
Organism: Cepaea hortensis; assembly: GCA_963921405.1. Taxonomy (NCBI): domain Eukaryota; kingdom Metazoa; phylum Mollusca; class Gastropoda; order Stylommatophora; family Helicidae; genus Cepaea; species Cepaea hortensis. Next base: position 14,343,299 of record OY992878.1, read on the forward strand.
AGGTGTATAACACTAATTCGTGACTACATTCACTTGTTATGAAACCCAAAATACTGTAATCTAAGTTCTAAACTATATTACAGACAACACATTCACACTAACACAATTTCACTAACGAAAACTTTACATTCTAACATACCATTCTAATTCTATAACTAAGTATTTAATGTGTTACCTAAATTTATTAAATTTGTTATGTTAATTATATGATATGATTATATTACTTCTTATTTTTTTCTAATCTAAGTGATGTAATCTAACTATTTAAATGCAATTGTTGTGATGTGAGTTATGTACCTTAATTAAATGGATTATGTGACCACAATTTATGTACTTTTCTAAATACTATGCTAAATAATGTTTTTAAATGCATAAAGGAATTATATGAGTGATGTTCTTAATCTAACTGGTGTAAATGCTGTATGTTACCTTATCTACTCTTTTTAATCTATTATGATGTCAAATGATGATACTAATAAATGGTAATATTTGAAAGATGGTATGGTTTCATTAAGATGGAATAAACTAACTACAATGAAACTAAGTGAAATATAACAATCTAAATGGTACTATTCATATCATAAATTTAATTTAACTTGTAATAAACTATTCTTATGTCTAAACTAATATTCTAATCTAATTTTAATGGGTTAATTACTGTACTAACTACATTATTAAAATAAATGAGAACTGTTATAGTTCCTAACCTACATCTAATTTATCACTATCTTAAAATATTATATTACATATCACAATAAGTTTATATACATAGTATTTGGTTTACACAGGTTAGTAGTTGCCTTCATGTATGTGCAATGGTTGTATAGGCATAATATAACCACACACTTTGCCTGGGTATCTGAAATACATTACACAGTCATCTTAATGTTCTCTCGGTAGTGCACGTGTAGAGTTCGCTGGTGTTGTAGCTCTGTCTTTTCGTGTCTGTAATTAAGCACTGTTCTGACACTGTTTTCTGCGGTTCATATATATGATACACCGGAATGGAGCTTAGTTGGAAATGAGCTGTCCTAGTTCACACGGTGGTATCTAAGTATAGCAGCACAGTTCTTAATCTGATGTCCACGGACACATGATAGTTCATTGTTTTGGTACATGACTACACCAACAATGTGGATATGTATGTAAGCTATTTTACATCTTATATTATCAGATATTCATGTACCAACCATCACTCTACATTTACTGTTGGATTTCAGGTATTTTTACCCCAGATGGTAAAACTAGTGACCACCTGAATATCCGGTCATTTTGATGCACACCACTATGTATGACCGTGATCAGGGAGTTGTCGGTCTGGACAATGCAGTGAACATCCGTCAGAACTCGATGGAGCCTTCTCACCGTATAGATGAAGCCTAGGGCTGCAACTGTGATATGGAATCTTTGGACTCAGCATGTGTGATCTTACTGCTCACGCAGCAAAGCGGATGGAAGATGCCCTCAAAAAAAATTGGCCTAGTACTGCAGTGATGGAGATTCTGCTGGCATATGACCTAAGATAATAAATGAGCCTAGGATTAGGCAAGCGGAGGGATTGGAATATTTACAAAAAAGGATCTTCAATTTTGACAATGCAGGAATTAATAATGCATCTTTCACATTTCATTTCCAGAAGATTTTAAGACATTGGAAAATATATTTGTAATTTCTGAGTAATTTACTAATCCCAAAAGGTTTCTGACCTGTTTCTTTCTGTTAGACATGGTCAGATTCATAATTTTGGTACTACTTTTCAGGTCAGTCTACAGTTGGACTTGAGAAATGACATGACCCAAAAATGAATTTATTTTAGGCATAATTTGACTTTGCTGGTTTGACAGTGAGACCGAAGCGTCGCACTCTGTCAAAGGCATGTCTCAGTTTCAGTAGGTGTATTGTCCAGTCATCAGTATTCTGATTTATTCATGTGTATTCTATAAGTTCACTACATGTATGCCCCTCGTCGGATTTGCCAGTCTCACTAACTAGTGTAGTTGCGTTGTGTATGTCTGTTGTCTGATCACTTGGTGTTGGTGCAATCTGTTCGTCTGTCACTACTTCTGTCTCTTGTCTTGAAAAGTGAGGTTTCCGCATGTTGACATGGAATATCTCTAAGTGTCTGTTTATCGATATTTCATAGTCAACATGTACCATGGTTATGTGCTACTTTGAATGGTCCTTGACATTTCGTTTGTATGGAAGTAGCCTAAATCTGTCTTGATCAAGTTCCAGATTACTTGTTTTTGCACATTTGTTTGTGTGCTTGTAGTAGAACTGACCCTTCCTCTATCAAATGGCTTGGGTGCCAGTGTAGAGGGTTGTATTTCAGCTGTAGGATGTTTACCCTTCAACTTTTGTATCAATTGATGACAGCCATTACCAGCAAATAGATCATGACAAAATAATTTGTTATTGAAAAAACTTGGCCTGGCATTGCTGTATGCACGATGACCCGCACATGGTGTTTTGTGTGCATTGTTTAGCACACCTAACTGATGTTGTTCAAGTAACACCTGTTCATGGTTACTAGTAATATGACATGTAGTTGAAATGCCATTATTACGTCTAACGAACCAAGATGCATTCTTGGTCATTTTGGCTTTGCCTTTTAACAATTTTAAGTATGGAGACACCTTAAAATCAGATTTCTGCTGGTGTATAAGTTTTTGTGTGTTTTTGTCATCTGTGCTGGTTGGAAAAAACATTAGTAGTGTCTCATTTTGCAATGGGTCATGATGTTTTGAAGTGTCAACTCTGGTTGTTGCCTTAGCTGCATTTAATTTCTCCCATGCAACTATTTCTTCACTAGTACATTGTTTCAGTTGAGGTAAGCACCCCAAAATTAAATCTGTACAAGGGTTGTTAAGTATTGCACAAGTAAAGGTACCGGAAAGAAAAGGAGAATCAATACGGGCTTTTGCCAAAGGGTAAATTTCAACGTTACCCGAAAAGGTTCGGCATTTCACAGTGTCACCTGTGTAATCACCCGGACTCACTAGTTCTTTTCGAAGACCAATAAGGGTGCTGCCGCTATCCAGCAAACATTGGCATGGTACATCATTGACCATTGCATTGTGGAACACTAACTTGCCTCTGGAGGCTAATGCTGCATTCACACTCTCAGATGAGCATGGTACTGTATGTCCACATTCCAGTATTCCGTCTGCATGGAATTGGTGACATCGTTCACAGCTGTCAAAGCTTAACATATCGTTAGCAGCACACACATCCTCTGCTTGGTTAGTTGGTAAGTCACTTTCAATCTCACACTCATTCTCACTACCACTATCTGAAGAGGTGTCAATCAACATAGCGTTGTTAGCTTTCAAACGTTGGCGGCCAAGGCACTTATTAGAATAATGGCCATAAGAGGAACAAAAAAAACATTTGATTGCACGCCTGTATGCAGACCGTTTGCTTTGCTGCTTCTTGATCACATTTTCAAGATGCGCCGGATAATTCGGCGATTTGTCGCACATAGCATAAGTGTCGTGCATTAGTTGACAGTACATGCATATGGAAACTTTTCTGTCTTTCTTATCATACTTCTGAAAAGGTTTTCTGTTACCCTGATAGTTTTTTGATTGGTCTTTGACAAAGGAAACTATCTCAGAGTCACTTGAGGTCTTAAAAATCTCTCTGTTAGAAGAAAAATATGCTGAGCCTTTTTTTTCGAACTGCTCGATGTTTTCAATGTCTGACTGCTGCAAAAACTTAGCAAAAGGAGAAGGTATAGTAGATATACACTTGTCCATAGCTATTAGGTTTTTTAATCTATCAAAGTCTTTTCCTATGTTAGCTGCTTTAAGCCACCTGTTTAGTACACTGATCACATTTGAAAAATAATCTATAAAAGTTTCACTAGGTTTAGGTTTTAAATTTGAGAACTGAACCTGATACCCAGGGGCATCAAGTAAAAAGTGCTGCATAATCCTATCATGGATGTATTGATAGCTAGATCTAAGTTCAATAGGAATAGACTCTATTACTTTAAGGGGCTCACCACTTAGATTCTTCATGTAAATCGGAGCCCACATATCTAAAGGAACTTGGTGATATTTAAATTGATACTCTACATTCTCTGTCCAGGCAGATATGGAGTCCTCTTTACAATATGGTTTGATAATATTTTTGTATTTGTTGAACTTATTTTCCTCTTGTTGACTTCTTAGTTTAGTGGCAGAGATCTCTGCGTGTGAGTCTACATCCATGCTTTTCATCTTTAATTGTGTCTCTGATTCTACCTGAATTTGTTTTTCTTTAACTCTTGCCATTTCATCTATCTCTTTTTGCTTTAGATCTAATTCCTTTTGTTTTAATTCTTTCTCTTGATCTAATTGTTTTTGTTTCATCTCCTTATCATGTTCTCTTTCTCGTGCGCGTTCGTCCCTCTCCGCATTCTCTTTTCGTGTTTGTTCCTCTTTTGTTTCTTTAAATTTCTGATCAGCATATTGTTGTAGTTCTTTTCCTGTTAATTCCAGTTCTTTGCCTGCTTTTATGAAATCTGATAAAGTTGCCATCTTACTTTAGTACTTGGCTAACAGTGATAGGCAATGATGACTTTAATCAGTTATTTATCTTTGATATGTTATGTTTGTTCTTATCTGATCACTATCAGTTGTGCTTTCTGTTTATACCCTGCCCAGATTTATCTTGCAGAAAAACAGAGTATACAAATATGTCAACGCGTTACAAGCTGAACAAGAGATGCACTATTAATCAAATTGCATGACAAAATATATAAGTGTACTCAGCTTAATGTGGGAACGAAGCTCCTTTGACACAGGTCACCTTGTTTGGTACACTGGGGTGGCGACACGTTTCGTACGTAGCACACGGTATTTGGCCCACAGGTGTATGTGCACAGCTGTTGTTTGCCCTCTGATATATAGGGCAGCAGTAAACACGCCTACTAAACGATATGATTTACTCGACAACTAAGGACAATGACTTAGACAATGACAGACTTACGAACACCTAGAATATGTATTAATTAATTTTAATGTCAATGTCCTGTCTTTGTTTTAAACAATAATTGCCTTTCGTTACTAACCTAGTTAATTTCTGTAAACGTTGTGCAGCTAAGTATCAGATGCTTAGCCCGAAAATAGTTCCATCGTGACGATAAGCAAAGAGAAAATAGACCCAAAAATGAATAAATGCTTGTAAAGAAATCAAAATAACATAATAATGTGTCAATAAATAAATATATTCATTTAGTAACTTAAATAAGTAAATAATAAACAATATACAGCACAGATTCAGGCGGGCCGCCGCTAAGCGATTTTGTAAACACTCGACTGCTTTATGCTAATGACGCAGAACAACTGTCTGTCAATCAATCTACGTCATCGCGCAGCGCTATTTTTAGATCTCAAAAATCAATATTGTCGGCTGCCTGTGTATTCCTGCGCCGTGAATCATGTTTGGTGCTTATTCAAGAATAAATTGGTAAATATATGAATAAATATAAGAAAATAAGAATATTAATACTTACAGCTTCGAAGAATACATGATTTCATTCAATAAATATATCATAAACACAATTAAACACTATTTTGTCACGATAGGCATATTTCTAGCTCGCAAATTCTCCTGTCTGCACAAATTATCGTTACTACAAAAATTAATCCCTAGTCTGGAGCCCGTGGATGAGTGGATTAGCTTGAACTTTTCGTTCAAGCTTCACTTCTTGACACCACAATTACCCTTTTACTGTGGGTATTAGCTTGGCGCTTTCGTCCAAGCACCACTTTCTGACACCACAATTACCCTGGCCTGTCAACAACTCAACTGACAGGCCTCAACGGGTACTTCTCACACACCCATACAAGACAACTTGCAAGTCGTGTGGGAGGCAAAATGTATGGTCCATTTTATTGCCGTTGGCTCGCTTACAAGCGGTAAACAGTCGCTAATGCAATACACAATATACAGCCACAGAATTATCTAACACAAACTGCTAACCCTATGCTAGTTCCATCTATTAGTGAACACAAAACTCCTAACGCTATTCTAAACGATGTGAACGCCTCAAGTCCAGTCTCCCGTCCCCCTAACCTCTCTCCCGTGGTTACACACCACGCGGGGTGACCTTCACCTTCGTGCGTGTTACCTCACATCGCACTCTGCTGGCAAACGTGGCCTGTTGAGTGTCTACTCAACTGTGCTATGGCTTCACGAGGTGTGGTACTATCGAGTCTTTGACACCCACATGTGTCTTAGTGTCCTCTCCTTTAGGACACACGGGTAACCCCACATGTGTCTTAGTGTCCTCGCCTTCAGGACACAAGGGTAACCCCACATGTGTCTTAGTGTCCTCGCCTTCAGCACACACGGGTAACCCCACATGAGTCTTAGTGTCCTCGCCTTCACGACACACGGGTAACCCCACATGTGTCTTAGTGTCCTCGCCTTCAGCACACACGGGTAACCCCACATGTGTCTTAGTGTCCTCGCCTTTAGGACACACGGGTATCCCCACATGTGTCGTAATGTCCTTGCCTTCAGGACACACGGGTAACCCCACATGTGTCTTAGTGTCCTCGCCTTCAGGACACACGGGTAGCCCCACATGTGTCTTAGTGTCCTCGCCTTCAGCACACACGGGTAACCCCACATGTGTCTTAGTGTCCTCGCCTTCAGCACACACGGGTAACCCCACATGTGTCTTAGTGTCCTCGCCTTCAGGACACACGGGTAACCCCACATGTGTCTTAGTGTCCTCGCCTTCAGGACACACGGGTAACCCCACATGTGTCTTAGTGTCCTCGCCTTCAGGACACACGGGTAACCCCACATGTGTCTTAGTGTCCTCGCCTTCAAGACACACGGGTAACCCCACATGTGTCTTAGTGTCCTCGCCTTCAAGACACACGGGTAACCCCACATGTGTCTTAGTGTCCTCGCCTTCAGGACACACGGGTAACCCCACATGTGTCTTAGTGTCCTCGCCTTCAGGACACACGGGTAACCCCACATGTGTCTTAGTGTCCTCGCCTTCAGGACACACGGGTAACCCCACATGTGTCTTAGTGTCCTCGCCTTCAGGACACACGGGTAACCCCATATGTGTCTTAGTGTCCTCGCCTTCAGGACACACGGGTAACCCCACATGTGTCTTAGTGTTCTCGTCTTCAGCACACACGGGTAACCCCACATGTGTCTTAGTGTCCTCGCCTTCAAGACACACGGGTAACCCCACATGTGTCTTTGTGTCCTTGCCATCAGCACATATGTGTATCTTAGTCTCATCGCACAGATCACAAGATTAGAGTCGCGACACGGTGCAGGCACTTGTAGCATTGGTGGGGATGGAAAAACGTGTATAACTGAGCGAAACATTCTATCAATCTTTGTGTAGGTAGGTGTTTCTGATTCGAATGTTTACTTGGGCCGCGGATATTTGGTCTACCTTATTCTATTTCCTACTGACGATGGAAGCCTGGTCAATGAACACGCAATCCGAAAGTCGAATAGAGGTCCGTGAGCTGTGGATATATAGAAGAATATGTCACATTTCACGGAAACAAAAAACAATCACAAAGATGGGTTTTAGAAAAGACTGGGAATGAAAATAGAGTTATTGAAAGAACAATAAAATAGGCAAGTGAAATATTTCGGCCACGTTAAAAGGTGAAACACTCTTATGAAAACCACACTAGACGGTAAGGTTAAAGGAAAGGGAGCAAAACATAGACAACGATACACGTTACAAGATAACATAACAAATGGTCTAACAAACATAATGCAGAATGTTCAGTAAGGGCGATTTACAGACAGTGTCGGAGATCCATAGCAGGCAACTTTCATTGTGGAGCCGACACCTAATTGATTGACTGACGAGGGATGTTTAGCGAGCTTCACTATTTTTTCTCACGTATCCAAGAAAGTAAAGCATCCGACCCACTAGTGTTTGTCAATCAAGAATGATGATGACCATTCATTTCATCCAGTGGGGTTGAAATTTTGGAGCCATGAGTTCTAAGATAGCTGGTAAGACCTATTTTGGCTCGAAATTGTCTTTGTCAATGTGAGCAAAGAATACTTGACGTTCCAGGAGGAGGATCACCTTCAGAATTTATTTGTCCAGCCTTTCTCTCGCAGCTGTTGCAGTCCTGTTTGCTTCACAAGTGACTTCACCCTTGCATAATGATGTACGTCACGAATTTCGGTCTTTGGAAGCAGTCTCCCACTAACCACAATCCAAAGAACGTTAAACGCCTGCTGAAAGCACCAGGGAGAGCAAGAACTGATGCCGTCCTGCACTTCCACCGAATATCAGATGACGAAAACGAACTCTGGATCAGAGACCCCTGGATCAGAAAGGAGTATAACGTCATTGTTGTCATGTATGTGGTAAAGCTCCACTGCTTCATTCGTACCAGATGATCTCAAGCCACAGGTAAGCTTGGCACCTTTACGCCACTCTCTACACCCCGAAGGATAAGTTATCACGTGGAAGGCTGTTTTGTGCTGCAATTTGTCTTTCAAATTCCAATTAAAGTGGAACATCAAGTGCTGGAAAATTTGTCCTTCAGTTTTTGGATAATGTGTCTTTCAAGTGTTGATCATTGTTTCATTAAATGTTTGATCGATTTGCACTCCACATTTTTGTGAATGTATCCTACAAGTTTTACTCCATTTGTCCTTTACATTTTATTAACTAGTCTTTTAGTTTTTGGTCAATTCGTCCTTCGGATATTGTCTTTCAATTGGTAGTCAATTTTTTTTTCCATTAAATATTTGATCAATATTTCTTTTAAATCTTGCTCAATATGTTTTTTAATTTTTGCTCAGGTTGCTTTTGAAATGCTAATCTCCGTGTCCTTCTGTTTTTGTCTATTTACTATTCCATACTACAGCGATATGTTCTACACTTTTTAATCAACCCGTGATTAAATTGTTGATCGATTTGTCCTCCAATTTTTGGTCACCTTGCTTTCAATACAACCCCCAGCCGACACTGGTCGATCTAACGGCGGGTACCACACTACAATACTATGCTGAGAACCCTCCAGAATAAGTGAACCATAGAGTGACACAAAATCGATAGCAACAAATCAATATGTCATTGTTAATGTTGACGATGAATACGTTGGCATATGGCAAAAAGTGTTCGTATAAAATAGACACAGACTCAGACAATATTACAAGATAATGATGGCACTGTGTACAGGGAATTGGCTCACGGCACACAACAGTCCTAGTTTGATGTCCTATTGTAGTGGGCAATTTCTGATTTTATTTAATGCTGCAGGTAGCAGCATGGATAGTGGGGGTTCACCTAGAATAAAGTAGAGGGTTCATCTAGAATATAGTAGAGGGTTCATCTAGAATATAGTAAGGGTTCACCTAGAATATAGTAGAGGGTTCACCTAGAATATAGTAGAGGGTTCACCTAGAATATAATAAAGGGTTCATCTAGAATATAGTAGAGGGTTCACCTAGAATATAGTAGAGGGTTCATCTAGAATATAGTGGAGGGTTCACCTAGAATATAGTAGAGGATTCATCTAGAATATAGTAGAGGGTTCACATAGAATATAATAAAGGGTCCATCTAGAATATAATAAAGGGTTCACATAGAATATAATAAAGGGTTCATCTAGAATATAATAAAGGTTTCACCTAGAATATAATACAGGGTTCACCTAGAATATAATAAAGTGTTCATCTAGAATATAGTAGAGGATTCATCTAGAATATAGTAGAGGGTTCATCTATAGTATAATTAAGGGTTCATCTAGAATATAGTAGAGTGTTCATCTAGAATATAGTAGAGGATTCACCTAGAATATAATAAAGGGTTCACCTAGAATATAATAAAGGGTTCACCTAGAATATAACAAAGAGTTCATCTAGAATATAAATGAGGGTTCACCTAGAATATAGTGGAGGTTTCACCTAGAATATAATAAAGGGTTCAGCTAGAATATAGTAGAGGGTTCATCTAGAATATAGTAGAGGGTTCATCTAAATATAGTAGAGGGTTCACGTAGAATATAATAAAGGGTTCATCTAGAATATAGTAGAGGGTTCATCTAGAATATAGTAGAGGGTTCATCTAGAATATAGTAGAGGGTTCACCTAGAATATAGTAGAGGGTTCACCTAGAATATAGTAGAGGGTTCACTTAGAATATAGTAGAGGGTTCACCTAGAATATAGTAGAGGGTTCACCTAGAATATAGTAAAGTGTTCACCTAGAATATAGTAAAGTGTTCACTTAGAATATAGTAGAGGGTTCACCTAGTATATAGTAGAGGGTTCACCTAGTATATAGTAGTGGGTTCACCTAGAATATAGTAGAGGGTTCACCTAGAATAAAGTAGAGGGTTCACCTAGAATATAGTATAGGGTTCACCTAGAATATAGTAGAGGGTTCACCTAGAATATAGTAGAGGGTTCACCTAGAATATAGTATAGGGTTCAACTAGAATATAGTAGACGGTTCACCTAGAATATAGTAGCGGGTTCACCTAGAATATAGTAAAGTGTTCACCTAGAATATAGTAGAGGGTTCACCTAGAATATAGTAGAGGGTTCACCTAGAATATAGTAAAGAGTTCACCTAGAATAAAGTAAAGTATTCACTTAGAATATAGTAGAGGGTTCACCTAATATATAATAGAGGGTTCACCTAGTATATAGTAGTGGGTTCACCTAGAATATAGTAGAGGGTTCACCTAGAATATAGTAGAGGGTTCACCTAGAATAAAGTAGAGGGTTTACCTAGAGTATAGTATAGGGTTCACCTAGAATATAGTAGAGGGTTCACCTAGAATATAGTAGAGGGTTCACCTAGAATATAGTATAGGGTTCAACTAGAATATAGTAGACGGTTCACCTAGAATATAGTAGCGGGTTCACCTAGAATATAGTAAAGTGTTCACCTAGAATATAGTAGAGGGTTCACCTCGAATATAGTAGAGGGTTCACCTAGAATATAGTAAGGATTCACTTAGAATATAGCAGAGGGTTCACCTAGAATATAGTAGAGGGTTCACCTAGAATATAGTAGAGGGTTCACCTAGAATATAATAGAGGATTCACCTAGAATATAGTAAGGGTTCACCTAGAATATAGTAGAGGGTTCACCTAGAATATAGTAGAGGGTTCACCTAGTATATAGTAGAGGGTTCACCTAGTATATAGTAGAGGGTTCACCTAGAATATAGTAAGGGTTCACCTAGAATATAGTAGAGGGTTCACCTAGAATATAGTAGAGGGTTCACCTAGAATATAGTAAGGGTTCACCTAGAATATAGAAGAGGGTTCACCTAGTATATAGTAGAGGGTTCACCTAGAATATAGAAGAGGATTCACCTAGAATATAGTAAGGTTTCATCTAGAATATAGTAGAGGGTTCACCTAGAATATAGTAGAGGGTTCAACTAGAATACAGTAAGGATTCACCTAGAATATAGTAAGGGTTCATCTAGAATGTAGCAGAGGTTAGTCAATAATATAGTAGAGGTTAGTCCAGTTCAAGGGGGCTGCGTGGTCTCGAGGTATGGTGTCCGCCTCGAGTGCTGGAGGTCCAGGGTTCAAGCCCCTGTGAGGACCGGGATTTTTTCACGTGGACTTCTAGTAAAAATTTCCCCTGGTCTCTGGGTAGTGAGATCGAACGCATGTGTGTATTGTTGCGCACGTAAAAAATCCCTTGGCAGTTGTAAATCGAAAAAGAGTAGCCTAACGGCGCTGCCCGGACAAAATGTCGAGTTAGGATCCTCGCCGGTGCTACGGAGTTCGTGCACTGAGCTGAGTTTCTCCAGAATCAGGTTTGAGTTAGGAGGAGAACGGAGAACTTATGGGTCGCACCCGTGTGCCATGATGTCGATCCGTCGACTAAACTAAACTAACTAAACTAGTCTAGTATACAATAGATGTTTACATATAATATGTTATATCATCACTTAGATTACAGCATAACATCACCTAGAATATAGTAGAGGTTCCCAAAGAATATAGAAGAGGTTCATCTAGAATAAAGTAGAGGTTCACCTAGAATAAAGTAGAGTTCCATCTAGAATATAGTAAATCGTCACCTAGATTACGGTATATCATCGCCTCGAATATAGTGTATCATCAACTAAAATATAGAAGAGGTTTGCATATAACATAATAGAAGTTCACATAGAATATTAGGTATGTGCACCAATAGTATAGTAGAGGTTGACATAGAATGTTGTATATCATAACCTAGAATATAGTAGAGGTTTACATATAATATAGTAGAGGTTTACATAGAATATAGTAGAGGTTTACATAGAATATAGTAGAGGTTTACATAGAATATAGTAGAGGTTTACATAGAATATAGTAGAGGTTTACGTAGAATATAGTAGAGGTTTACATAGAATATAGTAGAGGTTTACATAGAATATAGTAGAGGTTTACATAGAATATAGTAGAAGTTTACATATAATATAGTAGATGTTCACAGATAATATTGAATATCACACAGTATACAGTAAAGGTTCATCCAGAATATAGTAGTGGTTCATCTAGAATATAGTAGAGGTACATCTAGAATATAGTACAGGTTCAACTACAATATAGTAGATATTAGCCTAGAATATAATACAGGTTCACATATAATATAGTAAATATTCGCGTAGAATATAGTACAGGTTCACATAGAATATAATATACTATCATTCTGAATATAGTAGACGTTCACCTAGAATATAGTAAGGGTTCACCTAGACTACAGTAAGGGTTCACCTAGAATATAGTAGAGGGTTCACCTAGAATATAGTAGAGGGTTCACCTAGAATATAGTAAGGGTTCACCTAGAATATAGTAGAGGGTTCACCTAGAATATAGTAAGGGTTCACCTAGAATATAGTAGAGGGTTCATATATAATATAGTAAGGGTTCACCTAGAATATAGTAAGGGTTCACCTAGAATATAATAAGGGTTCACCTAGCATATAGTAAGGTTTCACCTAGAATATAGTAGAGGGTTCACCTAGAATATAGTAAGTGTTCACCTAGAATATTGTAAGGGTTCACCTAGAATATAGTAAGGGTTCACCTAGAATATAGTAAGGGTTCACCTAGCATATAGTAAGAGTTCACCTAGAATATAGTAGAGGGTTCACCTAGAATATAGTAAGGGTTCACCTAGAATATAGTAAGGGTTCACCTAGAATATAGTAGAGGGTTCACCTAGAATATAGTAAGGGTTCACCTAGAATATAGTAGAGGGTTCATATATAATATAGTAAGGGTTCACCTAGAATATAGTAAGGGTTCACCTAGAATATAATAAGGGTTCACCTAGCATATAGTAAGGTTTCACCTAGAATATAGTAGAGGGTTCACCTAGAATATAGTAAGTGTTCACCTAGAATATTGTAAGGGTTCACCTAGAATATAGTAAGGGTTCACCTAGAATATAGTAAGGGTTCACCTAGAATATAGTAAGGGTTCACCTAATATATAGTAAGGGTTCACCTAGAATATAGTAAGGGTTCACCTAGAATATAGTAAGGGTTCACCTAGAATATAGTAAGGGTTCACCTAATATATAGTAAGGGTTCACCTAGAATATAGTAAGGGTTCACCTAGAATATAGTAGAGGGTTCACCTAGAATATAGTAAGGGTTCACCTAGAATATAGTAAGGGTTCACCTAGAATATAGTAAGGGTTCACCTAAAATATAGTAAGGGTTCACCTAGAATATAGTAAGGGTTCACCTAAAATATATTTGGGGTTCACCTAGAATATAGTAAGGGTTCACATATAATATCTTCTTCTTCTTCTTCTTCTTCTTCTTCTTCTTCTTCTTCTTCTTCTTCTTCTTCTTCTTCTTCTTCTTCTTGTTCGTCTTCTTCTTCTTCTTCTTCTTCTTCTTCTTCTTCTTCTTCTTCTTCTTCTTCTTCTTCTTCTTCTTCTTCTTCTTCTTCTTCTTCTTCTTCTTCTTCTTCTTCTTCTTCTTCTTCTTTGCGTTCATCCGGAGTGTTTTTTCAGATGTGATTGCGGTGTGCATTAGGCACCCTTGAGTGGAAACCCTTAGGTCAACACATCCGGCTTTTGCGTGCATTTTTGACCAGGTTAGCATTCCTGGGAGACTCTAACTTTTTTGGTACCGTCCACATCTCAGCTGGTCAAGTTGGAACAGTCGAAGACTTCGCGGTCATCCCTCACAGGAAGGCAGGGACAGTCCATCGCATTTTCCGCCATCCTGGGTGGCTTCCATAATTGCAGGGTCGACACATAGCGCCCTTGTGCTGGGCTCATCGAGGGAATCTTCACGTCCTGCTCATGGCTGCTTTAAATCCTCACTTCAATATATTGGGCATTTCGTTCGTCCCGGGCCGTTCCCGCACAAACCAGACCGGTCTGCAGACAGTATCCACTCAGCGAGTTGTTTCGGACATGTGCTTTGTCGTTGTGCCCATCAGAGCTGTTCCAGGCACGACGGACATTAGGAAAACTACCTAGTCAGAGCTGTTCCGAACAAGAGCGGCATTCGAAAACTAGGTAGCTGTTCCTAGCACGAGGGAAGACTAGTTAGAGTTTTTCCGGTCACGAAAGACATTTCACTCGGACGTAATTGCGTAGCGCCATTTTTTGTGTGTGCCGCCCATAGGCTGGCACTTCCGTCTTCAGCAAGCATTTTTAATGAGGTTAGCCTTCCTCAGGTTTCGAGAAAAGTTAGACTCTTATTTCGACTTTCACACAGCAAGCTTTTGCTTCGGGCTGCCACGTAATGTATTCGCAAGCCAAGCGTTCCATTTAGTGTCAACGAGACAATTTTTCACATTTGACTACACTCACTCCATGAGTAAGGTTACAGATTTTCATCGGAACGTGCGACCGAGGTGTTTTTCTACCTTGAGTACTCGCTCACGAGGTAGGCTACATGTGCTGCCGGCTCAGCACCTTACCTCCGTGCGTCTATGGGCGAGAAACGGCTAGGCCCTCTCATCCGGGGATCCCTTATATCCCCCAGCTAAGAGCCATCGAACGAGTATCTGCACCAAGCATGTAGCGTGCTCAGCACCTCACCTCAATTTTGATGTAGGTATGTGTCCGCCAGGCTCTCACATCCGAGGGTTTATGGCTTAGAGACGTTCAACCATACCCCTCGGCTGAGAGCCTTAGAGGTTGTGTCCAGACTGTGATTATTGGCATCGTTCGCCTGATTTAGACTGCTATCCTCAGTCTACCCGCAGAGCAGCAGGTTGTGTCTCTCTTAGTCTGGTCCCTATCCCAAGAGCTGTCCAATATGTATAATAATATCCATAGGTACAGCGCTTGGGGTCAGTGGGACACTCAAGCTCCCCCACCATAACAAGGTGGAGACACATCTGGGCAGACCTAGAATATAGTAAGGGTTCACCTAGAATATAGTAAGGGTTCACCTAGAATATAGTAAGGGTTCACCTAGAATATAGTAAGGGTTCACCTAGAATATAGTAAGGGTTCACCTAGAATATAGTAGAGGGTTCACCTAGAATATAGTAAGGATACACCTAGAATATAGTAGAGGGTTCACCTAGAATATAGTAAGGGTTCACCTAGAATATAGTAGAGATTTCACCTAGAATATACTTTATCATCACTAGATGATTTGAGTTGAGATGAGTCAAGAACCGACATCACTGCACGTTTAGCATTCCCATGAGCGTTCGGTTCTTATTTTCAACAGCCAGCGAAGTGTTCCAATATTGATTGTGCCCTCTGCAATCTGATTATATATTCGTCTTGCTTTACCTCTGAGTGACGACTGTCGACCAGATCCTCTGACCACCCCTTGCTGCTGCATTCTCTCTAGACCGTGATAGTCTATCTGTACCTCCGCATTATTCACATTCTTTCATAGGGCCTTCACCACATCTGCCTTATCGTGCATGTTATCACCCCTTAATGATTCGGCAGCAGCCAATCTGTCTGCCAGTTCATTCCCAACCACACCAGAGTGTCTTGGGGAAAAGATCTAGCGAATGATCACAACCAGCGACCACAGAACTATGCATGCCATTTTGCACAACGACTGCAAGTCTTCACCTTTGCCAACATACTTATTGAATCAATCACAACACATCATGCGTATATTGTTTGTTCTCCAACCAGTGGAAAGCTGCAGTAACATGCTCCACCTCCATTCTCAGACTTGAGGTTGTGGTGTCATATGCCACTCTCTTCTTTGCTGAACATTGGCCATTGGCTTTTGTTATGAATCCCCAGGCACTTTTTTACCTCTTAACACAGAGTCATCGGCATAGATAATCACATCGCCCGGACGAGAGAGTCATGAATTAATTGGTTAATTTCTGCTTCCGTGGCGTCTGTTAGCCACTCCCTAAACTCACATCCCATATGATAATAACCCCACACACATCTGAATGTCTATTTGCTTCTGTCAATCTTCTCAAGAGGACACACTTCCCTGATGGTATATTCTGCCTGATCCATCCAAGATCTTCCTTGACTGCATTCAGGGAATCACGCAGAAGTTGTTCCTTGTCCGCAGCCACCTGAGGTATGACCGTGCCGGCAGCACCTAGAGTCTGTCTGCAATGGTCGGTAACGCCAGGATGTATCGCATACACACTATTGGGGTGTCCCTTGTACACCTCAGAATCACCCTCGAAGATTCACTCGGTATGCGCTCTAGTTTCACTAGCTGACTCTTTGAGACAGTGATTTTTCCCAGTCCACACTCTAACACTGAAATAATCAAGTCCTGAAAATGTTTGAATGGCATCTTCTGCTCCATGTCCCTTCCCGCCATACACTTCGGTGCATTGAGCCCCTTCTGACACTTTGTAACCACCACTTCAACATGATCCCTTAAGGACAGGCTATTATGAAAAGTTATTCCCAGGTACTTTAATCTGCTTTGTCTATTTACATTTCTACCATTTATTGTGAGGCTTGGGATGTCAGCTTTAATAATTCTATTGTCCAGAGAGACCACAAGACCTTTTCTGGGTTAATGACAGCATTCATCTCCATTCATAAACCTATAATTTTGTCCAGTGTCACCTTCGGCCCCTGAGCTGTTTGATTTCTGTCCCTGCCCTGCCAGTATGTTTACATGTTGAAGAGCACCAGAGACACATGCTCATCTGAGCTGTTTGATTTCTGTCCGTGCCCTTCCTGTATGTTTACGTGTTAAAGGGCACATACTCATCTGAGCTGTTTGATTTCTGTCCGTGCCCTTCCTGTATGTTTACGTATTAAAGGGCACTAGAGACACATGCTCATCTGAGCTGTTTGATTTCTGTCCGTGCCCTTCCTGTATGTTTACGTGTTAAAGGGCACATACTCATCTGAGCTGTTTGATTTCTGTCCGTGCCCTTCCTGTATGTTTACGTGTTAAAGGGCACTAGAGACACATGCTCATCTGAGCTGTTTGATTTCTGTCCCTGCCCTGCCAGTATGTTCACGTGTTAAAGGGCATTAGAGACACATGCTCATCTGAGCTGTTTGATTTCTGTCCCTGCCCTGCCAGTATGTTCACGTGTTAAAGGGCATTAGAGACACATGCTCATCTGAGCTGTTTGATTTCTGTCCGTGCCCTTCCAGTATGTTTACGTGTTAAAGGGCACATGCTCATCTGAGCTGTTTGATTTCTGTCCCTGCCCTTCCTGTATGTTCACGTGTTAAAAGGCACCAGAGACACATGCTCATATGAGCTGTTTGATTTCTGTCCGTGTCAATCTCCGTGCTGGGCGGCCCCTGTCTCTTGTTCCAGGAACCATGCCCTCCATCACTGCTCTTTCCAAGACACTGTGCCATTTGCTATGGCCTAATTATTTTAGCTTCCCAGACACGATACAGTTTATGGGTAAGTTTACTTCAAGGTTGGGATTTCAATATGTTGTATTCGTCGTGGTCCACGATATTCTCAGAAATGTTTCTGACCCATTTAATTTCAAAATCCTCCACTTGTATTTTCTCTGTAGTCATTGTGAAATGGTCCATGAATCACGTGCACATTTTGCCATCGGAGAGAAGCATGTCCTTAAACGTTTTATTTTACCTTGTTTGCTGGTGTTGTGCCACGGGTGATTTGGTGTTGTGCCACGGGTGATTTGGTGTTGTGCCACAGGTGATTTGTTGTTGTGCCACACGTGATTGGTGTTGTGCCACACGTGATTGGTGTTGTGCCACGGGTGATTGGTGTTGTGCCACGGGTGATTGGTGTTGTGCCACACGTGATTGGTGTTGTTCCACATGTGATTTGTTGTTGTGCCACACGTGATTGGTGTTGTACCACAGTAGATTTGGTGTCGTGCCACGTGTGATTTGGTTTTGCGACAACTGTGATATGGTGTTATGCAACATGTGATTTAGTGTTATGTCACATGCGATTTGGTGTTATGCTACAGGTGATTATTAGTCATTAGTCGCGGTTCCAACATCACAGCAAAGATTCGTCCCCATTATGCTCCGTTCTCGTGCCAGAGAATATCACATAAAATGTTCCTCACTGCCCCGCAACAAAACAACCCCGAAAAAAGTAACAAAGAAACACCTCACTGTACATAATGCTGTCGCCAGAATGCCAACACAAAAGTCCTCCTCGAAAACACAGTTCGTTATCGATGGAAACGGCAGACACTAGCAAAACCAGCAGACACACATTTCTGCATAAGGCAAGAAAAACCGGTAGCTTCTGCGACACACCAGCCGCCATACAGGCATATATCTGTGGATGTTGTTGTTCCGTTTCTAGATGTTATCTAGCCAGCTACGCCATTTTGAGCATGTAGATTACACCACAAAACCTCGGACAGATGAAAAAAAACCCAAACATTTCATTGTACTTAATGCGCTTTCCAGAATGCCAAAACAACAGTCCTCAACGAAAGCACGGTTCATCGTCAATAGAAGCGGCAGTCAACTAGAATATCTGCAGTCACACATTTCTGCTGCAGCCGCACATTTCTGCATAAGGCACAAAAACCGGTCAATTCTGAGACATAGCCATCTGCCATATAATTGAACATGCAGATCACGCTCCACAACCTCGGACAGATTTAAAAACACTTCACACGAAATACAAAAGCTCACAGCGTCACGCCACGCACTCAACTCAGTAGCAGGGCGACGGAACCGTAAACTACCAGTCCAACATGAGGAAAATGCGAATGCAACTGTAGCCACGAACATAAACACACAAAAGCCGCTACCGTTTCACTGCCTACCAGCCTTGCTTGGCACCGGCTCTACAGGTGATTAATAAATTTGAACCTCTCTGTTGGTATGGTCCACCCGTTTGTGACTTCTTGTTAAGTACTCATTGTTCTCGATTATGCATTGAAGCGAAGTGTGGTTATTTTAGCACGAACGGATACGGTGGCATGTTTTATAATACTTATTTGTTCTATTATCTTCATCGTCTTTAATGAGTACCAATAAACTCCTAATAATTTGCCAATCAGCTCCTTGAACGAGGCGGATTACCGCCGCACTAATATACAGTAAAGCAAATAACACAGCAGGCCACGTTTCACTGGGTGCTGCTTTGTTGCCCCCGCTTGTTGGCAATCGCATTTGCGAAGTAATTTCCTGTCGGACATATAAACAATGGCCGAGCCAATGATCATCTACACGCGCTGGTCCCATATTGGCTGGTCCCCGGTATAACAACATCATCCTGCGACAGATTAGATTCTCCAGCTTGTCCTCCGCATCCTGGCGCCTCCAGTCAACCTCCAGTTGCCGTCTATTCCCGACAGAAACTTACCGGGACATCAAAACCTGGTCCGATGGGCTGGTAATTAGATTTATCATAGCTTGTCTAGCCAATTGTTGGTCTTGTTTGTCTTTCTTGGGAGCAAAATATGGAGTGAAATACTTTGGGTAACCTTCAGACATTGGTTGTAAGGTCGTTAGTACTGTGTGTGTGAGTGTCTGTGGCTGGGTGTGTGGTGGGTGGATGTGTGTGTGTGTGTATGTGTGGGTGGGTGTGTGTGTGTGTGTGTGTGTGTGTGTGTGTGTGTCAAATAGTTTGCGTTACCTTCAGATATTGACTGTAAGATCTTTAGTATTTTTGTTTGGAGTGAAATAGTTTGGGTTACCTTCAGACGTTGACTGATTGATTGATTGATTGATTGATCTAGGAACCGACATCACAGCATTCGGGACATTCCCATAAGCGCTCCGTCCCCATCCTCAGCAACCAGACGTTCACTGTAAGGTCTTTAGTATGTTTGTTTGGAATGAAATAGTTTGTTCAACCCTCAGACGTTGCTTGTAAGTTCTTAAGTGTTTTCTCTTTTTTCCGTTTTTTGATGAAATAATTTGGGTTACCTTCAGACGTTGGTTGTAAGGTCATTAGTAATTTTGTTTGGAGTGAAATAATTTGGGTAACCTCCAGATGTTGGTTGTAAGGTATTTAATATTTTCTTTGTTTCCTTTATTTTGAGTGGGATAGTTTGGGTAACCTTTAGACGTTAGCTGTAAGGTATTTAGACTGTTGGTGTGTGTGTTTGCTCACTGTGAACCCAAGCCTAGTACGTGCGACTACTTCTAGTGCACTGGGCTGAGTTCCGCATGTGGATTAGCTATCCCTGTTATTATTGTTCCACACCATCAGGCTTCGACCTTTGAGGTGAGGTACTTGTAATGTATGTCCTCAAGTCAAGGACGAGAGGTCAATAGTTTAGTCCAACGAACTATATATATATATTTGCAACATTTCAGCACCTCATAAGATATTTTCAGTTTCTTGTGCTTAACCTTTTCTGCTCTTAATTTCTATCGTGCATTTTCTCTCTACAGGTTTCATTGTGTTCGTTGTGAGCTAGAATTAAGATTTGCTTGAATGTTAATTGTCTCTGCCCAACACAGTAGCATCATGGCTTATCTTTATAAACACATTATGCATGCATAATTATACATTTTAGTTTTGCAGTGCGAATCAGAAATACGGTGATGGAAACGTGCATAACGAGCAGATACGATGGACAACATTTGAAGGCGCGGGGATGTGGTTTCTGAGGAAAGTATAAAGCATATCTTAGACAGGTAAAGAAACCAAATGAGCCAAGTCTTGTAAGAAATAAATGAAAACCGCGAACCGGTTAGTGAAATTATACATCGACAGTCAAGATATTTTCAGCACGTAATGAGAAGAAATAAACTGGAGAACTTGGTGACAACTGGCAAGATGGAGAGGTAAAGAAGAAGAGGAAGATTAAAGATTGTTGCATATACTTTACATGACAACGCAGCCAACTACAGCATTTTTTTGGGACTGTGTTTGATTTCTTGACAAGTTTAAGTTCAGTAGTTTGCCATTGCTGTCTGAACGACCACACTCGTACCATTGTATGAAAAGCAACACAAGTCGGTCTGCTGCCAAATCGGCAGCAGCTGTGTTTTAAACGCGGTATGCGAGATTACTAATTACGTCCGTAACCTCTTCCGGGGAGCCGGTACGGAGAAGGAAGAGAAGTAAATACCTGGATGGCACGGCCACGTGGCATAATCGCCACAGAAACACAGAGCTGATACACGACTCTGGTGATTGCGTGTGATTGCGTGTGATTGCGTAAGGTGGCGAAACACAACCGCCCACGCTCATCGACGTGGCACATGTTAATGGACGATGCCTGAACAGAATATGAACATACTTTACTCCTAGCTGCAGATTATGCCCTATGCCTAGCTTTGTATTATGTCAGCTAAGAAGAACAAATGATTTGTATTGAATTACTTAGCAAAAATCTAATGGCTCTTACACAATGCTTCACTGCGTATCCACGGTAAGGAAACACCAGGAGAGTGAGAAAACATACCCCTGCACGACAAGCAATTGTGGAAACTAAATCAGAGTTTCATTAATGTTGACATAATTTTGTTTACACATGTAACAGGGATTTAGAATGCATATTCGTTTAAATAACTGCACAAATAATGCCAGCGTTGTTCTGTTTACTTTGATTATTATGTTTCACTATGTTGGCGTATGCAGTGTCCGCTGTGATGTCATCGTTAGAAGGTTACACTGACAGTGTAAACAACTCGGTAGGTCGAGGGATCTATCCTTTCATCGGCCATCTGGTTCCCCGTGAGGCGGTGGATCGAGGAGTCGGTACCTTCACCGGCCAACTGGACCCCCGTGCAGCTGTGGGTCAAGGGGTCGATCCCTTCACCGACCACCTGCTCGTCCCTGCACTCAGGCCTAACCAAATATGTTGGTCCCGTAACATCACATAAACATCGCAGGTTCCTGGTACAAGACTTGTTGATGTTGGGAAATATCACATAATCATTGGAGATTCCTGGTACAAGACTTCCGGTTGCCAGCATGGCGGTTAGGCATTGAACCGTTGGGGGGCCTGTGGCGTATTTATGCCTGTGGCTACGGTTTACAATTGCATTTTCCTCATGTTGGACTGGTAGTACATGGTTCCGTTGCTCTGCTACTGAGGGAGTGCGTGGACGACACCGTGAGCTGTGAAATTCGCGTGGAATGCTTTTACATCTGTCCTGCATGTTCAGAACAATAGCTACCGGCGGTTACTGAAATGACTGTTTTGCCCTTTCGGGTCACGAGTGCATTTTTCGGGAGACTCCTGGAGTCGGCGCTGAAGCTGCGGAGTTCGTGCTTTGGGCGACACTTTCGGCGGGTCGCCCTGCGGTAAGAGACCGAGCCATGTGAGAAAACCAGGGTCAGTGAGGTCTTTCTGGTGACTGCCGAGTCCTTAGTCCATCGACGATGAACTGTGGCGAGTGTGGATGAATTTTGTGTTGGCATTCTGACGGCGGCATTATGCACAGTGTACCTATGCTGGCTTGTTGGATTGCCGAGACTCCTGTCTATTCCACTTTTCACATTGGATTGTGGGGGGGGGGGGGGGGGGCATTTTGTGTGTTATTCGCTGGCACGGGAATGGAGCATAATTGGGACCAACCATTGCCATGAAGTTGGAACCTCGACTAACTAACCAACTAACTAACTAACTGACTTGTTGATGTTGGGAAAAATCACATAATCATTGGAGATTCCTGCTACATGGTTTGTTGATGTTTGGAAACATCATATAATCATTGGAGATTCCTGCTACATGGTTTGTTGATGTTTGGAAACATCATATAATCATTGGAGATTCCTGGTACACGGTTTGTTGACGTTGGGAAACAGCACATTGGCGATTTCTGCTACAAGACTTGTTGATGTAGGGAAACATCATATAATCATTTGAGGTTCCAACTACAAGGTGTGTTGATGTAGGGAAACATCATATAATCATTTGAGGTTCCAACTACAAGGCGTGTTGGTGTAGGGAAACATCAATTAATCATTGGAGGTCATATAATCATAATTAATCATACAAGACTTGTTGATGTTGGAAAACATTACATTATCATTACAGGTTTCTGATACAATACTTTATTTAAATGTTGGGATACGCCACAAACCATGATTTGGCTGTACCGAAAAGATCAGGAGTAATTGAATGCGAAGATTTCCGTACAGTTAACTTCATAAACCATGTCACCAAGCTTCTACTCAGAATCATAATGAAAAGAACATGACCACAAAATAAAAGTGGAAATTGGTGAAGAGCAGTATGGATATCTGGAAGGAAAAGGTTAAAAAATGCAATATACACATTACGAACAATAATAGAAAGATTGATAGAGAACAGAAAGATATATTTATGATTCACATATTAGACCAAGGCATTTCATGTTGATGGATATCAACCTTGATGGGAAGGATCTCAGAATAATAAGGAATATAATAAGGAACCAAAGAGCAACAATTAAAATGAGTAATAAAGAAAGAAATTAGGAACAAATAACGCAAAGAGTACGACAGAAATGTGTTTTGTCACTGAATCGCTTCTTTTTCTATAGCAAAGTGATAATGAAAGCGATTAAAGTAAAGAAATGAATACTAATCGGAGGTTACAATATAAACGATTTACGCTAAGCACTTATCAGGCGGAAAATAAACAAACAATTAAAAAATCTAAAATTGTTGTGCATTATAGTAACAGATAATGCAAAGAAAGCTGCACTTGACTATCATTTAATGCAAGAATGAGTACTGAAATGCTATAATAACCTGTTTTGCTGTATGGCAGTGAATCTTGGAGTGTAAATGAACAAATTAGAAAGAACTTGGAAGAAACATAGATGTGGTTCCTAAGACGAATTTTGCGAATTCCTTGGACTGTTAGAGTAAATAACAACGATTGTCTGAAAGAGACTAATGAAGCTAGAACATTATATACAACACTAAGAAAGAGACAAACGGCTTTATTTGGCCATGAGATGAGAAGATAGCTATTAGAGAACATCGTGAGAACTGGAAAGTTCAAGTGGAAGATAGGCCGAGACCTATCAAGAGAAATAATACTTTATGGACTGAGACAATAGCCTGGATGAATATCATCATCATAGTTGATCCAGAACACCAAAGACCGAGATCTGTGGTAAGACATGGACGCTCACGCTGACTGGCATGGCGCTTAATGTTGATAATATACAAACCTCGCTAGCGTAGTTGGTAGTGAATTGCTCTAGAAACCACCATAGGGCCTCTCAGCTTCGTTAAACCTCAACTTGAGTAAAGGCCTTAAAGCAACCAACGGTTAGCCATTTTCTACAGATCCACCCATGTCCTTCCAGAATACACCAACTTCACAATCTCCTCCCAGTACTCACCAGCTCCAACCATCTCCTCCCAGTACTCCCCAGCACCAACCATCTCCTCCCAGTACTCTCTACATCTGTTCTCTGCTAAATATACTTCATGTCCCTAAACCTAGGATAGACTTACATAAAACAAGCTTAGCAGACTCTACCACTCAGTTGTGGAACAATCTTCCAGAAGCAATCAAAGACACCACCAATCATTATACATACAGTCGCAATCTTTTTGAACACTACCTGAGTACAGACTACATGCCCCCCCCCCACCCCCACCCCCCGCCTAAAAACAATTATTGGTAAATTATCTCACACGACAACTAGCTAATAAGCATTTCCATATGTATGGCACGTTACACCTTCCTTAGGTATTTATAATGCTCATGTTAAACATTGCCTCAGTGAGTCATGTATTACTGATTATTTTTCATGCGTATTAATGCTTATTGTTCTTTTGTTTTCTAAGATTAGCTTCATAAGTGATGTTGAGCGAAATAATGTATGAGCGGAATTAGAGAAGGGCAGAATGTCAGACAGGCCTGCGTGCCCAAATCTTAACCCTTTGAAAATAAAGATTGTTTGTTTGTTCGTTCGTTCTATGTTTACATTGCGCTCTATTTATTTGTTTGCTTTTATCTTTTTTTTTTTTTTTTTTTTTTTTTAAATTTAAACTGTGAGTTGCGAAGAGAAGAGTTCCCTTTTCTCTTTCATCTTTATTCAATTTGACACGTGACTAGGAATGAATGCAAAGCAAGTAGCTGTCAACGTATGCTTGGCAAAATTAGTTGCATATCCTTTACAGGACGTTGCAGTCAACACCAGGATTTTTTGGCTGTGTGTGATCTCTTGGCAAGTGTACGTTCAGTAGTTTGCCATTATCTTCTGAACTAACGGCACCCATACCATTTCGTACAAAACCAATGCAAGGCTGCCTGCTGCCAAATCGCCCGCAGCTGTGTATCGAACGTGGCATGCGGGATTACGAACTGCGTCCATAACCCCTTCATCACAGAGCTGGTGCATGACAAGCAGACAGAAACAGACACACAGATATTTAAACAGACAGATATATAGGTAAAAGGACAGACAGACAGATGGACAGACAGACAGATGAACGGGCAGACAGATGAACAGACATACTGGTGCACAGACAGACAGATGAACAGAAAGACAGATGAACAGACAGACTGGCAGACAGACAGACAATATATGTGGACTGTATCTGCGTAATGAAATACTGAACAGAGACCCATTACCTTTCACACCTCTAATTTCATAATTTCCAAACCGTGTCTCATATTTAATATAACAGTCATGTTTATTCATAAATAAAAACAACACTACACACACACATGTTTTGTCAACACAACCAGACATTTCGTATTGCTGTAACCCATCTTCCTCCTACATCCGCGGAATAAAAATAATGGCAATGCTTGTTGTTGTTTCACTGCCGTGGAATCGATATTTAAACATAAAAAGCAGACATTGCGTAATGAATTAATAAAGGCTTGACATGTGGAAATAAAAGAGCTGTAAGACTGTCTTAGCCAACTTTTGAAGATAAAATGGTTTGCACTGGAATCTGATATATAGTGTAGTTATAGTTGGCATTTCGTGAAATATCAAGTAAACACTAAATTCCTACTTGATGTGAGGTCATACAGGCATTAGTACAGAACTCTGCTTAAAGTGAAAAAACCTGCTTAGAACGCCTGAACTATAATGATTACAGACAGCCAGCGTTTGTATAATAAGATATTTAAAGAAAAGTTGCATTCCTGTGCAGGACATTGTGACCAGCCCAAGCCTATATCGATTTTCTAAGAAATGTTTACGTTGTATAGTTTGCCATTGATTTCTGAACGAGAAGTCAACGTTTACGTCCGACTGACCGGTGTAGAGGTTTGATCAGCGTACCAGACGTTTACGTCCGACTGACCGGTGTAGAGGGTTGATCAGCGTACCAGACGTTTACGTCCGACTGACCGGTGAAGAGGGTTGATCAGCGTACCAGACGTTTACGTCCGACTGACCGGTGTAGATGGTTGATCAGCGTATCAGACGTTTACGTCCGACTGACAGGTGTAGAGGGTTGATCAGCATACCAGACGTTTACGTCCGACTGACCCGTGTAGAGGGTTGATCAGCGTACCAGACGTTTACGTCCGACTGACCGGTGTAGGGGGTTGATCAGCGTACCAGAGGTTAACGTCCGACTGACCGGTGTAGAGGGTTGATCAGAGTACCAGACGTTTACGTCCGACTGACCGGTGTAGGGGGTTGGTCAGCGTACCAGACGTTTACGTCCGACTGACCGGTGTCGGGGGTTAATCAGCGTACCAGACGTTTACGTCAGACTGACCGGTGTAGGGGGTTAATCAGCGTACCAGACGTTTATGTCCGACTGACCGGTGTTGAGGGTTGATCAGATTACCAGACGTTTACGTCCAACTGACAGGTGTAGTGGGTTGATCAGCGTACCAGACGTTTACGTCCGACTGACCGGTGTAGGGGGTTGATCAGCGTACCAGACGTTTACGTCCGACTGACCGGTGTAGGGGGTTAATCAGCGTACCAGACGTTTACGTCCGACTGACCGGTGTAGAGGGTTGATCAGCGGTCCAGACGTTTACATCCGACTGACCGGTGTAGAGGGTTGATCAGCGTACCAGACGTTTACATCCGACTGACCGGTGGAGAGGGTTGATCAGCGTACCAGACGTTTACATCCGACTGACCGGTGTAGAGGGTTGATCAGCGTACCAGACGTTTACATCCGACTGACCGGGTTTGAGGGTTGATCAGCATACCAGACGTTTACATCCGACTGACAGGTGTAGAGGGTTGATCAGCGTACCAGACGTTTACATCCGACTGACCAGTGTAGAGGGTTGTTCAGCGTACCAGACGTTTAACAGCCAGAGCGCTCTTATCCTTTTTGCCACGTTGACTGTAATAAGACTTCAAATGAACACCATTTTTGGGTGACTATATTGTGACATATTATAGAACAGATCGATCGTATTCCAATGTATTCATCACTGCGTTCAATGCAAGTCCTGCAGCGCCGATAAAGTGCTTGGTTTCCTGTAGAACAATCGACTCGGTGTGCCTAACGTGAACGTCGTTTTGAAATTTCCTACTCCACTCATACACTCAGAACCCTTCACCATAAGATCTGGAGTACGACAAGGTTGTGTCCTGTCCCCTATCTTGTTCATAACATATATAGACAACATATGTAAAGAAACCAGCCAAGCAGAGATAGCAAGAATACCACATGCTGAGAACACAGAAGAAGAACCAACTGCAAATCTAACCATTAGAGAACTCCTGTTTGCGGACGACCAAGCACTAATAGCAAAATCAGAAGCTGAATAACAAGACCACATGAATAGAGGGAACATAACATGAAAATTAGCACAAGCAAAACAGAGGTAATGACTATAACTAAAGAAGAACAACCAACAACAATTCACCTAAACGAACATCCCTTGAGACAAGTGAAGAGTTTCAAGTACCTTGGAAGTATAATATCATCAAATGGCAGATCAGAAGACGAGATCGAAAATAGGTGCAATAAGGCAAATCAACTGATTGGACAAATGGCACCAATACTAAAGAACAAACATGTATCAGTAACTACTAAGAAAGCACTTTACAACACAATCTTCCTACCAACTCTATGCTACCAATGCCAAACCTGGACAATGACAGAAAAAGAGAAAAGAAAAATCACAACAACCGAAATGAGGTTCCTGAGAAGAATACTCAACGTATCAAGAAGAGATAAGATCAGAAATGAAGAAATCAGGACTAAAGTGGGGGTTAAAGCAGCTCTAGATTTTATTAGAAAGCAGCAGGTCAAATGGTTCGGCCATGCAAGTAGGTTACCAGTCAACAGCATGCCACAACAAGCAATGATGTACAGACCAGATGGAAACAGAGGAAGAGGCCGACCACGTAAACGTTGGACGGAGGGAATAGCAGAGTCCATGGGAATATCAATATATGAAGCCCATAATCGGGCACTCTCACGATGTTTCTACTTCACCTCGACACCGCAAGGTACAAGAGGAACATGATGAGATGAGATGAGACTGACAGGCATGCATCACCATACTGGGCCCTTTACTATAGGTTTCACTCCTTCACTGATCAATCAACGGATAACAGAACACTACTCCACTTTAGTGCATGTCAAACGTGAGGCGGCCATCTTTACACTGTCCATATGACGTCACCGTGTTCGTCTGCATCGTGATGACACGGCATAACACTCTTAACAAAAACATTGGCAGGCTACAAGGCAATGGCATGGTTACTCTAATTTCTTTCACACATTTAAGGTGTTAATTTGAAGTCCCTCGTATTTAAGTGTATTTAAAAATGTGGTTCTTGATATGTCCGTGACTTTCTTGATATGTTCTTGATCTTCTTGATATGCTCTTTATATTCTTGATATGTTGGCTGTAATAATAAAATGAAGATTATACTAAAAATCATCAAGCAAAGAGTTAGGAAGAAAATACAAACTGAAATAGGGAAGAACAATGTGGGTTTGTAGAAAGCAGGGGTACTGTAAATGCTGTGTATTTGTTGAGAACACTAGACGTAAACAAAGATCTAGATCTTTGCTTCATTGACTACACAAAGACTATCGATAAAGCAAGACTTGTCAACATGACGAAGATGCGTGCAGATCTACAGATTGATGGGAACACCCTCGACTTTGTAAAGTACATATGATGGAAACAAGAAGCTACCATAAAGATTGATAATGAAGTAGGTCAATATCAGCCTATTACGGGAGGTGTGCGACAGGGATGTGTAATGTCTCCAGATATTTTTTTCCCTATATAGTGAAAATAGTTTTAGAAATGTCTGAGACATGAAATGAATCACCATTTGGGCGACATAACATCATTAACATTTGATATGCGGATGATATAGTATTGATTCCAGACAATGAATAGGATCTGCCACGTTTAGTAGATGCGGTTATTGTACACAGTGAATAACTGGGGTTAGAATTAAACAGAGATTATGGTCGTCATTAGAAAGAACGAAATACCACAGAGTCATGTAGGGTAAATGGGAATATTCTTAAACAAGCGAATCGATTGTCTCAGAACAGACATTGTCACACGTCGTTCTAGATGATAATATCACGAAGTTCTTACGATGATATGTTCATGATATTCTCGTGTGATGGTCGTTGTCTAGGTAACGATACTCATGGTGTGTCAATGGAGATATCTAACTGTCTTGCAATCTAACTCACCCCCGCAGTGCATATTCACCAGTCATTAAACAAGATTCAGTTGGCGCACATAATCCTTTATTACAGAAATAACACAGACTCAAGGAACATATGTATATATCCAGAAACAATGTAATCCATAGACTATAAATATCCTCCTCACAATTTAACCAGCACACATCAATGCCTTCTCACGGCCTGCTTCTTATCAAATCCACAAGACAGGTAATCCAGCTACTATCCACGGCTGGAAATCCCACAATACAACCCACACATTGGGTTGGAGCCACTGCTCAATTATGCAACCCACTCTGGTTCAGGCCTGTCTTCACACCTAGGAGAAAGACACAACACGGAGATCTCTAACTCCGCTTCTCCTTAGCATACCGACCAGTTCGGCATCTCCACATCAACTGTCCTGAAGTCCCTTGACTTCACACAAAACTAAACTGTCCTTCCCCCATCCCCTGGGGTCCACGCTCACCCTTCCCATTATTTTATTTCTCAGGACTGGCTGTTTTCTCATAGCCAGGTCAGTCACTTTACTGTCTCCCACTCTCATCCCTTCTCTCTCATGCCCGGTCACTCAACTCATTGTCAATGACCCAGGCTTATGTCAGACATAATATCTAAAGAGAGGTGACTTGAAGAGATTAGAACAAGAATCCCTATGGCGAAGTAGACTTTTGCAAGATGGAAAACATACTGACTAATAAAATGATGCCAATTGCAAAATGAGGGTGTTCCCATCAATCTGTAGATCTGCACGCATCTTCCCTATGGCAAAGTAGCCTTTTGCAAGATGGAAAACATACTGACTAATAAAAAGATGCCAATTGCAACGAGGAAAATACTGTTGAAGTTTACATTAAACCTGCACTTTTGTATGGATATAAAACATGGACAATTACAAGACACACCGGAAAACATCTAATGACAGTGTGAATCTGGTTTCTGAGGAAAATGCAAAGAATACCATGGCCAGCCCAAACAAAAATAAAATACGAAAGATCAAGTCCTATAAGTAGGAAATGAAAACAGTAAAGTGATTAGAGAAAATTAGACGTAGATAGTAAAAATATTTGGGCATGTTATGAAAAGACATAATCTTGAGAACTTGGTGACAACTGGCAAGATTGAACGAAAATGAACAAGGAAAGGCAGAGAAGTTAAATACCTGGATGACATGGCCACGTGGTATGGTCGAGACAAGAACACAGTGCTGATCCACGACTTTGGTGATCGTGTGAGATGGCGAACAATGACCGCCCACGCTTAGGGGTATGGCACACGATGATGAATAATAACATCAATTAATTTGCGGTGTGTGATCCGGTCTAATATCAAATGGTATAAACTTTCTGGTATGCTTTGTCTAAAACTGTGGCTAATCTGAGCGTTTCCATGTCTAGCCGGTTTGTGTCTTACAGATTATTATGTTACAAATGAGATATTTTGCCAGCAGCTTCCCTCCCGCCAGTATAATTCTTGGGACCATGCTATCACATAAGCTTATCAACCACCAGGAAGTTGTGAGAGCTGGGACACCATCTCACCATCTGACTACGGATTGCCAGGACTTCACTCTTAGACCTCAGTTTGTCTGATACTGTCATCCTCATGTGATAAGTGTAGACGACCACCAGTCTAGCAACAGATCTATGTTTTTGCAACGACTATGCCATATTTCCGAGTCACCCAGTTTTTTTTTTTAAAATGATATTGTAAATTGAGTTGAATTCAGTCATGAATCGACATCATAGCACGATACGTGGTCCTCCCCCATCTTCAACAGTCAGCAAAGAGTCTCAGTACAAATGGTACCAGTAGCAGTAGGATAATGTTTCCGTCTGGCCTTTCCTCGGAGTCCAGTGTGTCGGCCAGATCCTTTGGTCACTCCCCGCAGCACCATTTTCTGCAGGCCATGATGATCTATCTGTTGTTCCACAGTATACACACACGATCTCTAAATCCCCCGATCAGATCAGCACGACTGTCTAAGGAGTGCCTGGCCAAGTGACTAGATTGAGTGACAAGACTCATCCTGTGCAACACCCACATGACTACTATGTTGTATTCACCTTGCTATTTTAGCATCAAGTGTGCTAGTTGTCATTAAGTTTCAGGTTTTATTTCTCCTCATAGCAATGCCTAAGCAATTTTGACTATCAAAATCTCTACTCAATTTACCTCTTGCATGTGCATCTCCAAGACTGCCTCGTTTGTCTTTGTGTCCGTCCATTGCGTTCTTGGCATTTTCCTGGGAAGCTCTTTTTCTGCTGCCATTGAAAATTTCGCAGCTTTCATACTCATTGTCCACGTTTTACATGCATACAGCAACATTGTTCTACTAAGCACTTTAGCACTATTCTTTTCAGAGCAATTGGCGTAAAGATGTAATGGTCTACCTTGGAATAAACTATCTGGTCTACCTCTGCTCTCTACACTGTTGTACGTGATATCTAACCCTTCCTCCCTAAAGGTTAAGACAGAATCTACTTGTTATCGTGCCATATTTAATATGTGATAGCCTATCGACACAAATATCTAATGATGTGGACAGTAACAGGTCGTCTGCAGGAACTATCAGACACTAGCCTGGGACCCATTGTGTGATTTATAATTTATGATGAACAATCGACTTGGATGCACTAAGCACAACCGTATAAGTGTCCGGTTTCTCTCTGTAGATGTCGCATGTCGCTAATTGTGCTGTGATGGTTCTTATCGGAATAGACTACACCTATAGTCCATGCGATCAGTTCCATACTCGATTCCTCGCTCCACCTGGCGAAATCAAGAACATTTACTTTGAGATATGTTACCAAGCATCCCAGCTGCCGTTCATTGCCAGGAGTGTATCCCATTTGTCCATGTCCAATGTGCCAATAATATGAGCTTTAGAAGTCATCATATCGGATTACAGCTCCAAGCTCTGAACATACTGTGCGCTCCTTGAGTGCCAGCATTCCTGTCACGACATTTCACACATTATACAGCAAGATAGTCCAATAAACTACGCGATCACAGAAGTAAAATATCAACTGAAGAGGAACTAGACCCTAGGACTACTGAAGTGAAATGTATGGGAACTAGCCATTACCTTATCGGGATTCAGAACATGCTTGCAGACCCCATAACACCACTTCCTGTTTGTTCAAGGCCAGGCGCTGACCTTGATATCATTTCGCTGTCTTGTTTGTTTTAAGAATGACCTGAATCACCACACAGAGAAAACAACCGCGGCAGCAAAAATGGTGTTTGGCCTGGCCAATCCTTGGAGAAACATCACGAACTGCTAGCAAAGCGATGGAGTTCAGTGATACATTTGTTGTTATAACCCTTATTGTTGTCAATGTTTTGAGATTTTTGCTTGTCGTTTCAAAACAAACTGCCAACAAAGGCCACATCATTTGCAACCATCCCTTCAAAGCTATACCATGGAATGGGGGAGTTCTGTAACTTGGCATAAAAAAAATCCTGAACTGGCTTGATCAAAGAGAAGAATATCATTTTTATCTGTGTTGTTTGTCCCTTTGATGTGTCATGCGCAGCATAATGGTGTATGCGTTCACACACGCCTCACTTCAGCTTTTCATGTTTTTGAAAGACATTATCAGGTAACTGTTATGAATTTACTTGATAACATCATAATTTGGACTTTTATCATTCGATAATAAACATGACTGTACTTTTAAAATGAATGTATTTATCTATGTGATTGTGTGTGTGTGTGTGTGTGTGTGTGTGTGTGTTGTTGTTGTGTTGCTATTGTGTGTATATGTGTCTGTCTGTCTGTCTTTCTGTCTGTTGTGAAACTGTCACTACTAAACTAAGAATGCGCTTCAATAAGTCCTTACCAAAACATTAAGGGTTTAAAACTGTATGACATAATAACTAACGCAGACCTCACTGAGAGAACACACACACACACACACACACTTGCACATACACACATAATCACACACACAGACACGCACCCACACTCACACACACATACACATGCACACACACGCGCACATACACAGGGACACACACACAGACACACACACACACATCAGTGTATAAAGGGCAGGCCCTGGAGAGAACACAGATTGAGAACACCTGAGACTGGTATCAGTAGAAAGCCATCTGCCTGGAACCTATAAGGCAAACATATGGAGAGAACATAACACACGACCAGAAGAGAATTATATTACGACTGTTGTTGAGTTGAGTTGAGTTGAGTCAAGAACCGATATCACTGCACTCAGGACATTCCCATACGTGCTCAGTCCCCTCGTTCAACAGCCAGCGAAGAGTCATACTACTAATCGTTCCCACCGCTTTCTGATTAAATGTTCTCCTGGTCTTCCCCCTCAGTTTTGAGATTCTTCCAGACCCCCTGCCGATCCCTCGCAATCTCATTCTTTCCACATATGGGTTCTCAATCTGTTCCTCTGCCTTCTCCACCTGGTCCCACAAGCGCACGACCACCTCCCCCTTGTCCATAGGCAAGATACCACCAAGAGGTGCATTCCCTGCCAGCCTATTATTATTACGACTATAGATAGGCGAGGATGCAGAACACGGGGGAGGGAGGGGTGACATGAGAGGAGCTGTACGAGATAACAAAAGAATGGACAATTTAAGTTGAGGATCGTTGCTCGAATGATGCATAAAGGACAGAAGAGAGAGAGAGAGAGAGAGAGAGAGAGAGAGAGAGAGAGAGAGAGAGAGAGAGAGAGTCTGTCTGTCTGTCTGTCTGTCTGTCTGTATGCGTGCATATGTGTGTTAGTGTTCGTCTTAGTGAGTGTACTAATGTGTGTGTGTGTGTGTGTGTGTGTGTGTGTGTGTGTGGTTGCATCTACCACAACCTGAATCCAGCTGTATTGTCATCGTCCACGTCCTCTCCTCCTCGGTATACTTCCCTCCATAATTGTCTCTTGCAGACTGCCATATCCTTCTACATGTCTCACATATTTCATGTTCCCTCTGTGTGCTTTTCTAACCAATGGATCTTCTACAGTTCTCAGTTCTTGTTGGACACGTCCGGCTGTTCTTCTTTCCTTCTAATGGATTTCAGCACTCCGCTTGAGCATGTATATTCAAAGTTAAATGCACTTTTACTTGATTTGTTAAATATCTGATTTTCCCAACTCTATGGTAGCTATTACAGAGGTAAGCTTGGCCGCAGGGTTAATGATCTCAGATATCCTGTGCACTGACAGCGGGTTAGCGGTTTCGGTCCCCTAAACCTGTCGGCTGAACTACAAAATTAACGTCTTGTTCACAAAACATTAGCAATTTACTGAACAATTTACCGTACAATTGCCAAGAAAATCAATCTGGCTGGGCATAACATTGCATAGAAAATCAAACTGGCTGGGCGTAACATTATCTAGAAAATCAATCTGTCTGGGAGTAATATTGCCTGGACAATCATTCTGTCTAAGCGTAACATTAACTAGAAAATCAATCTGGCTGAACGTAACATTAACCAAAAACAAAAAAAAATCAATCTGTCTGAATATAATATTGCCTAGAAAATCAATCTGGCTGAACGTAACATTGTCCAGACAATCAATCAGGCTGGGCGAAACATGGTCTAGAACAGGGATGGCCAACACGAGGCCCGCGGGCCGCATGCGGCCCGCCGGGGGTTCATGTTGCGGCCCGCGGAGTGGGAGGCGACGATATGTTCGAAGCTGTAGAACGCTTGCTTGTTTACTTTAATTAAGATAGAAAAAATCAATAGGTGCGTGGCCCGGCAGGAAATATTTTTTCTGAAATTTGGCCCGCCTGTTGAAAAGGTTGGCCACCCCTGGTCTAGAAGATCAATCTGACTGGGCGTAACATTGCAAAGAAAATCAATATGGCTTAAGGTAGAATTGCCATGAAAATCAATCTCGCTGGGCGTAACATTGCCGAGAAAATCAATCTGGCTGGGAGTAACATTGCCAAGAAAATCAATCTGACTGGGCGTAACATTGCCTAGAACATCAATCTAGCTGGGCTTAACATTGCCTAGAACATCAATCTGACTAGGCGTAACATTGCCTAGAAAATCAAACTAGCTCGGGGTAACATGACCTAGAAGATCAATCTGACTAGGCGTAACATTGCCTAGAAAATCAATATAGCTTAACGTACAATTGCCAAGAAAATCACTATAGCTTAACGTACAATTGCCAAGAAAATCAATATGTCTTAACGTACAATTGCCAAGAAAATCAATCTGGCTGGGCATAACATTGCATAGAAAATCAAACTGGCTGGGCGTAACATTATCTAGAAAATCAATCTGTCTGGGAGTAATATTGCCTAGAACATCAATCTGGCTGGGAGTAACATTGCCTAGAACATCCAATCTGGCTGAATGAATGATTGCCTAGAAGATTAATCTGGCTGAACGTAACATTGCCAAGTACATTAATCTGAGTTTTACTGCACCGTCCTGTAAAGGGCAAGCAACATGTCAATGTATGGTAGACATTGTGATTATTGTATGGTAGACATTGTGATTATTGTATGGTAGACAATGTGGTTATTGTATGGTAGACATTGTGGTTATTGTATGGTAGACAATGTGGTTATTGTATGGTAGACAATGTGGTTATTGTATGGTAGACATTGTGGTTATTGTATGGTAGACTACGTGGTTATTGTATGGTAGACAATGTGGTTATTGTATGGTAGACAATGTGGTTATTGTATGGTAGACAATGTGGTTATTGTATGGTAGACAATGTGATTATTGTATGGTAGACATTGTGATTATTGTATGGTAGACATTGTGATTATTGTATGGTAGACAATGTGGTTATTGTATGGTAGACATTGTGGTTATTGTATGGTAGACAATGTGGTTATTGTATTGTAGACAATGTGGTTATTGTATGGTAGACAATGTGGTTATTGTATGGTAGACATTGTGGTTATTGTATGGTAGACATTGTGGTTATTGTATGGTAGACAATGTGGTTATTTTATGGTAGACAATGTGGTTATTGTATGGTAGACATTGTGGTTATTGTATGGTAGACAATGTGGTTATTGTATGGTAGACAATGTGGTTATTGTATGGTAGACATTGTGGTTATTGTATGGTAGACAATGTGGTTATTGTATGGTAGACATTGTGGTTATTGTATGGTAGACAATGTGGTTATTGTATGGTAGACATTGTGATTATTGTATGGTAGACTACGTGGTTATTGTATGGTAGACAATGTGGTTATTGTATGGTAGACAATGTGGTTATTGTATGGTAGACATTGTGGTTATTTTATGGTAGACAATGTGGTTATTGTATGGTAGACATTGTGATTATTGTATGGTAGACTACGTGGTTATTGTATGGTAGACAATGTGGTTATTGTATGGTAGACAATGTGGTTATTGTATGGTAGACAATGTGGTTATTGTATGGTAGACAATGTGGTTATTGTATGGTAGACATTGTGGTTATTGTATGGTAGACATTGTGGTTATTGTATGGTAGACATTGTGGTTATTGTATGGTAGACATTGTGGTTATTGTATGGTAGACAATGTGGTTATTGTATGGTAGACATTGTGGTTATTGTATGGTAGACATTTTGGTTATTGTATGGTAGACATTGTGGTTATTGTATGTTAGACATTGTGGTTATTGTATGGTAGACATTGTGATTATTGTATGGTAGACAATGTGGTTATTGTATGGTAGACAATGTGGTTATTGTATGTTAGACAATGTGGTTATTGTATGGTAGACATTGTGGTTATTGTATGGTAGACAATGTGGTTATTGTATGGTAGACAATGTGGTTATTGTATGGTAGACATTGTGGTTATTGTATGTTAGACAATGTGGTTATTGTATGGTAGACATTGTGGTTATTGTATGGTAGACAATGTGGTTATTGTATGGTAGACAATGTGGTTATTGTATGGTAGACAATGTGGTTATTGTATGGTAGACAATGTGGTTATTGTATGGTAGACATTGTGATTATTGTATGGTAGACAATGTGATTATTGTATGGTAGACAATGTGGTTATTGTATGGTAGACATTGTGGTTATTGTATGGTAGACATTGTGGTTATTGTATTTTAGACATGGTGTTTATTTTAATTCTAAAAACACTTCGAAAACTAAGCATATCGACCACATCCGCTGGCACTTCCCTGGTGAGAATAAAACAATGCACAAATAGAAGATGCCATTATTAAATTTAAGTCCACATCTGGAATGAAATGGAACAATTTACAGGAAATAGACGCTACTAGCTAAAAGGAATATCCGGGTTGTGTATTGATTTATGGTTGTATATTTGGAATCCATAAATTTTACCCGGAGAAAGACAAGAGGCAAGACTGTGTCGCAGAGCATGGGGACATAAGCTAACATAAAAAAGTACTGAATAAAAATATTGGCATTTTCCAGGCCAGGTGTAATACTTGTGGCAAACAGGTTTCGATTTTGTGTTTGTGAATGCCTTGTTTGTGGAAGCTTTGTGTTTTTGGAAAGATGAGTCAATATTTGAGGAATGATACAGTTTGTATTATTAAACTTCTGGTTTATTTATCGTGAGTGAATTTTCAAGTGTTAGAGGAAGAGAAAGAGAGAGAGATAGAGAGATGGAGCGTGAGAGTGAGAGTGTGGGGGGGGGGGGGGGGGTGCTAGACGGACAGAAAGATCGAACGAACGAACAAACGTTCTTTATTTTCAAAGGGTAATAAATTGGGCACGCAGGCCCGTCTTACATTCGGACCTCTG
Source organism: Cepaea hortensis (assembly GCA_963921405.1). Lineage (NCBI taxonomy): Eukaryota > Metazoa > Mollusca > Gastropoda > Stylommatophora > Helicidae > Cepaea > Cepaea hortensis. The sequence continues at coordinate 14,381,948 of OY992878.1, forward strand.
AATAACTCATCTTTCGTTCCTCAATAGTGCAGGATACATTCACATAGGAAAAATAACATTGTCAAATGAATTTTGTAAATATAAATAATGCATATTACCATGAGACACATCCCCGACCCACAACACTTCAACTACACACACACACACATCACCACACCCCACACCCCCACCCACCACACATCGCTCACACACATCCACCCACACATACCCCCAACCACCCACACACCCCCAGGTTCACATATATTCCCCCAGCTACCCATTCATCCCCCACCTACACACATCTCCCCAACCACACACGCATATTCCACACCCATCCCCCAACCTACATCCACTCACACACCCACATATCCTCCACCCATTCACCCACACACCCCCAACCACTCAGCCAAACACATATCCTCCAACCACATATTCCCCACCCACCCAGACATCCCCTGCCAACCCACATCCTGCATCTACCCACACACACCCCCACCCACACTTCCCCCCCCCCCCCACCCTCACACACATCCCGCACCCACCCACACACATCTCCCCAACCACACACACATCACCCACCCATACAAACATCCCCCACACTGGAGAGAGAATGAGTGAGAGTAAGAGAGAGTGAGAGTGAGAGAAAGTGAGAGAGAGAATGAGAAAGACTGAGAGAACGTGAGAGAGAGAGAGAGAGAGAGAGAGAGAGAGAGAGAGAGAGAGAGAGAGAGAGAGAGAGAGAGAGAGAGAGAGAGAGAGAGAGAGATAGTTATGCGCTTTCTGTATGACAGAAAAGAATTTATTACAATCACTACATTAAAGCAAACTTTCATTGTTTCTAGTTTTTTAATTAAAATAACATGGTCTTTCATATCATATACTTTCCTAAAATCGATAAACACACCACCCATAGACTGCTGTTTATATTCAGGTGCCAATTTTCTATCATGTGTGTTAGGGCCGTATGGCAAGAATAATTTGGTCAAAATCGTGATTGACTGTCAACAATAAGCTTGTTACGAACTAAACACTGTAATGTTTTTTATGAATGTGCTTTTCTAGTGGTTTAGATAGTAAGGAAAAGGGTCTATAATTGTTCAGAAGACCACCGCCCAATAAGACATATTTAAGAAGATGATACACTTCAGCGATTTTGAGAGCTGATGCGAAGTTTCCTTTCCTCCGTTAGTCTACGGGACACCCTTAGGCAAGGTGGAGCATATTTTTAGCCCTCCCCCCCCCGCCCCCCCCCCCCAATCATGGTTACGTGAAACCATGGAAGCAGGTGGTGGATGGAGTGTGAGAGCAGCCGACAAATTGTTGTTGGTTATGGTCTGCACTCTGCGGCGATAGGCAGATGATCTCATCAGTAGAGACAATGGCAATGGCCACCGACTAGTACAGTCACTGCCCAGAAGGAAAGCAATGGCAAGCTACCTTCTGCAAAACTTGCCAAGAAATCATAACAATCATAGAGGAAGGTCAAAGAGAAGATGGGTGCAGGATGTGGCGGATGATCTCCAGATGGGTGTATCGGACGCAGGACATCTTGCTTATGATCGAGTTTTCCGGAAGGTTGTTATTGGAGCGAAGTTCTGCAAAGGACATGCTACTGAATGAATGAATGATTGAATGAATGAATGAATGAATGAAAGATACAAAGTGGCTTTTGGTGAGACACTGATTACATATATAGGTTGGTGTCACACAGATCACACTCTCCTTGACTATATGTTGTGTTTGTGAATGTGTTTGTTTGCTGATGAAGGCTAATAGCCTGTACTTGTCCTGTATGTGTCGTAAATCTGTTATGTAAAGCTGCACTACTTTGTGTCATTTTATATTGTTTATGATTTTCTGTGGGATTTCATAGTGCCACAACAATTTCCAAAGAGATTTCTTATATATGATGTTGAAACATCTCAAGTCGGAGTGGATTCGCTGATGGAGATGAACATTAGTAATAGGGAAAACTAATCCACACGCAAAAACCAGTAGTTCCATGCACTAGAAGTAGTAGCACAAGCAGGGGCTGCTCTTGAGTTCAAATCGAACGAGCGCAAAATAAAAATGACGTAGAAACTCTTTTCATAGATCACAAATTCAATACACAGTGGTGAAGCAAGAAATGAGCTAGAAAACTTTGTGACAACTGGCAAGCTTAATGGGAAAAGAACAAAGGGAAGACTGACAGTTAAATATCTATATGTCTCAACCACATGACATAATAGAGACAAAATCACAGAGTTGAACAACGACTCTGGTGATCGTGTGAGATGGCGAAATATGACCGACCAGACTTATCGACATGGCACATGATGACAATGCGTACATTTCGAAGCTTTACTCTACAATTACGCGTAATCTGACTATCTGGTCAGTGCCGGATATATATCTGGTCGGAAGCATGCCTGTCCATCCCTAAGTTGGTTTGTTAATGGCACCTCTTTATCTCTCCATAATTATCCTGCATAATAGTTTCCCAGGAGCAGATCATGTAGGAGACATTATGTTACAGGTCCTCGCTGGACACATTCTATTAAGTTAGGGGGCTTCAAATTAAAACCTTAAATTGTTTTTCTTAGATGATTATACTGTGAAAAGGTAAACAACAAATATACAATTTTTGATGTAGTCACCACTGCGTTCAATGCAAGACCTCCAGCGCCGATAAAGTACTTGGATTCCAGCAGAAAACTTGTATGCGGGGTCACTACTCGGTGTGCCTAAACCGGCCGTGAACAGTCTGTCACAGAAGTCACGCCGTTTTGAAACTTCCTACTCCAGTAACACACTTTCTTGACTGGCACGCATGCATCATCATACTGGACTTTCATTCGCTGTTAAATTTCTATAGGTTTCACCACTTCACTGAATAACCCCCCCCCCCCCCCCCCCCAAAAAAAAAAAAAAAAAAATTAAAAAAATACTGATAACAAAATGATGCTTCTCAGTGCATGTCAAAAGTGAGGCAACCATCTTTACACTGTCCTTCTGACGTCTTCGTGTTCGTCTGCACAGTTATGTCACGTGCTTAGCCCTATTGATATCCTTAACAACAATATTAACATGTTACGAGACAATGGCATAGTTATTTAAATTTCTTTCACACTTATACGGTTTTCATTTGAAGCTAGTTTAAATATTGTGGCAGAACACACTTGTGTTGCAATTTCCGTTTGAAGACTCTGATATACCTCTTTGGAGCAAATGATTTTGCAGGTTTTGTCTGGAGACTGTAAAATACAAAAACTTTTATGATAAATTATGTTGTCGGCATTTGTGGGGGACATCATGTACATAATAATAATAATAATAATAATAATAATAATAATAATAATAATAATAATAATAATAATATTAATAATAATAATAATTCGCTCACTGGCAGAAGGATGTTGTATGGGATATTGTGTTGTAGATTTTGTTTGGTTTATTATGTTGTAGATTGGTATGGCCTATTATGGTGTAGGCTTCTGTATGGGATATTATGTTGTAGACTTGAATGGGATATTATGTCGTATACATGTTAGGAATATTATGTTTAATTTAGTTTAGTCAATGGATCGACATCACGGCACACAGGTTGCAACCCATAAGTGCTCCGTTCTCCTCCTAACTCAAACCTGAGTCTGGAGAAACTCAGCTCAGTGCACTAACTCCGTAGCACCGGCGAGGATCCTGAAATACTTTGGGTTGATTGTTAACTCTAAATTTTGCCCGGGCAGCACCGTTAGGCTACTCTTTTTCGATTTCCAACTGTCAAGGGATGTTTTACGTGCGCAACAATACACACGGGCGTCCGATCTCACTACCCAGAGACCAGGGGAAATGTTATTACTAGAAGTCCACGTGAAAAAAATCCCGGTCCTCACCGGGGCTTGAACCCAGGACCTCCAACATTCGATGCGGACACCATACCTCGAGACCACGCAGCCCCTTAGGAATATTATGTTATAGATTCGTAAACGGACATTATGTTGTAGATAGTTGCGGGGTCATTATGTGGTAAGCCCTGAGAGGGACATCACGGTGTATCCGTAGCAGGAATATTGTAATGCTGGCCATAATATAGACATTATGTTCTTGGCACGTTAAGGGTGTTATGTTGTAGGCTCTTGTAGGAACATTGTCTTGTAAGACATGGTAGGAACATTATGGTAAGAGAACGGAAGGAATATTATGTTTTAGGTCCTTGTAGGAACATTGTGTTGTAGGATATGGTAGGAACATTGTGTTGTAGGATATGGTAGGAACATTGTGTTGTAGGATATGGTAGGAACATTATGTTACAGGCCACGGTAGGAATATTATGTTGTAGTACTGGTAGGAGACATTATGTTTTTTTTTATAGGGGGCATAATGTTGTACGTCCTGGTTGGGGACATTATGTTGTACGTCCTGGTGGAGGTAATTATACGCCAATTGTACGCCAAGGTTGTAGGCCCTGGTATGGGACATTACGTTGTATGCCAAGGTGGGGGTCATTATGTTGTACGTCCTGGCGGGGGGGGGGGGGCATTATGTTGTACGTCCAGGTTGGAAGCCCTGATAGGGAACATTATGCTTATGTCTCTGCGAGATGATCGTGGAAATAGGCTAACTCTAAGTCTATAGCTCCGCTTATTAGAAATTACGATTTCAACAACCGTTGCCTTTCTCAGAGATATAAGGTCTATGTATATGTAAACTATAAATACGCTATCTGTTCATTTGTTCCCTGTCTCACATTGGTAAAGGACATGTGTTGGACGAGCGCCAGCGTATTAACTCGTCGATTCACTCAGCCATTTATTCCTAGATGTTTTTCTAACTTTTAATATGTGTGTGTGTGTATGTGTGTGCGTGTGTGCGTGTGTGTGTGCGTGTGTGTGTGTGTGTGTGTGTGTGTGTTCTCTGTGTGGACAGATTCCGTCCAGGGTAACGACTCTATCCACCCGATTTCCAGCTGCCGTTGGATGTTTAGCGTGCAGATCTTGTGCACGAGATGTCACGATTTTTTCTCGCCCTTATTCGTGAGGACTAGGTCTCCGATCTCAGATATCAATGGCGAAGCTCCAAGCCCTATGCGGGGATCGATCTCGATAACGTCTCAATTTGACGCTGATATTATAACCTCTCAGCCACGACGTCCGCTGAGTCCGGGTGTACATGACTCCTCTTCGGGTCTCCCTGCTCAGTTGTTATTTTTTAAAACTTTTTTTGTTCGAATATCTTTTACAGGACATCGCTTTCAACATCAGCATCTTTCAGCTGATTCTTGATTTCTTGGCAAGATTACGCTCAGTAGTTTGCCATTACTTTCTGAGCGACCGGCTCACATACACCGTAAGTTACCGACTCGACGAAAACCGCTACCGATTCTCGCGCACGTCACGTTACTCACGTGAGTATACGGGATTACGGAGAAAGTCGTGCAACCCCTCGAATAGGGAGGCCAGCATCAGTTGTTATTACATTAAGATAATAATTTCTCACCGATTTCAGGCTTGCCAAGGTTGATTTCATAATATCAACAGAAACGTGTTTCCCCGCATCTAAGTTTATAGAGTATGCTAATGTGCCTGGTGTCGTTAAGACATCAAAGGAACGGCAATATTTTGTGATAACACCGCCGGGCTGTTCAAAAGCTGCTGCTTCACCCGGATATCACATTCTTAGGTAATACACATTCCCATGATCACTATCATGATGTTCCCTGCCAGCTGGCGTTGGCGTTCATGTCTCTCCACAGGTCTCGATCTTTGGTCAACGCCGTGGATGATATTCCTCCAGTCTCATTTCATCAATCATCTTTTCTCTTGGTTTACCTCTGCTTCTTTTCCCATTGTTCTTTGCGATTTGTCACGATGTTCTCCAGTGTCTCTCTTCTCATCACATGGCCAAATAAAGCTGTTTGTCTCTTTCTTATAATTGTATCTACTGGTTTCTTCTTCTTCTTCTTCAGCGTTCCGAGCCATTGAGGTTCTTTGCTGCAAATACAATCCGTCTCCATTCGTCTCTCTGGTGGACCTTCTCTTGCCAGTCGTTGATTCCAAGTGCTTGTAGGTCTGTACATGTATTATCTCTCCACCGTCTTCTTGGTCTACCTCGGGGTCTACGGTCATTTATTTCCTGAGTGTAAGCGAGTTTTGTTTCCCTATTATCTTCCATTCTTTCTATATGCCCCAGCCATTGTAGTCTATTAGCCTTCATGATACCAGTGATTAGCGGGGACTTAAACAGATCATAAATGTCTTTGTTACTTCTTCTTTTCCACTCTCCACTTTGTGTATCCCTAATGGGTCCAAAGATGCGTCTTAGAATTTTGTTCTCAAAGGTTTGTAACAAGGCTTCGTCTCCTTTCGTTGTACTCCAGGTTTCAGAGCCATACAGCACAACTGGTCTGATCAGTGTTTTGTATATTGTGATTTTGGTGTTACGAGATAGCGCCTTTGATTTTAGTAGATGTTGTAGTGCATAGTATATCTTATTTCCAGAGTTGATTCTAGTTTGTATTTCTTCCCTTATGATGTTGGAGCAGTTGAAGATTGTACCCAGGTATTTGTATGTTTCCGTTCTTTTAATGGTCATATTATCTATTTGTATGTGGCCAGAGTTTTTAGCCATTCCGTCTCTTGAAATTACCATATATTCAGTCTTATCTTGGTTGATAACCAGCCCCATCTGTTGGGCTTTTTCCTTTAAGTGAGTCAATATTTCCAATGTCTTTTGTTCACTTTGCCCTATAATATCTATATCATCTGCATAACCAAGCAGCTTGGATGTTCCTCCAATATCACATTACTCCTTTATCTTCCTTACAACTTTCTCTAGAGCCAGATTGAAGAGTAGCGGCGATAGTGCATCACCCTGTTTCAAGCCAGATGTTATTTGGAAGGGGTCTGATTTCCTGCCTTTATATGTTACTATATTATAAGTATCTTCCATGCATAGTCTGGTCATGTTTATTAACTTCCTTGGTATTCCAAATTCCTGCATAGCATTCCATAGACTATTCCTATGGACACTATCATAAGCCTTTTTAAAATCCACAAAAATGTTATGGAGATCTCTTTTATATTCCCAATGTTTCTCGGCTATTTGTCGTAAGATAAATATCTGATCTATTGTTGATCTGTTTTGTCTAAAACCCGCCTGGTAGTCACCTAATATGTCTTCTGAATATGGTTTTAGTCTATTTAGTAATACTGCGGATAGTATCTTATAGCTTGTGGACAGTAGTGATATTCCTCTATAATTTCCACATTGGAACTTGTCTCCTTTCTTAAAGATAGGTATAAATCATGACTCTTTCCAGTCATGGGGTAATTCTTCTGTCCTCCAGATTTTTATTATTAGTTCGTATAGCTTTAGATGTAATGCATGGCCACCTGCCTTTATAAATTCAGCAGCAATTCCATCAGTCCCAGTTGCCTTATTGTTTTTAAGTCGTGTGATTACATATAGGATTTCTTCAAATGTAGGTTCTTCAATTTGTGGTTCGCATGTTAGAACCTCTTCCTGTGGGAAAATGTTACTTGGAGCTTCACAATTTAGTAATTCAATAAAATATTCTTTCCATGTGTTGCACATTTCCTCATTGGTATTTATCATATTCCAATTTTTGTCTTTTAAACCATATGTGTTTTGTTGGTGCCCTCGTTTCATTGACTTCAGTTCTTTAAAAAATTTTCTGGATTCATTTTTCTGGTGATTAGTTTCCATATCTTTGATTATATTACTCATATATTCTCGCTTCTGCTGTCTGACTATTTTTGTAGCCTCTTTACATTCATTTCTATAATGCTCTTCCTTTTGGATGTTATTGATGTCATTTAACCATACATGTCTGGCATTCTTCTTCCTAATGACTGCTTCTTCACATTTTTGATTGAACCATCTGTTCTTTCTATGCGTGGTTAACACACCGAGACATTCTTCTGCGGTAGATTGAATTGTATTTTTGATGTTCAACCAAGTGTGGTCAACGCTTTTCTCCGAAGGGTTTTGCAGAGTTTCAAGTTTACATTTTATTTCATCTGTAAATTTCTCTTTGACTGTAATGTCTTGTAGTTTTTCTCTGTTATATGTTGGGTGTAATCTTTGTAATTTAGTATAGAAAGCTCTCTTAAGTTTTATTTTAAATTTTGCTCCAACGAGGAAGTGGTCACTGTGGCACTCAGCTCCTCTATAACTTCTGACTTGCTGTATGTTTGATGCATTTCTGTTGTTAATTAAAATGTGATCTATTTGATTATAGGTTAACTTGTCACATGATTTCCAAGTTTGTTTGTGTATATCCTTTCTTTGTAGTCTGGTACTGCTAATCTGCAGTCCTTTGGCTTCTGCCAGGTTGATGACTCTCCATCCATTATCATTTGAAGTTGTATGTAGGCTTTCCATACCAGCCACTTTTTTATTAGTTTGCTCTCTACCTATTTTTGCATTGAAGTCTCCCAGCACAATCAGGATGTCCTGTTTTGGGGGTTTATTCTATGACATCTTCCAGATCATTATAAAAGTCTTCTTTAATATCATCTTCTTTCTCTTCAGTAGGTACTACGTCATCGAAATTTTTCGCGCACGGCAAATCATTGGAAAAACAGTATATACTGTTATATCTGTAGTCAAGTTAGTATCTTGTATAGTGTAGAGTATTAGAGAGTTTGTACATTACACGGATGTGTTTATTTTAAATACATAACGGCAGTTTTACAATTGACTGTTTTAAAGGTTTTAGTATGCGTATCATCATCATGTTGCATGTCGATAAGCATGGGCGATCATGTTTCGCCATCTCATGCGATCATCAAAGTTGTGGATCAGTTTGTGTTCTTCTTGTTTTTCCCCATCCACGCCCTATACAGTGAAAATATGAGAAATGTAGAGGATACTAGAGGAATGACCATGGGGGCGGGGGGGGGGGGAGGGGGGACATTATACACATCAATAACATTAGATACCCAGATGATGCAGTATTAACCGCAGGTAATCAACATCTGCTTCTTCTTCTTTCGTTCGCTTGAAATATGTCTATAACTGCCATGTCCTGTTCTAAGGCGCAGAATAATGACTTGTTCTGGTCTGTCCATAATGTTGTATTCATCTTGAGCAGGTGTTGATGGCTTTCTGACTGATTTGATCATTCTTTTCTTTTGGTGGTATGTAACGGGCACATTAGGCTGTTCTTCTTTGGCTCCTTCCTTAGCCAATTGATCAGCTCTGTCGTTTCCGGGAACTCCACATTGGGATGGTATCCACTGTATGGTGACCATATGTTGACTGTTCTGAAAGTAGTGTCCTTAGTACTGGCAATTTCCCAGACAGGAGCGCCTCGAGTACTGATTTTGCATCTGTGAATAGCACCACAGGTTGTGTACCATTGCTGGTATTTAGTAATTTCTCTGTTGCTATCTTGATTGCGTCAATTTCAGCATCATAGTTATGGCAGTACTTTCCTGTCGGTACTCTGGCTGGCTGTGTCCCTAGTATTATTTGGGTAATTTATGTACACTCCCGCTCCTTAATTTCGAATAGCGGTAATGATCATGATATGCAACATATAGTAGATGCGGTTATTGTACACAGTGAACAGCTAAGGTTAGAATTAAAGTGTAAGAAGACAGAGATTATGGTCGTCTCTAAGAAGAAAGAAATACGACAGTGTAATATACGGGTAAATGGAAATATTCTTAAACAAGTGAATCCGTACATCTATCTCTGAACAGTCATAACATCAGATGGGATGTGCCTTGAAAAGATTAGAACAAGAATCGCTGTGGCAAAGGTGGCCTTTTGCAAGATGGAAACCATACTGACCAATAAAAAGATTTGAATTGCAACGAGAAAAAGAGTGTTGAAGTGCTACATAGAGCCTGGACCGTTATATGGATGTGAAGAGTGGACAATGAGCAGACAAGCTGAAAAATATCTAATGGCTGTGGAAATGTGATTTCTGAGGTATGTGCAAAAATACATGGACTGACAGAAAAACCAATGAAAAATCCAACAAGAAACAAATGAAAACTTTTAACCCATTAGAGAGATTACACTTAAAAGGTCAACATTGTTTGGGCACGTTTTGAGGAGAAATGAACTGGAAAACTAATTCACAACTGGCAAGATTCAGGCGAAAAGAACAAGGGGAAGGCAGACATGTTAATATCTGGATGGCTTGACTAAATGGCATGATCGAGACATGAACACAGATCTAACCCACGGCTCCGGTGATCTATGAGATTGCGAAACATAACTGCCTGCACTTATCGGCATGGTACCTGCTGACATATTATCGTTGATATGTCAAATATGTATGGTTGTTATAAAATTATGATTTAGTTCTGAAACACACATTTTCCACTCCACGGGGCATACTGAGTATATGATGCTATCCCCATGTTTGTTATAGAGCATTCGTTACTTTATGAGTCATGTGCTTAGTATCATTCCAGCCGTCTTTACTGCCCCGAACATTTCTTGATACCCATTATAATTTGGCTGACCTGGGGGCCTATATCAATCACCATCATCCAATGCCTTGCCGGCTGATGTGGGCGATCATGCCTCTCCACAAATTACAATCTCCGACACCGTGGGTCGATTTGTGTGTTGACTCTCTTCCGCCCCAAGACATACGAATGTCAAGAATCTTCTCAGGCTGTCTTCATCTATCTCTGTTACCAAAAATCGTTGCGGTTGTCACAACATGTTCCAGGTTCTGTCTTCTCAAGAATCAATACATTAAACAAATTCAAGCCTTGAGACAAAACTGAACGCATGACAACAGGATTGGCAAGCAAGAGCCCTGGCCACTGCGTTACCGCGGATAACTGAATGTTGTATTACTAGTTGCATATCCCAGTAATTTTTTTTTTTTTTTTTGCCGCGTTTCCATCCAGTTTCAGGATATTGCGGTCAACACCAGCATCTTTCAGCTGTATGTTGATTCCTAGGCTAGATTACGCTCATCAGCACGCCACGACCTTCTGAGCGACCGGCTCCATACTCTCATAAGTCACTTTTGCGATTCGAAAGACTGCTAATTCTCGTCGCGTCACGTGACGAGAGTATTCGGGGTTAGCGGAGAAAGCTGCTAACTCCTCGGCCACGGAGCCGGCATATCCCAGTAATGTTGTATTAAAAATGTTAGTTGCGTACCTTTACAGGACATTGCAGTCAACATCAGCTTTTTTGCTATAGTTATCTCTTGGCAAGTTTAAGTTTAGCAGTTTGCCATTGCTTTCTGAACGACCTGCACCCATACCATTTTGTAAAAAAAAAATTAACGCAACGAGGTGTGCTTCCAAATAGCGCGCAGCTGTGTTACGAACGTGGGTATGCGGGATCACGAACTGCGTCCGCAACTCCTTCGCGACGGAGCTGGCAATGTTGTATTACTAGTTGCATATTCCTGTAATGTTGTATTACTAGTTGCATATTCATGTAATGTTGTATATCCTAGTAGCTGTCAGCATGCGACAGCGGCCACCCCCCGGGCAACAGCTGTGAGAGGCTGGCTAAACCAGGCAGGGGTATCCGATTTGGTGTCAAACCAAGAGGTACACTAGGGTATGCCTACCCAGCATGTGAAGACAGGATCCGTCAGACTGCGCGGAAGAAATCATTCCTGATTCAACGGGCAAGACGGCGTTTACCTGCAAAGCGTTGTGGAACGCAATGAGCACGGCAAGGCACGTAGAGCGCCCTGGTCATCCACTGCACCTGTATTCGTCTCCAGTCGTCTCGACTTGTCTTGCCACTGGACTCAGATGGACTCAGGCGAGAGAGTGAGGTCGACGAATTGCGCAACTCTTCCTCACTTTAATCCAAGTCATCGCGCAAGTCATTCTTCATCCAACCCACGGCTCCATACCTTCAACCCCACTGGATGAAATGAATGGCCATCATCATTCTTGATGGACAAACAACAACAACAACAATGTTGTATTACTAGTTGTATATTCCTGTAATGGTGTAGTACTGGTTGCATATTCCTGTACTGTTGTATTACTGGTTGCATATTCCTGTACTGTTGTATTACTGGTGGCATATTCCTGTACTGTTGTATTAATAATAATTGTGTTGCGTATCCCTTACGGGACGTTGCAGTCAACACCAGCATTTTCAGCTGCTGTTGATGTACTAGGCAAGTGTTACGTTCAGTAGTTTGCCATTGCTTTCTGAACGAACTGTTGTATTACTAGTTGCATATTTATGTAGTGTTGTATTACTAGTTGCGATTCATGTAATGTTGTATTACTAGTTGCATATTCCTGTAACGTTGTATTAATAGTTGCATATTCCTGTAATGCTGTAGTACTAGTTGCATATTCCTGTAATGATGTATTACTAGTTGCGATTCATGTATTGTTGTATTACTAGTTGCATATTTCTGTATTTACAAAGTCCTGCCAAGAGTATATATATATATATATATATATATATATATATATATATATATATATATATATATATATAGTCAAACTGTGCACTCATGCAGTGCGTGCGACCTGTCTGTTAGTTGTCGTACCTCACACGATATTTCTACCTTCAACAGCACTCGGTGTCTCCTCATCCACATGTCACTGCAACACACCCACAAAAACTCACCAGTCCCTAACCTCGTGAGCTATTTAAAGCACACTTGATGACAACTGGCGTGGCTGTACCTGTGTAGAATGTATATGTTCTGAAAACATGCTTCACCTGGTAGAGCGTGTCATCTTGAATATTTTCTCCATTCTTGAGCACATATTTTTCTGTTAGTTTTCGCTTGTTTAGTTTTAACCTCTTCAATGCCAGACTACCATTACTTATACCCAGTCCTTCCTTTCTATGATTTTACACAATTTTATAGATGTTGATACCTCCTCCACTCTAAGCAATCAATACGTCTATCGATTCTTTCCCTCTTTTAACTTTATATATTTCTATCCGTATTAATACTTCAACTGCTTCCTTCACTCTACACAGTTAATACTTCTACCCAATCCTTACTTCTTATTACTGTACATAACTATACCCATATTGACACTGTAATTCCTACACTCCAGACAGTTATTACTTTTATCCAGTTTTCCTCTCATTACTTTACTCGATTCTTTCATCGTTGATACATTGACTCCTCCACTCTACACAGTTATTACTTCTATCCAACGTTCCTTCATGTTACTTTACATGTTTCTATAATTGTTAATTCTAACTCTTTTGTCAAAAGCAGGCATGACTTTTGCCCTGTGTGTATAAACTGGTTATCTAAACGTTTCTACCCTTGATAACTCACTGAGTTTCAGACAGGGGGTAGCGGCTGACCAAATAGCTAGAACACCGTGTTCCTCTTCAGGAGATCTGGGTTCAATTCGTCCGTAAAGGGGTGGATGATTTCCCTGTTGAAGAAACCTGCACACTTCCCATGACTCCACCAGTTATGCGGTCTTAATTTCCTCGGGCTCAACACCACCTGTCCTACACCGCAAGGTACTATAGGCAGTTATGCCAGTCTCAGACTCTTTCTTGCTGAGAGTATTCATTCATTCATTCATTCATTCATTCATTCATTCATTCATTCATTCATTCATTCATTCATGCATTCATTCATTCAGTAGTATGTCCTATGCAGAACCTCGCTCCCATAAAAACCCTCCGGAAATCTTTAGTTTTTCGCCAAAGCAAAATCACAAACTGATGCTGTTTTATTTGGTTGTTTCGGGATTTGAAATTTAAATATTGAGCACAACCCACTACTGGCAACGCTGATCGTATTCTGGTATGAACCTAAGGCCTATCCACGTCAATATGGAAGCACTTCCATATTGACGTGGATAGGCCTTAGGTTCATAACAGAATACGATCAGCGTTGCCAGTAGTGGGTTGTGCTCAATATTTAAAGCAAGTTTTATTGTGTCAGAGGAGATCGCATAATCACGCCAACCATTTACAGAAGAAGAATTTCTGAAGCACTGCATGATGAAAGTGTGTGAGTCTTGTGTTCAGACAAAAAGCGGATGTTTGCAAAGGTAGGCCTTTGCAGAAATACGGTTGTTGATCGGGTTTGTGAGATGGCCACTGATGTGAAAACATAACTGATCGAAAAATGCAAAGACTTTGTTGCATTCTCCCTTGCTGTCGATGAAAGTAATGACACGACTGACACTGCACAGCTCGCCATGTTCATCCGTGGAGTGGACTCCAGTTTGAATGTTACAGAAGAAATATTGGACATGAAATCCATGCATGGGACAACGACAGGAAAAGACATTTTTAACAACGTATATCAAAGTTTAACCAAAATGAACCTGCCTTGAGACAAACCCGTTGGACTGACAGCAGATGGAGCAACGGCGATGTGTGGCCAAAAAAGTGGACTAGTTGGAAGGGTGCGGTTAAAGATGCAGAAGAACCGTACTGGTGAATTGATAGCATATCACCGCATCATACACCAAGGATCTCTGTGTGGTAAGGTCTTCAACATGGAAGATGTAATGATTATTGTAACACAAACCGTCAACTTTATCAGAGCCAAAGGTTTAAATCACCACCAATTTCAGTCTTTTTTGCAGGGAATAGAGTCGGCGTTCGGCGACATGCCTTATCATACAGAGGTGCCGTGGCTAAGTCGGGGAAAAGTTTTCAGTAGATTTTTCCAGCTGATCGAGGAAATCTGTCAATTCATTGACAGTAAAGGAAAAGATTCCACAGTTTTTTGGGATAAAAAGTGGAAATGTGAGTTGGTGGTTCTGTCTGATATAACCACTCATCTCAACGACTTGAACCTGCAGCTCCAGGGACGGGATCACATTATCACTGATATGCATGACGCAGTGAGGCATTTCAAGTGAAGCTGCACTTATGGGGGACACAAATTCACCAATGCAACCTGTCTCACTTTTCTTGTTGCCAGGCAATGTTAAACCAAGTCAACGCTATGGTGTTTCCCAATGCATACTTTGCTGAAAAACTTAGCTTACTTCGCGCCGAGTTGACACGGCGCTTTAGTGACTTTGAAACACAGAAAAGTAATTTCGAGCTGTTTCGTAATCCATTTGCCATATATGCGGATACTGCACTTGTAAATTTGCAGATGGAGTTATAGAGCTGCAGTGTAATGGGACACTAAAGGCAAAGTACGACACTGTGGGATCTGCACAGTTCACTCTTTGCATTCTTTAAGAGATGCCCCGAACCTTGAGCATGTTTGGTAGCACATATCTGTTTTCTGTGATTAAGATTAACAAAACATCACACAGGAGTCGTCTCACTTATGAACACTTGCAGTCCATCATGAGAATCTCAATGACATAAAACATTACTCCCAACATAAACGAACTTGTAGCCAAGAAACGATGCCAAACATCGCGCTCTGACAAATTGACATAAGAGTGAAAATGTGTATACCAATGATTTTTTTATTATTAAAACTTTTTTACTGTTTTAATTTGTATTAATATTTAAAAAAGGTTTAATTTTCGGCTTATTGAATGTTTATCCTGTCCGGCCCGTAACCTTAAGTGTGATTTGATTTTTGGCCCGCTGAGTGACTGAGTTTGACGACCCTGGTCTATGTGAATGTAACATGCACTATTGATGAAGGACAGATGATTGATTGGAAGGGTCGAAAATAAGATTGGCCTGCGTGCTCAATTTGATACCCTTTGAAAATAAAGTTCGTTCTTTCGTTCGAATCTGCGAAGTTGGCTAAAAACTGTTTTACATGCAAATTGCTGGGTTTTTGTTCCCCAATAGAATGTGAAAACACAATGAGTAGTCAAATGGTAACCTGGAATGATTTTAAAGAAGCTATGACACACTCGCCGTCTCCCTGGTGTTGGAGTTACACGACTTTCTCTGTAATTCTGTATACTCTTGTGAGTAAAGTGACGTTGCGTGAGAATCGGTAGCGGTTCTCTCCGCGTCGGTAACTTATGGGGTATGTGAGCCGATCGCTCAGAAAGCAAGAGCAAACTACTGAGCGTAATCTTGCCAAGAAATCAACAATCAGCTGAAAGATGCTGATTTTGACAGCGATGTCCTGTAAAGGATATGCAAACAATATAAAGACACACTCAGCATGGTAGCGTAGTGGCTAGCACTTGTGCCCACATGATTCATATCGTATGTTCGAATCGCCCTAGAGGCGATGGATGTTTACACCACTGAATTGTGCTTCCAGATCCTTTTCTTCATATACTTCCCCCTGAATCTCCTATTGGGGAATAGACACCGAACCACCTCACTGCAGGCAGGCTCGCTCTTAGCAACCCGCTACAACTCGTGCACGGCCTCCCTACTCCCTTCACCCTTAGTCCGTGTCCACCTTGTTTTCCCCCAGACAAACCTCACTCAGCTTGAACCATTATCAGGCCCTCTCATCGTATCATAATCGGAAGATTAACACAGCTGAGATGCGTGACTCTGATAGCGGTGTGATATGGCGAATCATGATCGCCCACGCTTATCAACACTGCATGTGAAGATAAATCATCAGGAATCTGTTCCTGTAACACAATGGGAAGACCGGCGCTACGGATGAGGGGATAGTGGGACTGCATCTCACAGTCCCCGACACACCGCGGCGTTTTGGAAGCAGACAATGCATTGATTTCGATGGTATGAGACGTTGGTCTTTCAGAAAGCAATGGCAAACTACTGACTAACATTGTCTAGTAAGTGAGAAATAGCCAATAAATGCCGAAGTCGATTGCACCTTTCTGTTAAGGACATACAATTAACTTGTAATGCAACATTTCATTTAGCGTATATTATAATTTGGTGAAGCTTTATAGAACACAACATATTCGTGTTTCATTCAGGAATTATGCTTCTCCTGTAGCAGTGGTTCTCAACCTATTTTGGCCTATGCACCTCTTTACCATATGTTCAGAATTTATTTACACCCTCCACCCTTTTTTTCGTATTTCCATCCTATAACCCCCCCCCCTTTCACAGTATACGTAAACATGTAAGCTAAATTTAATAACACATACTAGAACAAGTCTAGACGTCTACATAAAACGTGATGTACAGGTCTACTTACGTAATAAAACACATTTCAGAAGAGCGAGGAGTACAGAACAGTAAAGTATGGAGTCAAAAGCAATATCAAGTAATCGGTTCTTGTATTAACGCGATCTTTAAACAATCTTAATTCCCCTTTCCTCACCCCCCCCCCCCCCCCCCAACTGAACCCCCAAAAATTTCCCCCTGGGTTGTGGGGTGGGGGGGGGGGCCTACCGATTGAGAACGACTGTCCTATAGTCAAGACTGTTCAGTAAAAGTAAGTCTATGATAAAGAAGCAAAGTGAAGGGAATTGGTCACTTCACCTCATAATATTTGTTACCCGTATTTTATAACATATCCATGAAAACGTATTCACTTACAGTCGTGTTATCTGTGCCATACCGACTGGTTTCAAATTTATAAAAAGACCAAATATTGTTTCTTGTAGCGATTGGCGTCACTTAAGACGTTTCTTTTACCTTGTGCGGTAGCTCAATGAGTTACTCAGTGCGGTAACTTATAGTGTAATACAGTGCGGTTATTCAGGGCGGTAACTCACTTTGTACTTGGTGCGGTAAGTCAGAGTGTAAGCCGGTGTGGTGACACAGTGTTATGAAATTGCCGAAACACATCATGTCATCAAGTGCGGAAGCTTTAGCTGCCAAGTCCAACCCACAATTAACGAATCCACAGATACAGATGACGATCAGTGCGGGTACAATAGCGTCAAACACTGCTGGAACTCGCTCTACCACTCCATAATGTAGTATTCGGCAAACACAGTTCATAACTCACAATGACATCCAGTGCAGAAACTCATAATGGCATTCAGTGCAGAAATTCATAATGACATTCAGTGCAGAAACACACAAAGACATTCAGTGTTAAAACTCATAATGGCATCCAGTGCAGGAACATACTGTTCGAAAACTCATAAAGATAACCGGTGCAGAAACTCATAATGATATCTAGTATGGAAACGCATAATGACAAATAGTTCAGAAACTAATAATGACATCCAGTGTAGAAACTCATAATGACATCCGGTGCGGAAACTCTTGATGACATCCAGTGCAGAAACTCATAATGATATACTGATTAGAAACTCATAATACATTACACATTTCAGATACTCACAATGGCATCCCGAGCAGAAACTCATAATGATATTCAGTGCAGAAACTAATAATGATATTCAGTGCAGAAACTCATAATGACATACAGTTCATACAGTCATAATGACACCTCAAAAGCTCATAATGACATCCAGTGCAGAAACTCACAGTAACATACAGTTCAGACACTCATAATGAGATACAGTGCAGAAACGTCTAATGACATCCAGTGCAGAAACTCTTAATAACATCTAGTGCAAAAATGCATAATGACATTCATTTCGGAAAGGCATAATGACACCCATTGCAAAAACATATAATGGCATGCTGTGCAAAATCATCACTAAACGCTGGCGATTAATGAATGTTTCACATAACGACATTATTGTGACGAATGCTGGTCTGCCATGTCAAAACTATTGCGACTAAAGTTGGTCTCCCATAACAAAACTATTGTGACGAAAGTTGGTCTCCCGTGACAAAACTATTGCGACGAAAGTTGGTCTCCCATGACAAAACTATTGCGACGAATATTGGTCTCCCATGACAAAACTATTGTGAAGAATGCTGGTCTGCCATGTCAAAACTATTGCGACGAAAGTTGGTCTCCCATGACAAAACTATTGTGACAAAAGTTGGTCTCCCATGACAAAACTATTGCGACGAAAGTTGGTCTCCCATGACAAAACTATTGCGACGAATGTTGGTCTTCCATGACGAAACTATTGTGACGAATGCTGGTCTCCCATGACAAAACTATTGTGACGAAAGTTGGTCTCCCATGACCAAACTATTGTGACGAAAGTTGGTCTCCCATGACAAAACTATTGCGACGAAAGTGGTCTCCCATGACAAAACTATTGTGACGAATGCTAGTCTGCCATGTCAAAACTATTGCGACGAAAGTTGGTCTCCCACGACAAATCTATTGTGACGAAAGTTGGTCTCCCATGACAAAACTATTGCGACGAAATTTGGTCTCCCATGACAAAACTATTGCGACGAATGTTGGTCTTCCATGACGAAACTATTGTGACGAATGCTGGTCTCCCATGGCAAAACTATTGTGACGAAAGTCGGTCTCCCATGACCAAACTATTGTGACGAAAGTTGGTCTCCAATTACGAAACTATTATGACGAAGGCTGGTCTTCCATGATGAAAAGATTATGAAGTATACTGGTATATGTAAAACAAAAAGCAACCAGAGACCGCAACAACACCACATGACGAACAGAACACAAAAGATGAACCACTGGCAAATTTCATTATTAAAGAACTCCTATTTGTGGACGATCAAGGACTGAAAACAAAATCAGAAGTAGATGTACAAGACCACAGGAATAGTCTAAACAAAATAAGTAAGACACATAAAATGACCTTTAGTATCAGTAAAACATAGGTATTGACTATAACCAAGAATAAAATACAACAAAGATTCATCTTAACGAACACCTCATGAAACAAGTAAAGAGCTTCAAGTACTTAGGAAGTATAACATCATCAAATGGCAATCATAAGACGAGATCGAATACATATATATATATATAAGGCGCATCCAACTCATTGGACAAATGGATCCATTACTAAAGAACAGACACGTATCAATAGTTACCAAGAAAGCACTCAACACAATCTACTTACCAGCTCAATGCTACCAACGCTAAACCTGGACAATGACAGAAAAATTAAAAAAAAAAAATAATAAAAATCACAACAACAGAAATGAGATTCCTAAGAAGAACACTCAATATATCAAGACGAGAGAATATCAGAAATGAAGAAATCAGGACTGAAGTGGGGGTTATAGCAGCGCTAGATTTTATCAGAAGACACCAAGTTATATGGTTTGGTCATATAACTAGATTACCAACTAACAGTATACCACAACAAGCAATGATGTACAGACCAGAGGGAAACAGAGGAAAAGGCCGACCACGTAAACGTTGGACGCAGGAAATAGCAGAGTCCATGAGAATCTTGACACACGAAGCTCATAAGCGGGCACTCTCCCGCTGTTTATTCTTCACCTCGACACAGCAAGCTACAAGAGGGACAAGATGAGAATGCTGTCTGTCGAGAATGCTAGTCTTCAATGATGAAACTATTGTGAGGAATACTGGTCTACCATCACGAAACGTCTATGGATAATGGAGGTGTCACATTACCTGCAAACATTTGCCCCGAATAGTGACCTGCTTCACTTTAGTTAAAATGAAACGATCTAATAAATTCATCTGACCCTTGTGAAGTGCATCTGACCCCGTGCGAGAAACGTCATTGCAGGCGTGTAGTCTCTGTTGACCCAACGCTTGACAATACAACAGCACGCGAAAAATGAATTTCCATGACCGCTGCAAACGCACTGCTTGACACTGGGCCCTCTAATCCGCTGGATTTCTCTGTGAGCCGCACTGTTTTACACCAAATATGAAAATGTCTTTCCGCTTAATCCCAGGAATAGATAGTGGCAGTTTTTATGAACGTGTATTTATACTTAGTGATAGTTACCTGGAGCCCAGTGGTTTTCAACTTTTGTGTGCCACTGGTACATCTTCACTAGGTCAGAATGATATACCTCACTTTCTGGAAGTATTTCTTTAATTGTGTTCCTTTAGTGAAACTAGTTAGTTGTATATCCCTTACATGATGTGGCACTTAACCCCTCGTTGTTGTTGTTGTTGTTGTTGTTTTTTTGGCTGTTTGTGATTTCTTGGCAAGTTTACGTTCAGTAGTTTTCCATTGCTTTATGAACGACCGGAACTCATACCTTTGTAGTAGAACCAACCCAAGGCGGCCTACTTCGAGATCGCCCGCAGCTATTTTTCGAACGCGGTATGCGGGATTACTAATTACATTCGTAACCCGCCACAGAGCCGGTCCTTTAGCGAAGGGCTGTTGTTATTTTGAGGCGCCAGGTTCGAATCTTTCTGTGTTTCCATGGACGTCACGGAGATCATAAATATCTTAACAAGAATGAAAACCCACTTGGGGAGACATTGAGTGTGGCCTGCTCTTCTGTGTGAATGTCATTGCCGGACTGTGAATAATGAAACGGTTGACAATCAACAACAACAATAACAACAACAACAACTACAACACAGTTAACACCATGGAGATATAGATTTTGAAAGAATAATAATTGCCTAGACCAGTGTTTCCCAACGTGGGGCCCACGCCCCACAGGGGGGCAATTTGACTGTTAAGGGGGGCAATTCGAAAATGGAAGAAATCGGCTGAATATAACAAAACCGGGAGACTTGAGACTGAAGTTAACTAAATTGGAACCTGACATAAGATCTCTTTGCAGCAAGCATCAAGCGCAAGGATCTCACTAAATTTGAATAATAAATAATTACTAATAATTAAAATAATATAGAAAAATCTTTCATTAAAATTATTTTGTACTTGAATTTCAGTTCTCCATTATATGTTTTGAAAATTTACTTACCGTGTTTGCTCAATAATTACCTAGTGATTTCTTCCTAAAACCTATCATTCAAGTTTCTTTAGTGAACATTTCAATTTTTGAATATTAAAAATAATGTATTTGTTGAGGGGGGGGGGGGGGGCATGGGGCGGGAGAGGGGGGCAATATGAAT
Source organism: Cepaea hortensis (assembly GCA_963921405.1). Classification (NCBI taxonomy): domain Eukaryota; kingdom Metazoa; phylum Mollusca; class Gastropoda; order Stylommatophora; family Helicidae; genus Cepaea; species Cepaea hortensis. The sequence goes on from OY992878.1 coordinate 14,403,621, forward strand.
TTTAGAAAGGCTTAAGTGGGGCATGGTACAAAAAAGGTTGGGAAACACTGGGTTAGCCTGAGAAGAAAACGCTCACTAGGGTAGTAAGTGGTCTAGGTTTCTTTCTTATTCTTTTTTTTTTTAATTTTCGTTCACTCGCTTTGAACTCAAGCGTAGTCCATACACATGCTACTACTTCTAGTGGACTGGACTGATTTGTGTGTGTGTATTACCTTTCCTAATTACCACTGTCCCTCGCCAGCTGGGGGACACTTGTAATTTACGTTCCCATGTCAAGGACGAGATGTCAACATTTAAGTCCAACTGGTCGGTGTAGGGGTTGAACCCGCTACTTCGGCAACAGCACACAAGATGTTTAAGAGCGAGGGCGGTTATGCATTCGCCCATGGGAACGTCCAGTTCTAGGTTTGGCACGATGACACATTATTACCATCAGGAAAAGACAGAATGCAAGGGGACTACCAACAGATGTGTTGAAGTAGAGAAGTTAGGAAATACAAACATTTAGGTTTATGTAGGTCATGATAAAAGATAAGCTAAACTAAACATCTCACTCTTTCTCCGGAGATATACATTCCTAACTGTAGTATTTCCTATTGTTATATACTGCTGCAGCCGTTGCTTCTCTTAGAGACGTTAGACATATGTGGGAGATATCAGTCCAGACAACAGGAGCAGACAAACAACACCAGGCCAGACAATAGGGGCAGACAGACAATATCAGGCCAGACAATAGGGGCAGACAGACAATATCAGGCCAGACAACAGGGGCAAACAGACAATATCAGGCCAGACAACAGGGGCAAACAGACAATATCAGGCCAGACAACAGGGGCAGACAGACAATATCAGGCCAGATAATAGCAGCAGACAGACAACATCAGACTAGACAGCAGGGGCAGACAGACAATATCAGGCCAGACAACAGGAGCAGACAGACAACATAAGGCCAGCCAACAGGGACAGACAGACAATTTTTGGCCAGACAACAGGGACAAACAGACAATTTTTTGCCAGACAACAGGGGTAGACAGACAACATCAGGCCAGACAACAGGGGCAGACAGACAACATCAGGCCAGACAACAGGGGCAGACAGACAATATCAGGCCAGACAACAGGGGCAGACAGACAACATCAGGCCAGACAACAGGGGCAGACAGACAACATCAGACCAGACAACAGGGGCAGACAGACAATATCAGGTCAGACAACAGAGGCAGACAGACAACATCAGGCCAGACAACAGGGGCAGACAGACAACATCAGGCCAGACAACAAGGGCAGACAGACAACATCAGGCCGGAAAACAGGGGCAGACAGACAATTTTTGGCCAGACAACAGGGGCAGACAGACAACATCAGGCCAGACAACAGGGACAGACAGACAATTTTTGGCCAGACAACAGGGGCAGACAGACAACATCAGGCCAGACAACAGGGGCAGACAGAAAACATCAGGCCAGACAACAAGGGCAGACAGACAACATCAGGCCAGACAACAGGGGCAGACAGACAATTTTTGGCCAGACAACAGGGACAGACAGACAATGTTTGGCCAGACAACAGGGGCAGACAGACAACATCAGGCCAGACAACAGGGGCAGACAGACAATTTTTTGCCAGACAACAGGGACAGACAGACAATGTTTGGCCAGACAACAGGGGCAGACAGACAATGTTTGGCCAGACAACAGGGGCAGACTGACAACATAAGGCCAGACAACAGGGGCAGACAGACAATTTTTTGCCAGACAACAGGGACAGACAGACA
>OY992878.1:14410393-14650393 GCA_963921405.1 Cepaea hortensis
CCAACAAAGGCAACAGTGACTTGGTTCTCGTTGAATAATCATATTGTCAACACTCCAACACCAACTGTAATGCTGTGTTCAGAGACGGTGGAAAGGACGCAGGCAATGAATTACCTGGGGATACGGTTTGATCGAAGCCTTGCTTATAATGTGCACATAGACCAGGTGATAACAAAGGCCAAGCGGGGTTTGGCAGCGATGCGGGTGATGGCGGCAGCAAATTGTGAGCAGCGCCATCTATGTCTTCTGTACGAGGGGCTGGTCATGTCTGTTTTGGAGTATGCAATGGCAATCCTGACTCTCAGCCATAAGCAGATAGAAAGGATGGAAAGGATACAGAATGAAGCTATGCGCATTATTCTTGGATGTACAAGAGATACAGCATGCAGGGCGATGCGCTACCTTCTTGATTTTCCAACCATTGAAGAGAGAATACAAGTTTGCAGGGCACGCGCCTACCTCAGAGTTAACGCAAACACACAACGTCCACTGCTTAGTGAAATCATGAAGGTGAAGGGCAGCAGGTTAAAAAGAGGAAGGTCGTGGATGGGTCAAGCCGAAGACATTCTACAACAGGTGTGTTCACTTGAGGACTTAAAAAATGGCGAGGAGTGGTTGCAAGTGTCAACAGATTTCTGTACGTCCTTTTTAGTTTGCAACTAACTAGACAGAAAATGCAGACAAGAAAACCCGGCTGCTGTGGAGGCGGTAGTACAAGCGTTGATTTTCGAGAATTCGCTAGACGGCGATGCTGTCATTTACACAGATGCGTCGGTCGTCCAACATGTGAGAAGCTCATTGGTCTTTACGGCTCAGGCCATAGGGAGAACAAGTAGCCTGACTATGTAAGTCATGGCAGTAAGTAAAGCAATAACATAGCTCGAGATACAGACATTCACTAGGGCATGTTTCATTACCGACTCAATGAGCATGCTCAAGATGATAGATATGGGGTGGATCCGAAGAGAATGGTTGCTGTCTCTGGAGCGGTCTCGGCTGGCAAAGATTAGTTTCACCTTCGTGCCAGGGCATGCGGGAGTGCAAGGAAATGAGCGAGCTGACAAGCTCGCAGGTACGATTACTGTGAAGGGCGGACGCGCCATGGACCAGGCTGACATTCTGAATGCTCTACAAGAAGTAAGACCAAGCGAGAACCAAGTTATGTCTGTAATCTACAACTATGGCCAGACTGCGAGAACAGCAAATAAAATGAGGTGTGGCCAAACAATAACACTACGCAGGAAGCCAAAGAAGATTGATAAACCAACACAGAACTGGGGTCGTTAGCCGCTACACGCTGCAGAATTAGCTGAGGAGGGGATCCGAGCACTTATGGATTGAATTGTTCGATGTGCAATGAGGATGATCTGTCGACTAACTAACTAACTAACTAACTAACTAACTAACTAACTAACTAACTAACTAACTAACTAGCTAACTAACTAATTAATTAACTAACTAACTAACTAACTAAGCAATAAAAGATGTTGACAGAATGTCTAATTCAATTATTAACAGCAGTAATGTACAAATGCCGTAGAGCTGCAATGAAATATGTTGACAATGTGTAATTCAGTTATTGACAGCAGTTATGCACAAATACCGTAGAACAGCAATAACAGATGTTGACACAGTGTGTTATTAACAGCGGTAATGTTATTGACAGCAGTTATGCACAAACGCCGTAGAACAGCAATAAAAGATGTTGACAATGTCTAATTCAGTTATTGACAGCAGTAATGTACAGCTGTTAAGTCAGAGTCACACACACTTTGTTCACAAGTGTGTCTGAGACACGAGGAAGAATCAGTTAATTCTTATGCAAGATGCAATTACACACCGTACCAGCTGTTGCTTGTGTTCGGTACGCACTTGAAACACCGAAATTGTCACGGTGCATTTACTTAATGAAGCTTCGGGAATCACTGAACCGTGCACCGTTGAGGATGTGAGTTATTTATGGGTGACCTGGCAATCAATGAAAAAGTCGTTAAGCTGATGACATTATTGTAGGCTGCAGAATGTGCGTATTTATAGACAATGGGGTCTGGTGGACCTGAAGCGTTTGTGTTTGAATATTAAAGATGTTGAGGACTCAGCAGCTTCGTCTGTCCCAAACACCAGGTGTTGTGAGCTGTTGTACTTGTCCATCACACACAACGCATACACACTATGTGTTATTATATATTTCTCTGGTTGTATTAACGTGAAAACAAGGAAAGGAACTGGGCGCCACAACTCATTATGGCTGTGTCTAGAATATATGAAGGTTCCGCACTTTACATAGAAAGAGAGCTGAAATGGAAATCCTCCAAAACAAACCACCAGAAACCATACAAGAACTCACAGAGAAACTGTAAGACGAAAGCCAAGAGATTGAGTCTGAACAGCAAGCTAAAGCCAGCAGCCCAACAGCGACGCCCAAGGCAGACAAAGGGAAACAAATATCTCGCCAGACATCCGAAGAAAACCGAGATGAGCACCCTGATGACGGCACGGAGAGACCACGGGAACCTACCTTGGAGGAGCTACTAGCAGATGCAAGAATGGAGGAACTCAGGCGCCGGGAATTCAAAAGGTGTTGGGAATGAAAGAGAAAAGAAGAAATCCAAGAAACTCAGGAGACCGGTAGAATACCCAATTACATACTTTGAACCTGATTTTGCCGACTACTCGTACTACGGAGAAGACGGAGAGATCAAACCATTCCTGACAGCGGAGGAAAACATCGAAAGGCAGCAGAAACTCAAACTCGAAAGTGAAAACAGGCGCAAGGAGGAAAATGGAAACGTCGAAAAGCTCCTACAGAAACTACACAAAAAAGGAGACAAAAAGACCAAATAAAAAGTCCTTATAAGGACTGTACCGAGACGAGCCAGAAGCCTGCACCAACAAAGAGAACCACAAGAGCAGACAAGCACAAAGAATAGCCGCAGATCGACCTCCAGTTGACGTCTCAGACACAAATCAACATAATCAGTCCGAGATAGCACTCACAAGACAAGAATTAGGGTGAATGAACCCACAAAAACCACGGACCTCAACAATAACCACAGCTGAAGAGGCAGGTTGAACGAGGCCGAATTTGGAATTTTTGTTTTGAAAATTGGAATTGGAATTGGAAATGGACATAGAAATGTCAATCGCTTTACGTCTCAATATTATATGTTTCAGAATATGGGTTGAGTTGAGTTAAGAACCGAGATCACGGCACTTGGGACCTTTCCACACATGCCATGTTCTCATTGTCAACAGGCAGCGAAGTGCCTCAACACTAATAATACCCGTCGCAGTCTGGTTATGTGTCCTTCTGGCCTTTCCCCCGAGTATTGACTGTCGGCCTGATCCTGGACAATGGCTGCAGCAACACCCTCTTTAGGTTGATATGATGTATCAGTTTTTCCACATTATACACATGACCCCAAAGGACCCCCACTACTTCTCCCTTATCGTGCATTAATATCCACCCAGCGTTGCAGACCCAGCCAGACTGTCGGCCTGCTCGTTTCCCATCGCACCAGCTTGTCCTGGGGAAAAGATCCAATATAAGATCCATAGCTTTGACAATTGCTGGATATTATAGTAACAGAGAGTGCAAGGAAAGGACTCTCCTTGAATGTCAAGAAAACAGTAACAATGGTGATATCAAAGAAAATGGTGACAGCAAAATGTTAAATAGAAATAGAAAGGAAAATGTTTAACCAAGTGGATAATTTTAAATACCTAGGGGCATTTATAACAGCAGATGGAAGATGTACAAAAGAGAATAAGAGCAGAATAGGGCAAGTAAAAGCAGTATTCCAGAAAATGAAGAGTATCTTATGCAATAAGTCACTATCACTGAATGTAAGAAAGAGAGTGCTGAAATGCTATGTAGAACCAGTTTTGCTGTATGGCAGTGAATCTTGGAATGTAAATGAACAAATTAAGAAGAAATTATAACGACGAATGTTGAGAATTCCTTGGACTTCCAGAGTAACTAACAACTACTGCCTGAGACAGGCTAATTAAACTAGAACATTATATGCAACAATAAGAAAGAGACAAACAGCTTTCTTCGGTCATGTAATGAGAAGAAAGGCATTGGAGAACGTCGTGATAACTGGACAAATCGAGGGGAAGAGAGGCAGAGGCAAACAGAGAGAAATGATGCTGGGTGGATTGAGACAGTGGCTTGGAGGAATATCATCAGCAGAGTTTATCCAGAACACCAAAGACCGAGATCTGTGGAGAGCTATGAACGCCTACGCCAGCTAGCAGGTCACTTGTTGATGATAAGCTTCGATGTTTAGATTGAAGAATGCCACTCTACTTGAGAGCATGTCTTTTTGTTTTCTTCACCTTTCTCGGCTTATTCTGTGAGTCCATTAAAGTCTGTATTTTATATTATGTGAAGTTACAAAACTACACACTCCAATACTCAACATTTCCAAGCTGGCATTAATTTACCTTAGATTGTTCTTGATACCATAACACCATCTTTCATGTGGTCTTACACTTGCTCCGTATCCATTAAGTTACCCCAGTGTGGCTTTTTGTCACATAAGGTACTAGGGCATTCTTGTAAGATGGCACACCATTTAATCTGCAACAGCAGACATATAAAGATGGAAAGTACTCGAATTATAGCTACTCATTTATAATACAATACCATTGAATATGTAACAGCACATGTAAAAAAAATGGAAAGTACTCATATTATTTGTACTCATTTATATTAAGATACCAATTTTGGGACTGACGTGGCTGATCATGCCTCCTCCACATCCTACCATCTCCAACATCAACACGAATCATGTCCTTTGTAGAAACCTGGCCCCACGCCCCACGCCCCACGGAGTAGTGTATACATAGATCCCTGGCCATGTTTCCCGCCTCATGCAACCCCACGCCCCAAGGTTTCTACAATTTCCCGTGCCATGCCTCCCGCCTCATGCACCCTCACGCCCCAAGGTTTCTGCAATGCCCCGTGTCCACTTTCGTTCCGGTCGGCTCGTGCCTCTTCTCACTGAAACGATTTCTCTTTCCCCCTCCTTAAAAGTCGCTTAATAGTCGACAGGGTCGACTTCATTGCACCGGGTTTTATCCCATATGGCTCGGTCCCTTTTCGCGTCGCACAAAGCACGCTCACTGTTCTGTTAATGCCACTGTGTCTTGGAGCATTGCCGAAGTATTTCAGCTTACCAGACAAAATACTACTTATGAGCCAGTTTTTTTTTTCTTTTTTCAATTATCAAATCTGTCAGAACGCCAATATTGTAAATCTTTTAGTCTACGATATTTTAGGTCTTTTCAGTTGCATTTAAGCTGTAGAGCCCTGAACTGCGTCCTCGGTGATTGCGATATGGTTCATGATTCGTATCCACGTGTAGCCACAGGAAAATGCATGCGTGTGCCAGTTAGTGTGCTGACAGTCTGCCGCGGCATGGCAAACACTATTAAGCATCTTTTATCATTATCATCCTCTATCGTTTCTGTTGTCACAACACATTCCAATTTTTCTCTTCTTATAATATGGCCCAAAATTAAGACTGTTTCTATCAGACTTTTCTGAAAAGCTGTATTTGTGTCTTTATACAAACAAAAACATATCCCGAAGCAGAAAACTGAAGTGCGACGTGATAGGGCGATGACATTGTGTGGACCTAAAAGCCCGGAAGAATAGGTGACCAGTGTTAGCCTTCTTTACAACATTTAGATGGCTCATTTTGTCTGTCCAAGGACGTCTGAGCATTTTTGTTGTTGTTGTTGTTGTAAAATCCCATCTTTGAGGCCTCACAAGAGTTTTGTTGTTCCTTGTTTACTAATTATCCAGGATTGACAAACATATGGTCAACAAAGATCTAGCTTCTAAGAAAGTCCTATTTTTTCTAATCCCCAGTGATAGTGATTTATTTCGTACGATATTTTTCATTTGATAAAATGCGGTGTTTGCTTGGCCTATTGTGTTATTTGTTTTAATTTGTCTCTATGATATATTCCTCATCTGATTCATCTGCCTGCCTAGATACTTGAACTTCTTTACTTGCCCCATTGGCTTTCATTGTATATTTAACCGATTCAGTGGCGAAGGATCAATCAATCAATCAGGTGTCGTCTCCACAATGAAGGTGCCTGCAATGGATCTCCAACACTGTCTGTCCCTCGCCTTGACTGTACATTCTGTCAGATTGATGTTCGTCCATCTCTTGATGTTATCTTCCCACTTATATCGTTGTCTACCTCTTAATCGCTTGCCCTCAACCTTGCCCTCCAGTATGGTTTTTATAAGAGCGCCAAAGGATAATATATCGCAAAATATGACCTCCCATCTGAACAGAAGGTATATCGCCATACTATGGTCATCATGCTATTTGTTTTATTTTGTGTTATCTTCCACAATTTTAATATGCTCAGTAGATGGAAATTTACATTATAACACTTGTTTATTTGATTGTCTACCATGTTTGGCCTAAAATTACGTTTTGCTTGACACTGATTCAGTTCATATGATCAGTGTCTTTGTTATTACTGTTGCCTTGTATACTTGTCTTTCCCACTGGGACCAAAGCTTTCATTGTCTACAACGCTGTATCTACAATCTCTGTATTTCCTTCTGACCTGTTGCCATCAAGAAAGTGTCAGCAGTGGTAATTTACTTTTATGCTGCCATCAAGTCAGTGTTATCAGTGGCAATTTACTTCTATGTTGCCATCAAAACAGTGTTAGCAATGGTAATTTACTTCTATGTTGCCATCAAGAAAGTGTTATCAATGGTCATTAACGTCTATGTTGCCATCAAGAAAGTATTAACATATAGGAGGAGTGGTTACACAACTATCTGATTCCCTTGCCGAAGCCTGGTAAAGACCACACACAAATTCAGGGATATCGTGTAATAACCATGCATATTACAATAGGCAAGCTGCTGGATAAGTTAATTGCCAGGAAAATATCAAGCCAGTTATAGAGGCAAGGTGTTTTCTCACCTACCTTGGGAGGGTACCCTCCAAAAAGAGAAACCTGGACCAATGCAGCAGTTTTTGCCCATGACGTCTATGAAGGTTTCCACTCAGGCATTGAAATCTTTGCTACAGCGATTGATCTTAAGGATGCGTACAACATTGGATTTCTTAATGCTTCAGCTTCTTGAGCTCAAGATACATCCTTTCCTTCCTCCTTAGTTGTATCGCCGTAGTCCTCTTCCAACGGAAAGTAGTTTTCAGATGTGGCAGTTGACTTCAGAACCAACAACAATATATCCTGGCCAACCACAGGGATCACCATTATCTCCGGTACTGTTCCACGCCTACACAGTGAGAATCACCAGCGAACAGATCACGGAACCAGGGAAGACATTGTCATATGCCGACGATGTTTTAGTGTATCGTCAGGGTAAGGACAGAGATCAGGTTGCTGTGGAACCACAAACCGAACTAAATCGCATACGTACTTGGTGTGTTGTAGCTGGGGAAATGGTCAACCCAACAAAGGCAACAGTGACATCGTTCTCTTTGAATAACCATATTGTCAACACTCCAACACCAACTGTAAATCTGTGTTCAGAGACTGTGGAACGCAGGCAATGAATTACATGGGGATACGTTGTGATCGAAGCCTTGCTTATAATGAGCACATAGACCGGGTGATAACAAAGGCCAAGCGGGGTTTTGCTGTAATGCAGGTGTTTGCGGCAGCAAACTGTAAGCAGCGCCACCTATGTTTTATTTTCGAGGGGCCGGTCATGTCTGTTTTTTTTTTTGTAGGCGATCCTGACTCTCAGCCGTAAGCAGGTATAAAGGATGGAAAGGATACAGAACGAAGCTACGCGAATTATTCTTGGATGTACAAGAGATACAGCATGCAGGGCGATGAGCTACCTTCTTGATTTTCCAACCATTGAAGAAGAATACAAATTGGCAGAGCACGTGCCTACCTCAGAGTTAACGCAAACACACAATATCCACTGCATAGTGAAATTAGGAAGGTGAAGGGCAGCAGGTTAAATAGAGGACGGTCGTGGATGGGTCAAGCCGAAGACATTCTTCAACAGGTATGTTCACTTGAGGACTTAGAACCTGGCGAGGAGTGGGTACACGTGCCAACAGATTTCTGCACATCCTTTTCAGTTTGCATCCAACTAGATAGAAAATGCAGACAAGAAAACCCGGCAGCTGTGGAGGCGGAAGTACAAGCTTTGATTTTCGAGAATTCACTAGACGGTAATGCTGTCATCTACACAGATGGGTCGGTCGTCCGACATGTGAGACGCTCGTGGGCCTTTACGGCCCAGGCCGGAGGGAGAATTGTGAAGGAGGACTCTGGTGCTTTTGTTGAGACCATAAGTAGCCTGACTATGGAAGTCATGGCATTAAGTAAAGCAATAACATGGCTCGAGACACAGACATTCACTAGGGCATGTTTCCTTAGTGACTCAATGAGCATGCTCAAGAAGACAGAGATGGAATGGATCCGAAGAGAGTGGTTGCTGCAACTGGAGTGGCCTCGGTGGGCAAAGATTAGTTTCATCTTCGTGCCAGGTGTCGTGACTTCCTTTAAAGTGTCGTCCCTGGAGTGAGGATAGTCAACACCCACATTATAATTTTTCTTTCCTATCAATATCCTGGAGAATCCACCAGCTTCCGTCCAACACACTCCATCACCTTTTCCTATCACTCTCTCACTGTCGTACTATGCCCCCTCTCATACTTCCCCAACGCAACATATTCAACAACTCTTGCTTCTAAAAATTAATACAGATTAATTTATTAAAAGAAAAGTGTAACGTATATGAGACGTGTATGCGAAGAAAATGTGTGATGTTATCTATAATGTGTGTAGGATCGGACTCTCAGATGATAGCATAGTCAGATCATCCTTGCAAGGACACACCACAGCACGTTAAGTCAGAACAAGTACATCTCACCCGGTACTGTATCTCTCCTGCCGGACACCGACTGTCATCTGTAGCTACCTGGTAATCCATCTTCCTAATCATCCGAAATAGATACTGTTTGTAAATTACAGCTGATCATGGACCGGTTGCCCAATGCACATAATTTCCTATCGTTCTTAAAGAATGCACAAATCCTCTGAAGTGAGTATTTAGGTATCACTGTTATTGTTAATATACTTGAACCTAACTAGTGTCTATCCAGGCTCAGGTATCGGGTCTTTTGAACTATTTCCCTAGAATATATCACACCATATGACTATTATATTGATGTTTTTTGTGTAGGTATCAATGTTCTTATGCTGTGTGATGCATTAACAATCATCACCCATCTTAGGTGAACCATCTTTCTTCTCGGGCGTTATTCCTTTTTTGTAAGAAACATTTTTGGTGTCCAACTGGTGTTATGTCTAATTGATGTTGCACTTCATCAAACCCAGTGTTGAACTTCCTCGTAACTGGTATGGAACCTGTGAGAGAAACAACACATCTTGTGATAGTACTAGTCACTGATCCTACCGGCTGAGTGTAAGTTTATTGCCTTGCTCAGTTATTTTATAGCTAACTAAACTCTGTCATAGAGCATATTAGCTCCTCACCTACGTCCGAATCAGGCGATGACAAGGAAAGACCCATAAACAGAGTGCACAACTTCAGTGGGCAAACCATTGAAAGATCCCCCCATTGGACACTTTCCCCATCTTAAATCTCTCCAATTATCACCCCTCTATCCTATTCATCCTAGCAGAGCCAATTATCACTTCACTACTCTAACTAGTTTTCAACTAACAGTGCTAATCATCACACTCTAGTTTTAACAAGACTACTGCCTATATTAATTAGGACTAATTAGACAATATAACTACCTTATGCAAACTATCCTCATTCCCGGATGGCTGCTACACTTTGCCATAACGACACATGCTAGTTAAGTTTAAATTAATCTAACACTGTAGAGCTCTCCCACAAACACGCCCATCATAATCCACGGTTTTGGTCAACACTGTTTCTCCCAATCATGGTTTATGGCAAACCCTAAAATTGGTCACGTGACCGTATTCTTCCTGTCCACACAGGTGTTATTTGGGCATATCGTCCATTGTCAAGAATCTATCCTCCCTGGCTCAATCAATGTCAGAGTTGTCATCACTTGTTTTGACTCCCACAACAAGCTAGCGAGTTCCTGTGTGCTCCCAACAACGGGTTCCCACAACAAACCGCCAATCTTCTTGATGTCCGGAAACTCTAAATGACAGACGGACTGTTTTCTTCCGAGCTGAGTACTTCCGCTCTCAATCCAACCTGTTTATGAACTGTCAAAGCGATGTATTAACTCATCTCACTCACTTCCAAATGTTCCCATGTTGTCGACCCAATGTAACCCCGTGCAGCTGCAACTATTTACCGTCCTGGGTATTTTGACATCCAATTTGTTTTTTCTGTTAGTTAAAATAGTTTTGGCTTTGCAGATAGGCCGTTTAATCAGAAAGCCTCTGTAGTAATCGACTGGTTAAACGCGGTGTTTTATTTTGTGACACCAGGGCAAGCGGGAATACAAGGAAATGAGCTTGCTGACAAGCTTGCAGGTAAGGCTACTGTGGAGGGCGGACGCGCCATAGACCAGACTGTCATTCTGAATGCTCTACGAGAAGTAAGACTTGCGAGAACCAAGTGATGACTGTGAATCTACAACCATGGCCAGACTGCGAGAACAACAAATTAAAAGAGGTGTGGCCAAACAAGAACACTACGCAGGAAGCCAACGAAGATTGATAAACCAACACAGAACTGGTGTCGTTAGCCGCTACACGCTGCGGGATTTGCTGAGGAGGGGATCCAAGCACTTACGGACTGAATGGTCCGATGTGCAATGAGGATGATCTGTGGACTAACTAACTAACTAACTCACTCACTCACTCACTCACTCACTCAATAACAAACTAACTAACTAACTAACAAGAAAGTGGCATCAGTGGTAATTGACTTCTATGTTGCCATCAAGAAAGTATTATCATTGGTAAGTTACTAATATTTTACCATCAAGAAAGTGGTATCAGTCATAATGTACTTATATTCGCCATTAAGAACGTGTTATCAGCGGTATATTACTTCCATGTTGCCAACAAGAAAGTTTTATCAGTGGTAATTGACTTCTATGTTGCCATCAAGAAAGTGTTATCTGTGGTAATTTACTTATAACATTGGCACCTTGCCGTCTTGACAGGCGATAGTTTGTTACATTACATTGTGCTTCTAAAAGGCATAATAACTACTAAAGTTTACTTATATGTTGCCATCAAGAAAGTGTTATCAGTGGTAAGTCACTAATATGTTGCCATCAAGAAAGTGTTATCATTGATAACAACAACAACAACAACAAAACTTTATTTTGAAAGGGTTAAGAATTGGGCACGCAGGCACGTCTAACATTCTGCCCTTTTATCACTCTCTTGCATGCATTATACATTCACACATCGTAAGTTCCTTGTAGGTTGCCATAAAGAAAGTGTTATCAATCGTAAGTTCCTTGTACGTTGCCGTCAATAAAGTGTTATCAGTGGAAGATCCTTGTAGGTTGCCGTCAAGAAAGTGTTATCAGTGGTAAGTTCCTTGTATGTTGCCGTCAAGAAAGTGTTATCAGTGGTAAGTTCCTTGTATGTTGCCATCAAGAAAGTGTTATCAGTGGTAAGTTCCTTGTATGTTGCCATCAAGAAAGTGTTATCAGTGGTAAGTTCCTTGTAGGTTGCCATCAAGAAAGTATTATCAATGGTAAGTTCCTTGCACGTTGCCGTCAATAAAGTGTTATCAGTGGTAAGTTCCTTGTAGGTTGCCATCAATAAAGTGTTATCAGTGGTATGTTCCTTGTCGGTTGCCATCAAGAAAGTGTTATCAGTGGTATGTTCGTTGTACGTTGCCGTCAATAAAGTGTTATCAGTGGTAAGTTCCTTGTATGTTGCCGTCAATAAAGTGTTATCAGTGGTAAGTTACTTGTATGTTGCCCACCAACACGATACAAACAGCCAGCTGCATGTCAACCCCAGCATTTATTTGCTGTTGGAGATTTTCCAGGCAGTTTTTGCCCGCAGCAGTTTGTCATTGCTGTATGAAAGGCCGACGCTCACACTTTTATCAAATTAAAAGCAACGCATCTTTTCCCGAATCGCCGGCGACAGACTTCGAAGCCGGTATACGGGCATTGTGAAACTGCGTTCACTAGCCCCGAGTCAAAGTCTGACCCAGCCGCGATACCAGCCATATTTTCTAGTGATCTCATTATCCATATATCAATCAGGTGCCGTATCCACTAACGAAGATTGGCTGCAATGGATCCCCAACACTGTCTGCCTCTCGCCTAGTTTGTATATTCTGTTAGACTGCTGGCCGACAATCTTTTGATGTTATCTTCCCACTTGTATTGTGACCTCATTATATAGGCATTATATCATTAACGAATACCGGGGGACGGGACACTTCCTTGTCTGACTTCCTTATTTTCGCACTGAAATATTCCTACCTGAATGTTGATTCTCACAGCTGCTGTTAATATGTTATTATTATTATTATTATTATTATTATTATTATTATTATTATTATTATTATTATTATTATTATTATTATTATTATTATATGTTCTTTATCATTCGTACATATTTCTCATGAATGTTTAATTGTCCATATAGTTTGATTATTTCCTCATGTTTCACGTCGTTTAACGATTATTAGTAACTTAGTTGCATAATCTTTACATGACAGTGCAGTAAACACCAGCATTTGTTGCTGTTGTGATCTCTTGGCAAGTTTACGTTCAGCAATTTGCCATTGCTTTCTGAACGACCGGAACTCATGCCATTTCGTAAAAAAAAAAAAAACAACGCAATGCGGTCTGCTGCCAAATCGCGCGCAGCTGTGTTTCGAACGTGGGTATTCGGGATCATGAACTGCGTCCGTAACCACATGGCCATGGAACAAGTTAGTGATACAGTAGTTAGCTTCTAATCAATAATCAATGAAATAATTTATGAGAGAAATGAGAGAAGAAGGGCAGAGTGTCAGACGGGCCTGTGTGCCCAATTCTTTACTCTTTGAAAATAAAGTTCGTTCGTTAGTTCGTTCGTACGTTCATTAGTTCTTTCGTTCGTTCGTTCCTTCCTTCCTTCAATAATCTTCAAAATATTAATCAATGCTTATGTAAGGACATCACTTTCATTCAAACAGTGCAAAATGCAAAACAAAACACCAAAAAAGCAATGCAATGTCGTATTGAGGCTAATGATAAATAAATATCACTACCAAACAATCATTTCTGCTATAACTGTTCATCAATGCAATACAGAGGTAGAGTGACTACTACTTCATCTGCCAATTATCTGCTTCCAGGGAATGAGCACTAAAAAACACATCATGTTAAGCTATCCTATCTTATTATAGTAAGCAAAAAAAAATAAAAATGATTACATTACTTAGTCAATCTTTGTTTATTAAAGTACAGGAGCTTTTAAGACTCCTTAAGAAGAAATATTCACACGTGTGCTAGTCCCATATTGTTATAGACCAATCAGCACGCAGCAGATCATATGATCAATGCCACACCCACTGCCTTTACTTCCCAAGCTATTTCCGGATTCCAGTTTTAGTTGGGATTTTAAACATCAGCCTCGATGTGAATTTCAACCCATGATCCCTGAGGCGACAGGCAAGCGGCTACCCGCTGTACTACCGCTGCTCCAACGGTTATAGTACAAGGTCAGGTTTTCTTGACCAAAAGGTTCCGATTAGGTGATGCGGTCAGCACCATGCTGAACACTGTACCTGGAGAAGACAAGTTGCATATCCTTTACAGGACGTCGCAGACAACCCGAACATTTTTGGCTGTTTGTGATTTGCTGACAAGTTTACGTTCTGTAGTTTAAATGTTGCTTTCTGAATGACCGGCACACATATATTTGTATAAAAACCAACATAAGGCGGTCTATTTCGAAATCGCCCGCAGCTTTGTTTCGAACGCGGTTTGCGGAATTACGAATTGCCTTTGTAACTCCTTTGTCATATAACCGGCTATCTAAAGAAGAACCCCTTGCGTAGAGAAAGAGCTCTTGTGTAAAAATGAGCCCTTGCGTAAAGGAGCCCTTGCGTACAGAAGGACGCCTTACAACAGAACTACTGTCCCGTTAAGGGTTATGAATGTTGGGTCGACCTCGCAGACATTTAGAAGATATGAACATAAAACCAACAGACTCGATCGGCAAGTATACTGTATAGAACTTTTCCGTCTTGACATACGATAGTTTGTTACATGGTGCTTCAAACACATAAAAGGCATAATAACCTCTCCATAGCACATAGCCGGGGCTTAATAGTAAAGACGATGTGTTGCACATGCAGGACCAAGCTTTCGACACACATCTTTGAATGATGACAGCCCATTCTAATAACTTGATAATTCTTTTATTATGTGTATCTTTGTGAAGATGTTTCTTTTTGTCTTTCTCTCTTTTTAGTGTTATGTTTTCCGAACTGATAAAGAAACCGGATACAGTTGAGGTATGGTTACTGAGAAGAATATTGAGGATAGTTTGATGGCACCTTGCCGTTTTGACAAACGATAGCTTATTACGTTGTGCTTCAAAGAGACATAATAACTAGACTCACGGCGGTAGCGAATGTGACTGATCAGACCAATTCGCAGGATACATGTTCGCCCACAATAATTGCATGTGAACACATGGTCATTTTAATCATCACGCACAGTCTCACGTCTCACGTACTCAGTTTGTGACTTAACTGTAACTAATTTTCTCCTTTGTCGTATTCTATTTCTTACATTTGCCATCTATACAACGCAATCAGCAGAGACTTGCTTGAGAATATCTTAGAAAGAGAATAGCACAACAGCTGGGATGCTGCACGTCTATAAGCTGCATGTGGTACAATATCGCTCATAAAAACCACCAGGAAAAGACAAAGACAATTTAGTACATATAGGGCCTACCATTAGAAGAGGTGGAATAAAGAAATTAAATTGGTATGGGAAAAATTCTAGGCAAGAAATGGAAACGAAGACAGAGAAAGGTGAAGGTGACAAGTTTAATCAGCTAGGCAACAAATAATAAAATAATTAACAACAATTTGATCAAAGCATAAAACAACAGATTAATCTACAGAGTAATTGTCCCCGATATCTGACCAAGACTAGAGGCTGGAAGAGAATTAGTTTTGTGTACCTAGAAGATCTGAATGATGAAGACAACAATATTTATAGACTTTAAAGGACAGAATGATGAACACAAGAATAGTTATAGACTTTAAAGGTCACAATGTTGAAGATAATAATATTGAAAAAACGTATGGGTCTGAATGATGAAGACAACAATAGTTACATCATTTAAATATCGCAATTTTAAAAACAACAATAATTATAGAACTTCAAGGTCTGAGTGATAAATACGACAAAAGTTATAGGCTATAGAGGTCTGGGTGATGAAGACAATAATATTTATATAATTTGAAGTTTTTAATGATGAAGACAATAATACTTGTACACTTTAAAGGTCTGAATGATGAAGACATAAACAATTATAGAACCGAAATGTCTTACTGATGAAGACAATAATGAGAGAAATTAAAGGTCTGAATGATGAAGACATCAATATTTATAGACTTTAAAGATCAGGATAATGAAGACAATACAATTTTATATTTTAAAAGTCTGAGCGATGAAGACAACAATAATTATATACTTAAAGGATCTTAATTATGAAGAGTATAATAATATAGTCTTTAAATATCTTAATAATTAGATATTTTGAATGTCTGAATGTTGAAGACAACAATAATTAGAGACTTCAAACATCTGAATTATGAAGACGACAATAATTATAGTATACACCTCAGCCCTACCCGTGTAGATTTATTGACTCATTTGTCCTATTGTAAAGATAGCGTCTTCACCTACCTATGATGGGCCCTAAATTATTCCTTTTGTTGACAACTAATTTCCTTTGTCACTTCTGTGTACTACGGCAGTCAATATTTATTTTCGATGTTGCCCCTGCCAAGATCGTCCTTGCACTGTCGACGTGAGAAACTTCCTTCTGTGTGAAGCAAATATTAAGTATCGTTTCCCTAGATAATTATTAAATATGATATATTCTTTCATACAGCCGCATTCACAAACCACATTAGTGAGTGTTAAACTGTAATTTCCACGTACAGAGTCAGACCGCGTCCATAGCAACATTCTCGGTTGCTGCGGTAATGATCTATTAGCACGGATTCCGAAAACGTGCCCCTTTGGTAATACTTATACTGACAGACAGTGTAAATATCCGGGGAAAGACGCAGAGCGACGAGTCTTGAATAGCTTCAGTGCATTAGAGAAATAACTACTGTCGCAGATAGCAACTGGTAAGGGAATACAACTGAGTTATTGCTGATCATACAGAAGACATACTTTCACGTTAAATAATATTTATAGTGTGTGATTTTTGACAATGCGTGCGCTTGGTGTCAGCGTGTACGTGTTTGTGTATGTGCGTGTTTGGGAGAGGAAGGTGTTTGACAGTGTAAGTAATCCCACCGGAAATACTACGATGAGATAATGACTCTCTAGCATTTAGCATATACTATGTCGAAGGAATATAAGATACAGTTACCAGTTTCACTGCTCATCGTCTTTACCTCGACGATACAAGCCAGTGTTGATGCTCAGATACATCCATATCCCGTCTTTAAAAAGAACTGTCTTCAACTGTTCCTTCGAAATTATTCGTCTCACAAAAGTGGTTGGATGCTGTGTGCCGTTAGTTTGTGGATCTCGAATCATAAAATGCCGACGGATTTCACAGAGAGGCAGACAAGACAGACATACAGACAGACTGGCAGACAAACCCTGCAAACCACTATGGCAAAGTCCTCGAACAGATAGTAGCACGCAGGCTCCAGCGACATTTAGAGAGTCGTAATCTGCTTCCCACAGGGCTCGGGATTTACCGTCCTGGGAAGGACACCTGGGACAATGCTGCAACTTTTGCATTTGATGTCTGCGAGGGCTTCCAGGATAAACAAGAGACAGTGGCGGTAGCTCTTTACCTGGAGGATAAGTTTAACAGGGTCAGGTATGATCGGTTGATATATACACTGTTGGACATGGAGGTCTGCCCTTGCCTTGTCAAGTGCGTTGCGGCGGGCCTCTATGAGCGTAAGGTTGCACTGCGCATGAGTTCCTGGATACTGACCCCTGTACTATTACACCTGGGTTGCCACAGGGGTCTGCCATGTCGCCAGTACTCTTTATTGTCTAAACCAGCAAAATCGCAGCTATTGAGACAGCAGGTGTGGGTAGAATCTTGACATTTGCAGATCATGTACTGGTGTATTGACAGGGGCAGAGACAGGGCCAGTTTGGCGGAAGACTTACAGGTGGCAGTAAACAAGGTGGCGGAGTGGTGCAGGGACGCAGGGGCCGTTATAAACCCAGGCAAGGCATCTGTTGTGTGGTACTCCTTGGATAACCGGATCGTCAAGGCAGATGTCCCAGATATTATGTTGAGTGGATGTCCTCTGGTCTGATCTAGAGATCCTGTTTCAAGATGTAGATGATCAATGGGAAACGATGAAGAATTCAATCAGTTGCCCAGCAGAAAAAACTATTCCAAAAGTAAAGAAAGTGGGCTGTAAGACATGGATGACTGAAGAAATTTTACAACTAATGGAAACAAGAAGACAGAACAAAAATAATCCTGCCAAATATGAAGAAATTCACAGAAAAGTGAGAACCTTATGTAAGGAGGCAAAAGAAACATGGCTTGAGAAAAATTGCAGAGAAATTGAAAAACAACACAACAGTATCAATGCGAAACTAATGCACAAAAGAATTCAGGAGCTTACTAATCAAAGAACACGTACATCAGTAGGCTGCCTAAAGACAACAGATGGAAGAGTCATAATAGAAAAAGATCAGATATTACATGTATGGTCAGATTACGTGAAAAACCTGTATGACGATAACAGAGACGAACAGTATAATGTTCAAAATAATAATGAAGGACCAGCAATTTTGAAGATGGAGGTTCAGAATGCTCTTAACTATATGAAATCTGGCAAGACCCCCGGTTCAGACAGCGTCACAACAGAAATGATTAATGCTTTAGATGAATATGGAATAGATCAAGTTACCAGTCTGCTTAGTACAATATATGATACTGGAAATATACCTCAGGAGTTATGTAATTCTGTATTTATTGCAATCCCAAAGAAATCAGGAGCCTTGGAATGTGATCAACATCGAACAATTAGTATAATGAGTCACATCACGAAGATTTTGCTTAGAATTATCATGCAAAGAGTTAGGAGGAAAATACAACCTGAAATAGGAGAAGAACAATGTGGGTTTGTGGAAGGCAAGGGTACAGTAAATGCTGTGTATATACTGAGAAACATAATCGAACGTTCTATAGAAGTAAACAAAGATCTACACCTTTGCTTTATTGACTACACAAAGGCTTTTGATAAAGTGAGACATGTCAACATGATAAAGATGCTTGAAGATCTACAAATTGATGGAAAAGATCTTAGACTTGTAAAAAACATATATTGGAAACAACAAGCTGCCATAAGAGTTGATAATGAAGTAAGCCAATATCAGCCTATTAAAACGGGTGTGAGACAGGGATGTGTAATGTCTCCAGATCTGTTTTCCCTGTACAGTGAAAGTATTTTCAGAAATATTGAAGATATGGAAGGAATCAACATTGCGGGACGATGCATCAATAACATTAGATATGCAGATGATACAGTCTTGATTGCAGACAATGAACAGGACCTGCAAAATTTAGTAGATGCGATTGTTACACACAGTGAACAACTAGGGTTAGAATTAAATTGTAAAAAGACACAGATTATGGTCGTCACTAGGAAGGACCAAATACCACAATGTAATATACAAGTAAATGGGAATATTCTTCAACAAGTGAGCAGGTACAATTATCTCGGAACAGTAATAACATCTGATGGGAGATGCCTTGAAGAGATTAGAACAAGAATCGCCATGGCAAAAGTAGCCTTTAGCAAGATGAAAAACATATTGACCAATAAAAAGATGTCAATTGAAACGAGAAAAAGAGTGTTGAGATGCTACATTGAACCTGTACTTTTGTATGGATGTGAAGCGTGGACAATGAGCAGTCAGGCTGAAAAACATCTGATGGCTGTAGAGATGTGGTTTCTGAGGAAAATGCAAAGAATACCATGGACAGCCAGAAAGACCAATGAACAAGTCCTTCAAGAAACAAATGAAGATCGTAAATTGATTAGAGAAATTAGACGTAGACAGTCAAAATTTTTTGGGCATGTTATGAGAAGAAATGGATTGGAGAATTTGGTGACAACTGGTAAGATCGAGGGGAACAGACCAAGGTGAAGACCTAGAAGCAAGTACCTGGATGGCTTGGCCTTGTGGCATTGTCGAGACAGAAACACGGAGCTGATCCACGACTCTGGTGATCGAGTGAGATGGCAGAACATGACCGCCCACGCTTACCGGCATGGCACATGATGGATTGATGGATGTCCTCTTAGTCGAGAGAGTAAATTGAAGTACTTGGGTATTACTTTTGACATGTGTTTGTCTTTTAAGGATCACGTGGAGGCTCTGGTAGGAAGGCTGGTAGGGGACTTAATGCATTAAGGGCGATGGCAGCAACTTGGGTAGAGCAGAGGATGCTTTACAGGTTCTTTCAGCAGTTAATAATGTCTGTCATTGAGTATGGTTTAGAGCTGCTGACAGTATCAAAGAGCCAGCTTGAAAGGTTGGAGCGCATACAGAATGCTGCCATGCGGGTAATCCTGGGGTGCACAAAAGACACACCAATTATATGCATGCTTGGCGCTACGAACAATGACGATAGGCATAAGAACCTTCAAGCCAAATGGTACCCGAGAGTTGCTGCAGATAGGGATCACCCCATGCATGAAGCCATGGATATGGTTACGGGTCATAGACTCGAGGTAGGCCCTGGATGGCACAGGCAGAAATATCTATACGTCAGGTGTGTGATCTGGAGACCATCAATATTAAAAAAGAGTGGGTTGAAGTTCAGGAAAACATGACGGACTGGTTCAATGTAATAGTAACACTGGGTCGTGAGTGCAGAGACGGGGCATATGAGACAACGACCTCCAGCAAGAGAATGGAAGTGGAAGCAGTAACAGCGGTATTCCGGTGGCTAGAGGAGACTACTGCAACACACATTGTGTTCATTACGGATTCAAAGAGTATGCTCAGTAAGGTGGAGAAAGGAATGTTTCGTGTAGAGTGGTCATCATCGATTCAGAGGTCACAGATTGTGAGAATTGTGTGGATATTTTTCCCTGGTCATGTGGGAGTGCAGGAGAATGAACAGGCTGATAGGCTGGCAGGGAATGCACCTCTTGGTGGTAGATTACCTATAGAGAAGGGAGAGGTGGTCGTGTCCTGAGTGCAGTGATGTCGGTTCTTAACTCAACTCAACAACTCAACTCAACAGACAGACAGACAGACAGACAGACAGACAGACAGACAGAGACAGACAGACAGACAGACAGACAGACAGACAGACAGATCGAACGACCGAACGAACGAACGAACGAATGAACAAACAAACTTTATTTTCACAGTTTTAAGAATTGGGCACGCAGGCCCGTCTAACATTCTAGATAGATAGATCAATAATATCAGGCTTATAATAAAGCACAAACAACAACATAAGCTGACCAATTCCGTGAGAGTGCCAAGAGGTTAATTGAACAGAAACATTCGGCGAGCTTGGGGGATGTGGGGGGTACTTCTGATAATCACAAACCTTCCCTCGTGCTTGTTCTGCTGCGGAGTTTTTGCCACTTAGCGAACGAAAACATTCCCGTACTGATATACATAATTAAAACTTCAAACAAATTATTCATGTTATTACAATATTTGTAGTTATTTTATCTGACGCGCAAATGTCTATTAATATGAAAATAAGAATCCACTCCTATCTTCATTCAAATTTTGAACATCGTCATCAATCAAAAAAGTTCATAGATGTTATCTTACAGTGTTATCATCATCAATCAAAGAAGTTCATAGAAGTTATCTTATAGTGTTATCTCTTCCACTCCTTTGAAACTAACAGCATGAAAAGGTTCTTGATTTACAAATCATGAAGCAATTTTCATTGTTAAGTCAATAACTGCTTAGTTCGTGGAATCTGTGGGAATTCCCAACTCAGCAATTATGTAGACAATTGCCGACGTAGCCAGATTCAATTTTGGGTACAAGTTGTTAGCGTTGCATTCATGAACAAAATTGGGCCTACTTTGAGCATAAAATTGGTACAAAGCTGGCCACTAGGAAGATAAGTAGAGACTGAGTCTTCTTTTGTCAGTTCAAGGTTAGAAAATTACCAGACGTGACCAATAACAAATCACTATAATTTTGAGTCCATTTATTGTATTATTTTCTTTGAGGATATATAAGTACTCGTATATGACTATTGTTAACACCAACCAAGTTAGGGCTAGACTGTACGCTGTAATTGTTTGGTCGTTTCTAATTGTGACATTAATAGACAAACGAGAGATAGAAGAGGAGAAGAGGCTATTATTTGCTACTGACCAGCTGAAATATTGAATAGTGTCATCATTACTTCATCGTCGCCATTAGCTTATATATCATCGTCGTCATCGTTGTCATCAGCCTCATCCTTATCATCACTGCTATCATCATCACTATTACCATCGTTATCATCATTGCCGTCATCATCACTATTACCATCGTTATCATCATCAACAATATTAATCTTGAATTTATTATCATCATAGTCATGATATTAAAATCATCATTATCGTCGCCATTGACATCATCATCATCATGCTCATCATCATCAGTATCGTCATCAGCCTCATCATTACCAACAACATCGTTATTACCATCGTCATCATTACCAACATCATATTTATATTCATCATCATCATCATCCTAATTATCTTCATCATCATCACCATTATCGCCGCCTTTGTCGTCATCATCATCCTCGTCCTCCTCATCATCATCATCAGCATCGTCATCAGCCTCAACATTATCATTATTACCAACAACATCGTTATTACCATCGTCAACAGCATCATCAACATCATATTCATATTTATCATCATCATCTTCATGACCTTCAGCATCATCAGTTTCGTCATCATTGTCGTCATGATCATCAGACCTAGCCAGCTATACGGCTACTATTTAAATCATCTAACCGTCTCACTACTATTCTCCCCAATTCTTATAAACTATTAACCTCAGCGTAAAACTGATCCTGAAAGTTCTTACACATGTGTATGAAGTATGAAGTAACTGTCTTGGACTGCTTTCTTCTTTTCTCATGGATTTACACATGCATGAGGTGTGCATCATAATTATATTCATGTTTCTTTCTTGTTATTTGTATCTGTACTTGTGTGTCTGTGTATGTAACTGTTGTGAAGAGATTGTGGCCTTGCCACAAACCCATTGCACCACATGGTCACTATGTGTTCTGTAGAGAAAATTTACTAAACGCATGAATTTCTTCTTTCAAAGCTTTTAGGCAAGAGAAGAATAGATTAATATAATCTATAATTGACAAAAACGCATGTGTTTCCATTGTAAGTTCCCTTGCTCGGGCTGGAATCTCATGAGAAGTTTAGTTATATTTCCAGCTTGAGAGTTGAGCTGAGTTGAATCAAGATGCGACATCACAGCGCTCAGGGCATTCCCATACTGCCCCGTCCTCATCTTCAACAGCCAGCGAAGAAGTCTCAATACTAATTGTACTAGAAGCAATCTGATTGTGTGGCCGTCTGGCCTATCCTCTTAGTTTTGAGTGTCGGCCAGATCCTCTGGTCACTCCCTGCCTCACCATTCTCTCTAGGCAGGGATGATCCATAAGTTCTTCAGAACTAGACAAGATTCCAAAGTGCGCCGACTACATCTCTCTTATCAAGCATCAATACTCTTCCAGTGAGTGCAGACCCAGCCAATCTTCCCGCCTGCTATTTACCCATCAGACCAACATGTAATGGAGACAAATCCAACAGATGATGTCTATCTGTCTTTTTCTCTATGTTGTATTGAATATCTTGAAGTATCTATTTTGTTTAGTATATCCAGTAGTATCCGTGTTGCCTAGTATAACCTCCAATATCCATATTGCCTAGCATATCCTCCAATATCCATATTGTCTAGTACAGTGGTTCTCAACCTTTTTTCGGCCCATGCCCCCCCCTCCCTTTTCCATTTGTTAAGAACGTCTCCCCCCCCCCCGGCCCCTTTCGAATTTCCTACCTATAACCCCCCCCCCCCCCACCCTTACATCAATCAATCATGTGCCATGTCGGAAAGCGTGGGTGGTCATGACTCGTCATTTCACTCGATCACCAGAGTTGTGGATCAGCTCAGTGTTCCTGTCTCGTCCTTGGCAAGTGGCCAAGCCATCCAGGTATTTCCCTCTCGGTCTTCCTCTTGGTCTGTTCCCTTCGAGCTTGCCAGTTGTCACTAAGTTCTCCAATTCATTTCTTCTCATAACATGTCCAACAAATTTTGACTGTCTACGTCTAATTTCTCTAATCAATTTACGAGTTTTATTTATCTCCTGTAGTACTTTGCCTTTGGTTTTTCTATCTGTCCATGGTATTCTTTGCATTTTCCTCAGAAACCACATTTCTGCAGCGATCAGATGTTTTTCAGCTTGACTGCACATTGTCCAAGTTTCACATCCATACAAAAGAACAGGCTCTATGCATAACCTCAACACTCTTTTTCTCGTTTCAGTTGACATCTTTTTGTTGGTCAGAATGTTTTTCATCTTGCTAAAGGCTACTTTCGCCATGGCGATTCTTGTTCTAATTTCTTCAAGGCATCTCCCATCAGATGTTATGACTGTTCCGAGATAATTGTATCGATTCACTTGTTGAAGAATATTCCCATTTACTTGTATATTACATTGTGTACTTCGTTCTTCCTAGTGACGACCATAACCGGTGTCTTTTTACAGTTTAATTCTAACCCCAGCTGCTCACTGTGTACAACAACCGCATCTACTAATTGTTGCAGATCCTGCGCATTGTCTGCAATCAATACTGTATCATCTGCATATCTAATGTTATTGATGTTTCATCCTCCAATGCTGATTCCATTTATATCTTCTACATTCTGAAAATATTTTCACTGTATAGGGAAAAAAGATCTGGAGACATTAGACATCCCTGCCTAACACCTCTCTTAATAGGCTGATATTGTCCCACTTCATTATCAATCCTTATGGCAGCTTGTTGTTTCCAATATATGTTTTTTATAAGTCTAATGTCTTTCCCATCAATTTGTAGATCTGCAAGCGTATCCACTATGTTGACATGTCTAACTCTATAAAAAGCCTTTGTGTAGTCATTAAAGCAAAGATGTATATACTTGTTTAGTATCCTTACATAGTATACATACAAATGGAAGCTAAATGTAATAATACATACTAGAACAAGTCTAGACATCCTCATAAACTTGATTTGCGGGTCTACTTACGTTATAAAACGAATTTCATTAGGGCGAGAAATACAGAACTGTAAAATTTAGAGGGAAAACAATATCAAGTAACTGGTTCTTGTATTAATGCGATTTTGAAATAATCTTAATCCCCCCTCTCTCTAACCCCCCCCCCCCCACCCCCGGAAGGGGGTGGGGGTGGGAATTCCCCACTGGTTGAGAACCACTTGTCTAGTACATCCTATAATATCCATATTATCGAGTATATCCTCCAATATGCATGCTCTGTAGTATATCCTCCAATATCCATATTGTATTTTTTTTTGTATGAATGTGAAACTTGGACAATGTGCAGTCAAGCTGAAAAACATTTGATGGCTACAGAAATGTGGTTTCTGAGGAAAATGCAAAGAGTGTCATGGGCAGATAGAAAAACCAATGACCAAGTACTACAGGAGACAAATGAAAATCGTAGATTGATTAGAGAAATTAGACGAAGACAGTCAACATTTTTTTGACATGTTATGAGAAGAAATGGATTAGAGAACTTATTGACAACTGACGAGATCGATGGGAACAGACCAAGAGGGAGACGGAGAGGAAAATACCTGGATGGCTTGGCCACGTGGCATGGACGAGACAGGAACACTGAGCTGATCCACTACTCTGGTGATCGAATGAAATGGCGAGTCATGACCGCCCACGCTTTCCGGCATAACACATGATTGATTGATTGATCCATATTGTCTACTATAACTTCCAATATCCATAATGCCTAATATGTCCTGTAATGTTTGTGAAGTAACGGGTGACGTGTCTACTGCAATTGCTAAAAATTACTTAACAATTATAGCCAGCTGGGTTATCTGTACACATTCATTTCACATCACAGGGGATTGCCTTATGTTAGCCCTAGACTCCTTCCAAAGATCATTGTGACAACCAAGTTACAACGGTAGAGAACCATAGTGTCGGTGGTGTTCGAAATGTTCACATACTAGAATCAAACATCGTTAGACATATTCATTTATGTGGGCAGACTTTTAATGTTTAAAATTTAACATGGAACAGAAAACAGAGGTTTCCTTGGTTTCTTGATTTTCCTCTTGTGCTTCTTGATTCTTGGCCTAGAAAAGGAAGCCAAGCTTCTTTTTTTTTTTTTTTTTGGAGTCGTTATAAACCAACACGCAAGAAACAAAACAACCTGCTCATCATTAATCCATGAAGCCAATCAACTAACCAAGCATTCAAACAACCAATCATCCAATCATTCCAACAACCAAACCTTCAACAACAAATTTATTCAAGTAGCCAAACTAGTCAGCACCCAACCAAACAACCAATTAAACAACCAAACATCCAATGAAGCAACAATCCAGAGAATCATCTACACAATCAACCAGCAAACCAACCATCCACTCAAACAACCGTCGAATCACCCTATTAAACAGAAAACCATTTAATCAACAGACAACAGCCTAACCTATCAACCATTCAACTAACGAACCAACCATTTAAACAAACAACATGCCACCCATTCAATCATTTACCCATCCAGCTATTTATCTAACCTGTCAACCAACCTACCAATAAACCATCCATACATCCAACCATACATTCAACCAACTAATAAAACAACAATCAACCACTCTACTATTGAACCAACTAAACAACAAACCAATCAACTAACAACCCAAACAAATAAACAGTCACCCACTCAGTCAAACACCTATCATCAAACCAATCGTGCATCTAAAGTAAAGGGGGAGGAGTGGTGGTGGGGGAGGGAGGCTTTCAACCCGTATACCGGTCATTTGGACTAAAATGTTGACTTCTCGTTCATGACTTGGGGACGTAAATTACAAGCACCTTTGAAGTCTGAGTGAATTCGTCTAATGGCGAAAGGCGAGGGACGTTTGTAATTGGGAAAGCTAATCCATACGAAATATTCAGTCCTGTTCTACTACAAATAGCATGTATGGAGTACGCTTGAGTTCAAAGAGAGTGAGAGCGGGAAAAAATCTATCCTTAAAATCATTAACCAAACACTCAAACAAGCAACTCTCCACCCAGACAACCAGCAACCAAATAACAAACCAGTTAACCATCATATATCTAGGTCACCCCACATGGCTTCGGTCGCCTGAGTTTCTTTAGCGGCACCAAGTTTTCCAAAAGCGTGTCACTTGACAATAGATTGAGACAAGCTTCGCTAAGCTTTAGTAATCTGTGAGTGTCAGTCACTCCTTCCAGGACTATCTGTTGTAAATCTAACCAGGCGTGAAAGCCAAGTCAAGTAACATAATCACGATGGATTACTGAAGGTGACATTGGCTTGCAAGGCTGCACTGGCTGCACTGGCCGCCTCTATCTCAATTCTCATGGAGTATTTATGTAGCGATCTGTTGTTTACGAAAGCAGTTATCAAAGTATGTCATCTTCGGTGGCAACGACGTTCAAGGAGGGAGGGAGATAAGAGAGAGAAAGAGAGAGTAAGAAAGAGAGAGTGAAAGACAGAGAAAGAGAGAGTGAAAAAGAGAGAGAGAAAGAGAGAGAGAGAGAGAGAGAGAGAGAGAGAGAGAGAGAGAGAGAGAGAGAGAGAGAGAGAGAGAGAGAGAGAGAGCAAAACGAAAAAACAAGAAAACTGTTTTCCCAAAGCGCTCAGAATTGGACAGGCAGAAGGATTTTTAGCATTGTGCCCAGCTTTTCTCACACCTTCTCAAACGCAGGGAGGAGCAGTGGAGTAGTGACTGGGCGCTATTCTCGGTAGACTTATTACCGAGTTTCTCTTTCTGCTACTTCTTATCTTACTCGGAGCCTCAGTCACGGATTCTCTCTTACAGTGTGTGTATCAC
Organism: Cepaea hortensis; assembly: GCA_963921405.1. Classification (NCBI taxonomy): domain Eukaryota; kingdom Metazoa; phylum Mollusca; class Gastropoda; order Stylommatophora; family Helicidae; genus Cepaea; species Cepaea hortensis. The sequence continues at coordinate 14,437,704 of OY992878.1, forward strand.
TGATACCACGCCTTTTGTTACTGTCTCACCTCCTTTCCGTTGCTCGTCCACTCTTTCTCTGCGCTGTGCTTCACTTATTAACCATATATTGTAGTTGTCCCCCTACCCACCATCTTTTAGTCGCTTTCTTGTTGTGTTTTCCACTCACAGCCGTCACTGTCTCCCACTCCTCTCCCTCACACTTCTACCATCACACCTTTACCATCACTCGTCTCTCTCACAACTCTACCATCACACCTCACACTTTTGCTCTCTTTTACATGTCTCTACTTATTTACTCTTAGATATTATTTACTATATTATTTATTATTATTTACGCTTAGATATTAACATGCAAAAAACAAAAACTATGATAATTAGCAGTGAAAAGGAAAGGTCATCAATGAACATCACAGTAAACGGGCAGATACTAGAACAAGTAACAAGTTTCTCTTATCTTGGACATATAATAACAGATGATGGCAGAAGTGAAATGGAAATCAAAAAGAGAATAGGAATGGCCACAAATGCTTTTAACGGCATGAAATCAGTTTTAACATCTAGAGAGATTAATGACGCATTAAAAATGAGAATTTTCAAAGGCTACGTATATTCAACACTACCCTATGGCGCGGAACAAGCAACTAGAAAGTCGCATAGAAGCCCTGGGTATCCAGACGAATAGGTCGTATTTCATGGAAACAAAAACAATCAAATGCAGAGGTCCTAGAAAAACTGGGAATGAATTGAGAGTTGATGAAAGAAATAAAGAGGAGACAAGTGAAATATTTTGGTCACGTTAAAAGATATGATACTCTTATAAAAACCATACTGGAAGGCAAGGTTGAGGGCAAGCGAGCAAGAGGTAGACAACGATACAAGTGGGAGGATAACATCAAGAGATGGACGAACATCAGCCTGACAGAATGTACAGTCAAGGCAAGAGACAGACAGTGTTGGACATCCATTGCAGCCAATCTTCATTGCGGAGACGGAACCTGATTGATTGATTGATTGACTTATTTATTCACTTAGTCATGCTGTTGATGTCTGTCTTCACATCATCTCTGGCTGCCAAACTACTACATCAACATTGTTATAATTTTATTTCTTTGATTGCTTGTCTCTCCTTTTCTGTTCTGTTTTCACCAAATTTTATCACAATTTGTTTCTCATCAGCGTGAAACTTTCTCTGATTAATAAATTCCTCCTTTTTTCCGTATTTGTCATCGCCACTGATTGATGCTAACATTATTACTTTTTCACCTAAAATTCTCTTTTTGATTTCCATAACTTACTCATTAAATAACCGTTCATTCACATACCTACTCACCAATTAACTCTGTTTGTTAATCTCCAATAATTCTTCACATTTTTCTTTTCATATTTCATCCATGTGTCGTCTGTAATCATGTCTGTCCACAGGCTTCTGTTTTATGTACTGTCAATCATGTCTGAGACCGATGTTCCTCCATGCCATTGTGTCACACTCGCCAATATAGTATCTCTCCCTCTTTTCCAATCTTGTCACAACATTCCTCCAGATTTCCCCTTCTCAAGAGACGTCCCAACATAATGAGGACTGTCTTCTTCTGATGACAGTAACCAGTTCCCTTGATTAACTTCTTAACGAAAGGCCCCACCTATGCAACCAAACTTCTCATATCACCGTTTTATTCATTCACTTATGTACTCATCCAGTTTTTCTCAGACTATCACTGAATAATTAACCCAGTAACTCACTTCCTTCATAAATACATACACACCTCCCTCCCACCCCCACAACCAATCTGTTTCTGTAATCTATTGCTCACTTATGACTACCTAGTAATATCCGAGCGCTGAATTAGGTCACCAGCGTGAACAGCTGGGCTGTCACTGATGGGGTAACACATGTCGCGACCCAGGCGCAGTGACAAACCAGGGTCAAGGAACAACGCTGTGATAGGGTCTGTCGTCACCACACATATCGGGGAACATTTAAACAGTATCTCAACAATTACCTGTAGATTTGGTTCTCCAATATTCTGTTATCAACACCTCGTGTCTGTAGCGGAGAAAGGTTGTACTTGTGACACACACACGCGCGCGAGCGCGCACGCACACGCACACGCACTCGCACACACACATACACGCTCGCGCCACGCAAATGTTTGGTCGAAATATTCGACTTTATTTGTTTCTTCATCCGTGGAGTTTCTCGGTGTTCATCCGTGGAGTTTCTCGGTGATATTTTGTGGTTTTATTCAGTCTCTAATGAAAAGCAGAGGACGATGATGAAGAAGAAGAAGAAGAAGAAGAAGAAGAAGAAGAAGAAGCAGCAGCAGCAGCAGCAGCAGCAGCAGCAGCAGCAGCAGCAGCAGCAGCAGCAGCAGCAGCAGCAGAAGAAGAAGAAGAAGAAGAAGAAGAAGAAGAAGAAGAAGAAGAAGAAGAAGAAGAAGAAGAAGAAGAAGAAGTAGAAGAAGAAGAAACCGAATAATAATAATAATAATAATAATAATTCTGACATACTGACTATGCGTTATCCCATGGTGCCACCGTGGCGGTGTGATTAGACGTCTGTCTGTCTGTCTGTCTGTCTGTCTGTCTGTCTGTCTGTCTGTCTGGTCAGGGTTTCGATCCTCATCAGGGCTGATTGGAATGTGTAAAATGACCTGCCTAAAACGGGTTCCAGGAATCCTCTTGGTGAGTTAAGGTGGTAAGCGTGATCCTGACCACACCACCCAACGAATGCCCATTGGTTTATTACAATACGAGTTGAGCACCATATACCCAATGTCAATAAAGGCTTGTAAACGAGCCAGCGGACAGAGTGACTGGGTCTGCCCTACTTGGTGGGGTATTGGTGCATGGTAAGTCAACATCTCTTATGTTTAGTGCAGACGAACAATGATATTATCACGGACTGGTGAGAATAGTGCTGCAGGGAGTGACCTGAGGATCTGGCCAACATTGAGGATTCCGAGTAACGGCTGAGAGACAAATAATCAGACTGCTGCTGGTACCCTTAGTAATGGGACTCTTCATCGGCTGTTGAAGATGAGGATGGAGCACGTATGGGAATGTCCTGAGTGCGGTGATGTCGGTTCTTGGCTCATTTTAACTCAACTCAACTCTACTCAACTCAACTCAACTCAACTCAAGACATGTAAAAGAGTCCTTTACTTACTATCTTGTCTCCTAATAGCATTATCGTCTCGTCTGCTTGCATTTAGAATGCGTCCAAACCATATAATTTATATTGTTGCAGTTTCTGGTCTGCCTTGTTGTTAGTGTCCCCGTGTGACAGTAATATGTTTATGACAATAGGAAATATAAACAGTTAGGTATGCGTATCGCCTGCGATAAAAGTGAGATGTACTAAATACGGGGGCAGTGTACATACAATTCGTCAACTCCACAATAATGAAATAAATCAAAAGGGCAAAATCCCCAAAGAATGATACAATAAAAATAAAAATATACCGACACAATGAACGCCGTTTCGATTATACTAATCTAAAAGAACGGAAAACACAAACAGATCTAAAGAAACACATGAAATTAGAAAATGTTATATTATTAAAATACAATATTATTATATTATAAAATTTTCTAATTTAATGGGTTTTTTAAAGACCTGTTTGTGTTGTTCGTTCCTGATGAATGTGGCAAAGCTTTTGTAAAACCGACTCCTCTTGCCTATATTCTAATATTTGTTAGAAATATAATTAATATTTGTGTATGTTTACTTAGTATTTATGTACGTTTATTGCGGTAATTTACGTTTGGCTTACTTATTCTGGCCAACTATTAGCCACCTGACAACTGGCCACGGAAACGGCCACTTGCTAATCCTAGTTCGACTTCCTGCCTCAGAAATCGCAGCCAGCGGTCGGAGCCAATTTAGTAGTTCGAAAAGTGGACATTTTAAAAGTATAGTATTGAAATCAGTACTAGTTCTACCAAACTTTTATTCAGGTGAATAAGCTCTCCAGTGAGGATCGACTAGTTCTGGAACTAGAGTGTTTGTAAAAACCCCAAGAACAGCATATCTCACCAGCAGTATCAACATTGTGTTGCAAACCAGCAACATCATTATCTACTTTGTGTTGCAAACCAGAAAAATCTGCATCAACCATGTGTGGTAATTCTGCGGCTAGAACTTAAGGTGACCTGGAAAGGAACGGCGGAGAAACTACCATCTTCACTGTTGGAAACACCTAATTCATCTGAGTAGTCACCCACCATCCTGGAGCTAACCACGTCATATTGCGATAGCCAACAACTTTGTCTGATGATTATAGACTAATTAAGATTATCAGGTGTGTGGAACCGCCAGGACTATTGAACACATATTGGTTTGCAGCTTGCATTTCTCTTACAGTGTATATTTTATTGACTCCCTGTGGGAGCCTTTTCTTATTACTTTGTAAATATTAACCCAGTGATAAAAGGTGTTGTCGCTTTTTGTTAAATAAGTACGGTAATTGAAGTTAGTGTTTTCATGATCCAACATTTAATTAGATTACACACGTGTGAGAGTAGGACGAAAGTTGAATATTCATCTTTATCGACCTCTTTGTGCTGCATAGATCAAGTCAAGTCTGGGGGATACATTCTTTTATACAGGGCCATCGTGTCGCTGCTAAGTCTGCTATCATCTTTGTGTGCATAGCTGTACAACTTTAACCGCAGTCCTTGTGCCAGTGTAAGAATAGTAGACTTCTTCTGGGACCAGTAGTCATTCTCCCTAGTTTTACGAGCCACTTGTCTTCTATTTCTTCAGTGGTGAGACTTTACTAACGGTTAGTCTCATTGTTTTCTACTGTACCTGTGAGACTTCTCTCTATAGTAGTTGATCACGCGACAATGAATATTAATATAACTGAGACGTCGTTCGGTGTGTCTTAGTATACTTATTTTTATTTCTTATTTTATTAATTTTATTATTATTAATACACACACATCGTTATTGTAACTGACTAAGAAAGCATGCTGAATAGGGTGAGGACAGGCAAGCTTCGTGCCGAGTGGCTTGCTTCGCTTCGGAAGTCACGGGTGGCAAGGATTGTCTGGATCTTTTCTCCGGAGCATGCTGGTGTGCTGGGGAATGAACAGGCAGACACATTTGCTGGCTCTGCAAAACTTGGTGGAGTATTGATGCATGACAAGGCAGATGTGGTTGCGGCCTTGTGGGAGTACGTGTACACCTCGGAGGAGCAAATGGGTCACCATGGTCTGGCAAGAACGCGACATCGTGGAATGACGAGGGGATCTGGCCGATGCTCGACGCTTAGAGAAAAGGCGAGACGCACATATGATCAGATTGCTACTGGTGCTATTGGTGTTGGAACTCTTCGCTGGCTTCTGAGGATGGGGACGGAGCGCTTATGGTAATGCCCCGAATGCTGTGATGTCGGTTCCTAAATCAATCAATCAATCAATCTACTAATCAATCAATCTTATTTTATTATTTTTTTAAATTTCCTTCCTGTGATTTATGTTAATCAATGTGGAGTTCACTGTACTATATGTACTCTGTGTCTGTATTTAGTATAGCTCACATTGTCGCAGGAATTACACGTATTTAACTGTTTTTATTTCCTATTGTTACATCCTGCTGTAGCCGTAACTACTCTTATCTATGTTCATAACAACGAAAGCGTGAAAAATCTGCTCGCTTAAGAAGGTAATAAAAGCAAAGCAAACCGTGCGCCTGGGACCCGTTGATTCTGAAACACCAGCATGAAGTATAGATCTAGTGAAACACAAGCATGAAGTATAGATCTAGTGAAACACAAGCATGAAGTATAGATCTAGTGAAACACAAGCATGAAGTATAGATCTAGTGAAACACAAGCATGAAGTATAGATCTAGTGAAACACAAGCATGAAGTATAGATCTAGTGAAACACAAGCATGAAGTATAGATCTAGTGAAACACAAGCATGAAGTATAGATCTAGCGAAACACAAGCATGAAGTATAGATCTAGTGAAACACAAGCATGAAGTATAGATCTAGTGAAACACAAGCATGAAGTATAGATCTAGTGAAACACAAGCATGAAGTATAGATCTAGTGAAACACAAGCATGAAGTATAGATCTAGTGAAACACAAGCATGAAGTATAGATCTAGTGAAACACAAGCATGAAGTATAGATCTAGTGAAACACAAGCATGAAGTATAGATCTAGTGAAGCACAAGCATGAAGTATAGATCTAGTGAAACACAAGCATGAAGTATAGATCTAGTGAAACACAAGCATGAAGTATAGATCTAGTGAAACACAAGCATGAAGTATAGATCTAGTGAAACACAAGCATGAAGTATAGATCTAGTGAAACACAAGCATGAAGTATAGATCGAGTGAAACACAAGCATGAAGTATAGATCTAGTGAAACACAAGCATGAAGTATAGATCTAGTGAAACACAAGCATGAAGTATAGATCTAGTGAAACACAAGCATGAAGTATAGATCGAGTGAAACACAAGCATGAAGTATAGATCTAGTGAAACACAAGCATGAAGTATAGATCTAGTGAAACACAAGCATGAAGTATAGATCTAGTGAAACACAAGCATGAAGTATAGATCTAGTGAAACACAAGCATGAAGTATAGATCTAGTGAAACACAAGCATGAAGTATAGATCTAGTGAAACACAAGCATGAAGTATAGATCTAGTGAAACACAAGCATGAAGTATAGATCTAGTGAAACACAAGCATGAAGTATAGATCTAGTGAAACACAAGCATGAAGTATAGATCTAGTGAAACACAAGCATGAAGTATAGATCTAGTGAAACACAAGCATGAAGTATAGATCTAGTGAAACACAAGCATGAAGTATAGATCTAGTGAAACACAAGCATGAAGTATAGATCTAGTGAAACACAAGCATGAAGTATAGATCTAGGCTTTTAACCAATTGTTTAACACCGTGGTGGTCATTGAAGCTAGAGAAAAAACTATTTAATATTTCACACTACAGGCCCACTTTGCCTGTTTCCGGACAAAATACAGACCCATTGCAAGCATGACCTGGTTATCTATTGATCGACATTTCTCGTACAGCGGGAAATTCCCAAACAAGAAATCAATTCTTGTCACATCGCTTCCTGTGTACAGGTAGTGATCGTGAGTAATGAATGTATAAATCGATAGTATTGACTGGCACCCATAGAGTCAAAGACATAAGCGTGTGAGAGAGATATAGGTGTCAGGGAAAGAGCATGAACATAGAAAAACGTTAAAGCTTTGGTTAAAATTGAATGGGACTCGTTATTTTTAAGTAGAACCGTAATTTGATGAAGACAATACATCTAAAAAAAATGTGATACATTAGAGACAGGATACATTGGACCTTCAAATCAATCAATGCATCAGTGTCTCCACAATGAAGGTTGCCTGTAATGGATCTCCAAATGTTTCAGTCTATCCTTTTGATAGTACATTTTGTAAGACTGATATTATAGCTTCTCTTGATTCAGTATTCCCATGTTTATCGTTGCTCACTTATAGCTGACATATTTTATTCATTTTCGGGTTGAATTCATTTTGATATAATGATATTTTTTAAATGTGACATAGATGTTTGAACTGGAGAATTACCTCTTGAATAGTCACCTCTTAGAGAGTCACCTCTTGGATAGTCACCTCTTATATAGTCATCTCTTGGATAGTCACTTCTTAGAGAGTCACCTATTGGAGAGTCACCTCTTGGAGAGTCATCTCTTGGAGAACCACCACTTTAAGAATCATCTCTTATAGAATCACCTCTTAGAGAATCATCTCTTGGAGAATAACCACGTGGAGAATCATATCTTGGAGAGCTATCTATTGGAGAATCACCACTTGGAGAACCACACCTTGGAGAGACAACTCTTGGAGCGTCAGCACTTAGAAAATAACCTCTTTGAGCGTCACCTATTGAAGAATCACTCTTGCAAAATCACCTCTTGGAGATTCATATCTTGGAGAATCACCACTTGGAGAATCATCTCTTGGAGAATCACCTCTTGGAGAGTCACCTCTTGGAGAACCACCACATGGAGAATCATCTCTTGGAGAGTCACTTCTTGAGGAATTACCTCTCATAGAATCACCTCTTGGAGAGTCACCACTTGGAGAATTACCTCTTGGACAGTCTCTTCTTGGGGAATCACCTCTCATAGAATCACCTCTTGGAGAGTCACCACTTGGAGTATCACCTCTTGGACAGTCACTTCTTGGGGAATCACCACATGGAGAATCACCTCTTGGAGAGTCACCATTTGGATAATTACCTCTTGGACAGTCACCTCTTAGAGAGTCAACTCTTATATAATGACTTCTTGGAGAGATATCGCATGGACATTCACCACTTGGAGAATTACCTCTTGGAGAATCACCTCTTGGAGAGTCATCTCATAGAGAATCACCTCTTGAAGATTCACATCTTGAAGAATGACCTCTTTTAGAGTCATCTCTTGGATAACCACCCCTCGGCGAGTCACTTCTTGGATAAACACCTCTTAGAGAATCACCTCTTGGAGAGTCATATCTTTGAGAGTCACCACTTATAGAATCACCTCTTGGAGAGTCACCGTTTCAAAAATTACCTCTTATAGAATCACTTCTTGGAGAGTCACCTTTTGGAGAATCACCACTTGGATAATCACCTCTTGGATATTCACGTCTTGGATAATCACTTCTCGGAGAATAATCGCTTGGAGAACCACCTATTGGAGAGTCACCTCTTGGAGAGTTTCCTATTGTAGTGTCATCTATTGGAGAATCACCTGTCTCCTTTTGTGACCTTTTGGAGAGTCACCTATTGGATAATCACTCTTGGAGAATTACATCTTGGAGAGTCACCTCTTGAAGAATCACAACCTGGAGAATCAACTCTTGGAGAATCTCCATTTTGAGAATCGCCACTTGGAGACTCACCTCATCGAAAATCACCTCTTGGAGAACCACCACTTGGAGAATCACCTCTTGGAGAGTCACTCCTTCGAGAACCATCTCTTATAGAATCACCTCTTTGAGAGTCCCTTCTTGGAGAATAACCACTTGGAGAATCACCACTTGGCGGGTCACCACTTTTAGAGTCACCTCTTATAAAATGACCTCTTAGAAAGTCAACACTTCGAGAATCACCACTTGGAGAATAACCTCTTGGAGACTCACCTCGTCGAAAATCACCTCTTGGAGAGCCACCTATTGTAGAGGTGTGGGATACATAAGGAGAGACTTTGAGTTTCTCATCTAAATCATGGAGAGGAGAAGAGTATCTCATCTACATCATGGAGGGGCGTTGAGTATCTTATCTAAGTCCTGGATAGACATTTATTATTTCATCTAAGTTATGGAGAGACATTTATTTTCTCATCTACGTCATGGAGAGGCGTTGAGTATCTCATCTAAGTCATGGAGAGGCGTTGAGTATCTCATCTACGTCATGGAGAGGCGTTGAATATCTCATCTACGTCATGGAGAGGCGTTGAGTATCTCATCTAAGTCATGGAGAGGCGTTGAGTATCTCATCTACGTCATGGAGAGGCGTTGAGTATCTCATCTAAGTCATGGAGAGGAGAAGGGTATCTCATCAAAGTCATCGAGAGGCGTTGAGTGTCTCCTTTTAGTCGTGGAGATGTGTTGAGTATCTCATCTTAGTCATGTAGTGACACTGAGTATCACATGTCCTAGATGTTGTGTATCTCATGTCTTCGATAGACGTTGAGTATCTCATGTCTAAGATGTTGAGTTAGTTAGTTAGTTAGTTAGTTAGTTAGTTTAGTTTAGTTAGTTAGTTAGTTAATTTAGTTAGTTAGTTAGTTAGTTAATTAGTTAGATAGTTAGTTAGTTAGTTAGTTAGTTAGTTAGTTTGGGTAGTTAGTTAGTTAGTTAGTTAGTTAGTTAATTAGTTTAGTTAGTTAGTTAGTTAGTTAGTTAGTTTAGTTTAGTTAGTTAGTTAGTTAGTTAGTTAGTTAGTTAGTTAGTTAGTTAGTTAGTTAGTCGACAGATCATCCTCATTGCACATCGAACCATTCAGTCCATAAGTGCTCGGATCCCCTCCTCAGCAAATCCCGCAGCGTGTAGCGGCTAACGACACCAGTTCTGTGTTGGTTTATCAATCTTCTTTGGCTTCCTGCGTAGTGTTCTTGTTTGGCCACCCCTCTTTTAATTTACTGATCTCGCAGTCTGGCTATGGTTGAAGATGTTGAGTATATCATGTCTTGAGATACAGTGAGTATTCGAGAAGCGGTGAAAAGTTGAGTATCTTGTGTCTTAGATGTTCAGTCTCCTTGATTAGAGAGATGATAAGTATCTCAAGTCTTAAAGAGATGTAGAGTTTCGCATATCTTAGATTTTGTGAGTCTCCCGTCTTAGATGTTGATAGTCTCCTCTCTTAGAGAGATATTGAGTATGTCATATCTTGCAAAGATGGTGTTTATCTCATGACAAAAGAAAAGGGTCACGGTGCGCTGAAGATTATTGCAGCATTGGGTATGGAGCAAAGAATGTTGTTCCTACTCTATCAACATCTGATTCTCTCAGAAATTAAGTATGGATTGGGACTGCTCAGTGATAAAGAGTCAGATGGTGAAACTAGGGCGCATTCATAATGAAGCTTGCGGATCATCCTGTGACACTCAAGGGACACGCCGACAGTGTGTACGGGACACATCCTGACTTTGCCACTGATTCGGCACAGGGTCAACTTTCTGCAGGCTTAGTCATGTATCTCCTAGTGGCGCAGGCAAGGATCACAGCATGAAGCCATGAACACAGATAAGGACCATAGTCTGGTAAAAGGAAAATCAATGATGACTCAGGCAGAGGACACAATCGGAGAAGTGTGTACGTTCTAAAATATTGTAAGAGGAGAGGAAACGGTCAGAATGCCACAAGAAATGTCAAACTCTGCAGGGTCATAATCACACGAGTCGGGAGTGTAGGGATTGGCCAACAGTCAGAGCTGAGGGAAGGGGTGACAACTGATAATTCGCGTCCAGGTAATGTAATCATCTGACTTGGGGATCACATCGAAGGTTAACAGAATGCGTTTACTGCATGAGAGTCTGGCATATGATACTAGAACATCTAGTCAGAGAATGAAAGTGGAAGCAATAACTACGACGTTCCGCTGGTTGGAGGATAAAGAGCACACATGTCGTAACTGTAACAGACTCACAGAGCATGCTGAGATGGGTGGAGACCGGTGGTATGCTTCGCACAGAGGGGCATGCGTCACTGAAAAAAAAAAATATCTAAGATTGGGAGCATCCGTTGGATATTTTCTCCAATGCAACCTGGTAAGTGGGGTAATGTGCAGGTTGGCACATTGGCTGGATCTGCATCTCTGGGTGGAGTATTGCTGCTCGAATAGCAGATGTAGTCATGGGACATTGGGGTCCCCTCTATAGTGTTGAAGAACAGACGCACCATTATTACCTGGAGAGAATGTTGAGCAGGGAGATATAGAAAGAAGACAGACAGACAGACAGACAGACAGACAGACAGACAGACAGACAGACAGACAGACGGACCGACGGACGGATGGATGGATGGATGGATGGATGGATGGATGGATGGATAGATAGATAGATAGATAAATAGATAGATAGATAGATAGATAGATAGATAGATAGATAGATAGATAGATAGATAGATAGACAGATAGACACACAGATAGATAGATAGATAGATAGATAGATAGATAGATAGATAGATAGATAGATAGATAGATAGATAGACAGACAGACAGATAGATAGATAGATAGATAGATAGATAGATAGATAGATAGATAGATAGATAGATAGATAGACAGATAGACACACAGATAGATAGATAGATAGATAGATAGATAGATAGATAGATAGATAGATAGATAGATAGATAGATAGATAGATAAATAGATAGATAGATAGATAGATAGATAGATAGATAGATAGATAGATAGATAGATAGATAGACAGATAGATAGATAGATAGATAGATAGATAGATAGATAGATAGATAGATAGATAGATAAATAGATAGATAGATAGATAGATAGACAGATAGATAGACAGATAGATAGACAGATAGATAGATAGATAGATAGATAGATAGATAGATAGATAGATAGATAGATAGATAGATAGATAGATAGATAGATAGATAGATAGATAGATAGATAGATAGAAGAGACAAATCAATAAGCCTGGAACGATATGTTACATTATTCATTCATAATCGATCGTCTGTTTCCAGGCAAGATCTAGTGCGCAACTAATCAATCATTGATTTCTCAAAAATCCATATTGAAATCAAACTAAGCGTGATGAACAACACAATCAGATCGATCCTGCATTAGATTCAGTATCCTAATGCTATTGTAAATTCGATTCTTCAGGGGTTCTCATAATATCTTCTAGTTTGCAAAGTATGAATTATACCAAATGTATTTAGTTTCATGCTGGTCTCCCTGGCCTAGGTGTTTGCGACTTTCTCCGTAATCCCGTATACTCTCATGAATAACGTGGCGTGCGCGTGAATCGGTGGCGGTTCTAGACGGGTCGGTAACTTACGGGGTATGCGAGTCGGTCGCTCAGAAAGCAATGGCAAACTACTGAGCGTAATCTTGCAAAGAAATCAACAATCAGCTGAAAGATGGTGATGTTGACAGCGATGTCCTGTAAACTATATGCGAAAAAAATTTCAGTTTCATAATGTAAGAAGATGTGCTAATAAGAATATATTGCATACAAACATGCTATGTGAAGCACACGCAAAGAAGATAATTTTTGCTTTGTTTAGTACTTCTTGTCTGTGACCATACTGGTCTGTGACCGTAGTCATTGTTTATATAAAAGAGATCCTCTGCATACTGTCGTGAAACTTGAGATCATAACCAACAATTATATGAGGCTGCTCCCCAGCTTCAAACATCACTTGCTCCCATGCCTTCTAATGACCTGAACAGGGGGGATAAACCTGCACTCTACTTTTCTCAGTGAAGTCTCGTAGGCTAGTGGAGGAAAGGGGGTACTTTACATTTCAGTTGATGTGCGATTCGCCTCAAAATTAATCACAAACAAAACAGCATTCCATTTAATTTAAGAACGCTAAATGAGGGTACGCAAGGCACAGATTCTCATGTAGTGAGGATTGCAATGTAGATTTCCATTTACTGAGCATTACAATTGAAGAAGACCCATCGACATTTAACGAATACTACCATGACTTTCGTATTGCAATATATCGTCCTTTGGTAAAAAAATGGGTAGGTGGCAATTGGCGATGTGTCATTCTTCAACATTGAACCAGATAGTCCACTTTAGTTGGTGACGCTAATATTAAGCAGAACGGATTTATAACGGTAGCATAATCATCATCATCATCATAATCATCATCATCATCACCATCATCATTATCACCATCACCATAATCATAACCATCACCATCATGGTCATGTCCATTATCATCATCATCATTATCATCTTCACCATAACCATCATCATCATCAGATAAATCAGTCCTAGGACTAGAGATGAGCCATGCCCGTCTACAGTCTCCAGATTAGAGCCGCAAGCTTCGGGTGAGAGCAAGTCTGTACAGCGACTTATGATAGGGAGTTTGTGCACTGTGCTGTGTGGATCAGGTATACACACTTATGATAGGAAGTTTATGCACTGTGTTGTGTGGATCAGGTATACACATTTATGATAGGGAGTTTGTGCACTGTGCTGTGTGGATCAGGTATATAAACTTATGATAGGAAGTTTATGCACTGTGTTGTGTGGATCAGGTATACACATTTATGATAGGGAGTTTGTGCACTGTGCTGTGTGGATCAGGTATACAAACTTATGATAGGAAGTTTATGCACAGTCTTGTGTGGATCATGTATACACATTTATGAGAGAGAGAGTTTGTGCACTGTGCTGTGTGGATCAGGTATATAAACTTATGATAGGAAGTTTATGCACTGTGTTGTGTGGATCATGTATACACATTTATGAGAGAGAGAGTTTGTGCACTGTGCTGTGTGGATCAGGTATATAAACTTATGATAGGAAGTTTATGCACTGTGTTGTGTGGATCATGTATACACATTTATGAGAGAGAGAGTTTGTGCACTGTGCTGTGTGGATCAGGTATACACACTTATGAGAGAGAGTTTGTGCACTGTGCTGTGTGGATCAGGTATACACATTTATGATGGGGAGTTTGTGCACGGTGCTGTGTGGATCAGGTATACACACTTATGAGAGAGTTTGTGCACTGTGCTGTGTGGATCAGGTATACACACTTATGAGAGAGTTTGTGCACTGTGCTGTGTGGATCAGGTATACACACTTATGAGAGAGAGTTTGTGCACTGTGCTGTTTGGATCAGGTATACACACATATAACAGGGATTATGTGCACTGTGCTGAGATTCTCTTATAGTGGCCTATAGGAGGCGACTAGATCACTCAAAGAGACCCGTGTGCAAAGAAGAGGATCAGACTCACCCTGCTTCATTCAACCTCGCTCCTAAATCTAACAATCTAAGACGGTAAATCTTTGAATAAAATAACTGAAATGTTAGTTCTGACGTTTCAAGATTCGTGCGGATTACAGATTAACTCATATCTTCAGATCTATAAATATTAACGGTAATGTTGAAAGCACGGCTGGGAAGTTAATATGACGGTTGTGCGATGTAACAGTTGTGCGGCTTCGGTAAGGGCCAACTTACCGTGAACAAATGAAATTCGTTGAAGTGTTTTTGAGAACCTGAATTATTGTTCGTTAGTTTGAAACTCAGTTGTTGAAAATTAATAACCGAGAAATTATAACAATAAACATCGTTGTTGTCGATTTAGTTATACCTGATCTGGTTTAAGTATGGTTTTTAAATGATGTGTGCCAGCTTTTGGGATAAAGCTGAACGCATTTATCGAATAAGATATGGTTTATTTGCATCATTAAATCCCAGCGCAGTCAGTTGTTCATATGTATTATAAGTTGCATGTTTGGCAATGCACGATGTATGCTGAAGTATTTTCTATTTAAATGTAAATTATGTAGCATTAAGCGCTGGCTGCGTTTGCCTGCTATGCATGATTTCATATGTAGCTATATTGTTTCCAATGAATGAGTCACCAAAAACATAAGTTAAATCGGTAAGCTTAATTATAGCACGATCATCATCATCATCATCATCATCATCATCATCCAGTGCCTTGCCGGCTGACAATTCGTGTGTTGACTCCCGTTCGTGCCATGACACAAGGCTGTGAAGAATCCAACTCACATTGTCGTGTTTCATTTCAATAATGTATATACCGTCGCTGTCTATTTCACTCTGTGACTTTGGGGATAGTGAGACGCGCAGTATGATAACTCCCCGTCATGCCGAGCACACGGTTCGAAGTCAGATGCAGGCCGTTTGAAAGCAAACAACTGTGCGTTGATTTCAATGCTGTGGGCGTCGACTGTTCAGAAAGCAATGCCAAACTACTGAACTAACATTGTCTAGTAAACCACAAACAGCCAATGCATGCTGGGATTGGTTGCGACGTCCTGTAGAGGACATGTAACTAACTATTAATTGTGTATTTCTTTATTTTGAATGTAAAATTGTTTTATACTTTACTGTATTGTTTTCAAGATGATTTTGCTTTTACTCGAATGCAGAATTTAGGGATTAATATGCTGTTTATCGAGCAGCCATGTAAGCATGTCTGTTGTCGTTTTAAGCGACAACAGACAACAGAAAAGAGAGGTAATAGAAAACAGCAGACAAGGTGGACAGTCTCATAAGTGTCAGTCGTAACGTGATGAAGTGAAACAATCACACTTTGTGTTTCACATCGAAACAATCACACGTCGTGTTTCACATCGAAATAACTTTGTGTTTCACATTGGTATAATCAAGACTAGACTGGTGATCGGTGTGAACAGATGAGTAAGCATGCGTACGGGCATACTTATGGACAGCCGTGGGATTAGACCTTTGTAAAGACGTGTTGACAGACCTTTTGACAGACATGTGGGCAGACATGTGGGCAGACTTGTGAGCAGACATATGGGCTGGTGTATCGGCAGACGTGTGAGTGGACATGTGGCAAACGTGTGAGCGGTCATATGGCCAGGCATATGGGCAGACATGTAGGTAAGTGTATGGGCAGACGTGTGGTAATTCGTGTGAGTAGACGTATAGGGCAGAAGTTTTGGCAGACTTGTTAGCAGAATTCAGGGCAGACGTGTGGCAGACGTTTGAGCAGACGTGTAGATAGATGAGTGCGCTATTGTTTGAACAGACTTATCGACAGACAGGTAAGCATACCTATGGACAGAAAGGTGGATTGACGTAAGGTCAGGTGTATAAGCACCAGGTTAGCAACGAGATTGGAATTATTCGAATAGATGAAAGTGTAATTTGTTTTTAGATGAATGTCCCACCACTTAGCATGTTGGCAACCGCTCCAACAGACTGTAATATATAGTTGCGTTTTAATTAATAAAACTGTAGCATCGAACAGAACAAGTTATCAAGTAGTGACTTAGTATACGCGAGATTTTTGATTATTCCATCTCTGGAAGTCTTCATATTATTGTCCCCAGGAATGCTACCTGGTCAAAAAAGCACGCTAAAAGTCGGATGTGTTGGCCTCCGGGTTTCGGCCCAAGGGCGCATAACTTAGACACACAGCAATCACATCTGAAAAAACACTCCGGATGAACGCAAAGAAGAAGCAGATATTATTGTCATTGGTAATGGGAAAAAAGGCCACATCATGAACCCTGCAAGATTATATCTGATCAGATATTTAAAAGAAAAAGGTCAAGACGATCGACGTCATAGCACCTGGTTTTACCCCCATATGGCTCGGTCTTTTTCCACAGGGCAGCCTAAAAAAAACCGTCGCACAGAGCACGAACTCCGTAGCTCCAGGGACGACCCTCAGGAGTCTCCAGAGAAAATTGCACTCGTGAACCGAATATCGAGGCCCGGAATCGAACCCACAACCTTCGGAGCGCGTGCTAGACGGTGTAATCACTTGGCCACGGGGACTCACGTCTTCTATTACACAGTGTAAGTACATAAAGGTTCAGCCTTTTTCAACATTCCAGGAGATATGGAGGCTCGACGTCAATACCTGTGCCACATTACTACATCATTTTGACCACAAATATACAGTAACAATTACAGAAGCCACAAGATGTGACTATGCCAGCGAAACAGAACCCAGAGGTCCCCGAAGTAGCGGCCTGCAGGCCATGTGCGGACGATTAAGTGATTGAATACTTTTCATTGTGGACTGTTAACTATTGCTCTGTTTTATACTCTTACAGAGGGGTCATGGCAGTGCAGTGGCTAGCTACGAATTATTGACATTTGTTATCAACCAAATGTTGGACAGCGCTCACCAAACCCAACACCCCACATTGTGCCAACGGTTTCTGGCGGAGGAGAGCCATTGGGAGGGTACAAGACATATGCTGGTGCGAGGAAATGACTAAATATCATGGCAGGACATATCACACCCAAAACCTTGTTCAGTTACTGATCTAGAATCGAAGCTCCGGCACACGGACAGTTAGAGAATTGTGTTTCTGATCTGGCAGCTTCTGCAGCTTGTCTTGTTTCAGATGTTTTTGTGTTACCTTTCCTCAAGTAAACAAAAAAGGCCGAGAGGGAGGGAGAGAGAGAGAGAGAGAGAGAGAGAGAGAGAGAGAGAGAGAGAGAGAGAGAGAGCGAGAGAGGGATAGAGTGAAAGGTGGGAGGGGGGCGGGGGCGGAGGAATTGTGCTGCATAGACAACACATGGTCTCTGAATTCAGCCCAGGTTTTGTGTTATGAAGTTGTATACCTCAATTTTACAAACTATCGTCTATTAAGGCGGCAAGTTGTCGGTCATCAAGTGCCTTGACGGTTGGCGTGGCAATCATGCTTCTCCGCAAACTGCGATCTTCGGCGGCATGGGTCAATTCATGTGTTCACTCCCTTTCGTCCTAAGACACAAGACTGTGAAGAACTTTCTCACGTTGTCATGCTCTATCTCTCTTTGCACAAATCTTTACAGTTGCACAACATGTTCCTGTTTAACAACATAGTATGTCCTCTGTTAGTATTTCAATATGAACAAATTAGTGTTCACTAAAAAGCCAGTGTTATACCATACACTATCAACAAATAAGTGTTTATTAAAAAGCCACAGTTATCCCATACAATATCAACAAATAAGTGTTCACTAAAAAGCCACTCTTATACCCATACAACATCAACAAACAAGTGTTCACTAAAAAGCCACTGTTATACCCACACAACAACAAATAAGTGTTCACTAAAACGCCACTGTTATACCTATACAAACAAACCGTTAAAGGTCAGCATTGACGAACGGATAAGAGCGCTCGTTCTTAAATACCCGGTGTGCTGATGCCGAGGTAACGTCTGCCCACACGTCTGCCAAAACGTCTGTCAACAAGTCTTTACAAAGGTCTAATCCCTACGCCAGTCAGTTGGACTAAAATGTTGACTTCTTGCCCTTGATTTTGGGACCTAAATTACAAGCACCTCTGAAGTCGGAGTGGGTTCGTCTGATGGCAAAATACACTGGCATTTTTTTAAAGTTGCGTATCTTTTACATGACATTGCATTAAACACCAGCATTTTATTGCCGTTGTTGATGTCTTGGCAAGTTGTACGTTCAGTAGTTTGCCATTGCTTTCTGAACGACCGGCTCCCAACCGACACGTTAAAACCAGCGAGACACGGTCTGCTACCAAATCGGTCACCGCTGTGTTTTGAACGCGGGTAAACCACATTACGAATAGCGTCCGCAACTCCATCGCCACAGAGCGTTGACAGATATAAAGACTGTATAACAAGAAACATAGAAACAGAGCGTTGACAGATATAAACTCTGTATAATAAGAAGCATACAAACAGAGCGTTGACAGATATAAACTCTGTATAATAAGAAGCATACAAACAGAGCGTTGACAGATATAAACTCTGTATAACAAGAAGCATACAAACAGAGCGTTGACAGATATAAAGACTGTATAACAAGAAACATAGAAACAGAGCGTTGACAGATATAAAGACTGTATAACAAGAAACATAGAAACAGAGCGTTGGGTGATGCAACGACTGTATAACAAGAAGCATACAAACAGAGCGTTGATAGATATACAGAAAATATAATAAGAAGCATACAGAGTGTTAACAGAAATAAAAACAATATAAAAAGAAGCATACAAACAGAGCTTTGACAGGTATAACGACTGCATAATAAGACGCATAAAACCGGAGCATTGACAGATATACAGACTATAATAAGAAGCATACAGACAGAGCGTTGACAGATATAAATATAAAGACAGCATTATAAGAAACATAACAACAACTCGTTGACAGCTATAAAGCCTGTGCTATGAGAATACAGACTGCTTTCCGTTATTAGACTTCCCTACTCATGCACTAACGATCACGTTTAATGTATTCTTGTCATTAGCGAGAGTATCCAGTTTCAAAACAGACAAGGGCTGCAGAACTACGCTGAATCGTGGCAACAACAAAGCACTTCGCCATTGAAGAGCCTCTTCAAACTAGTTATTGTGGCACCAAAAAACCAGTTGATTGTAGTTTCCTTGTGCTACGTGCAGCACTTGTTGTGCGTACCTTCCTTCTCTAGCTTACCATCTGCCGACCTAAAAAACAAACAGGCACTCAGCCATGTTTTCTATAAACCACGTAGCTGTGGCTATCATGGTATAAGATCTGTGTCATCATGTGATGGAATATGTTGAGCTGTTTCGTTAAGCCCGTGGCTCAGTGCATACGACTCCGGCAAGCATTTTTTTCGGGTTTGCATTCCCAAGCCGTTGACTGTTCTCAATCTACCTACCTACAAGGCAGCAGGTTTGTGTCTCTATTGATCTGATACCTTTCTCTGGACCTGTTCGACATGGGAGGTTTACGAGTAGCTACGCTACAGTCGGTATAGCTCTTGTGCACGATTTATTACTGGCTTACCTACATGTCGTCATCTTCAAACTGACTGGCTACATCTCGTCATGTTCAAACTGACTGACTGACTGGCACCTTGAGAGACGATAGTTTGTTAAATGGAGTTATACCTTTTCATAACAAAAAGCCTGGGCCGAATGTAGAGACCATGTGTTCCCATGCAGCATGATCCCTCTCTCGGTCTGTCTAATTTACTCCAGATGAAAGGTAACATCAATATGTATGGAGCAAGACAAGCTGCAGAGGCTGCCTGATTAGCAAAGCACTACTCTAACTGTCAGCCTGTCGGAGTTTCCATCCTAGACCAGTTTCCAATCAAGGATTAGGGCCTGGTCTGCTCTGTCATGACATTTAGTTTTTAGGTTGGATTTCCTCGCACTAGGATAAGGCTTGTACCCTCCCAATTGCTCTCCACC
This sequence comes from Cepaea hortensis, assembly GCA_963921405.1. Taxonomy (NCBI): domain Eukaryota; kingdom Metazoa; phylum Mollusca; class Gastropoda; order Stylommatophora; family Helicidae; genus Cepaea; species Cepaea hortensis. The sequence continues at coordinate 14,458,085 of OY992878.1, forward strand.
GTCCGAAGTCGTTGACACAATGTGAGGTGTCGGGTTAGGTAAGCGTCGTCCAACATTCGGCGCTGACAGAAATCATGTAGTACCGTCTACTGTCATACGGTAGCTCAGGCATATTTGTCTAATACCTCATGATGTGTGAGCATATAAATCTGCAGTATGCACCTGACGAGATAGTTACTTAGTTAGTTAGTTAGTCGCAGTTCCAACTTCACAGCAACGGGTCGTCCCCATTATGCTCCGTTCCTGTGCCAGTGAATATCACACAAAACGCTCCCCACTGCCCAATGTGAAAAGTGGAAAAGACAGGAGTCTCGACAAACAACAGCCCGCACAGATACACTGTGCATAATGCCCCCGCCAGAATGCCAACACACCAGTCTCCCACGAAACACCCAATTCATCTCTGATGGAATCGGCAGTCATTTTCCTATTTGGATATTTCCTAGATATTCACCCACACAGTCCACGAAAATACAGTTCATCACCGACGTCAGTGGCAGTCAACCAGAAGCCCAGCAGCCACGCATTTCTGCATAAGGCAAAAACCAGTCAACTCTGGGACATAGCCACCTGCCATCGCTCTGAACATGCAGTCACGTCCCCCCCCCCCCCCCCCAAAAAAAAAAAAAAAAAAAAAAAACTTGTGTAGATTCAAAACCACTTCACACGAAACTCACAGCTCACAGTGTCGCGCCACGCACTCACTCAGTAGCAGGGCGACGGAATCATCAAGCCTCCTTAGTCGCCTCTTACGACATGCGTGGTAGGCTACAGTGTTGCTATTCTTTGCTTCCCTTATGGGCCCCGACAACACACGGGAGACCTGACCTGACGAGATGCAGCGAAATATACCAGGCAATATATTATATCGGGCAATATATTCTGTGTGGCTTCTGTGTGTAAATTCACTAAGGGCATACATTGTTTTGAAAGTATTTATAATCATTTGAACAGTCAAGTCCCTCTATATCTTCAATGTAGAGACACATCAGCGTGGCTATGAGATCTGAACATCGAAAACGTACTGCTCGTAAACAGTCGTCGCTTGGAAACATAACAACGTTGGGTATATGAATCGTCACTTCCGCTTAGAAAGAACAGTGATGGAAGTTTTGGCTCTTGAAAGAAGAGGTATCGGTAAACCAGAAGGAATGGTGACATGGGACAATAAAGACACCTTCGGCATGAAAGTGTATGAGGCAGGGGGAACTGGAAATTATGGAGACTTCAAGGTGGGCTGTGGTGAGAGCGAGGTTCTGCATAGGCCTTGCTGCAAGATGATGATGATGATGATGATGATGATGATGATGATGATGATGATGATGATGATGATGATGATGATGATTACAACTTGGGTTGGATAGACAGACACGGATTATTATGCAGAAGTTGCTTGTCAACATAGAAAAGGCAATCTTTGTTAATGAGTATAGATTTGTCCAAAAATAATCAAAATAGCCCGCTTAGCTAAGTAAACAGACATAAATAAATACACACGTACAGTGTGGCACTCATAGCAGAAGGGGTAAGAATTAGAGACTGGAGGACACACTAGACAACACACAAACTCAAAGCTATAGTTACCGACAGGGATTCGAACCTGTCACCTCCAGATGACGACAGCGCCTCACTGAGAGAACACATGTTCTTCGTTGCATGACCAAGTTCTCTCTCTAATTTCTCTCCATCCACACACCTGTCTCTCCACCCACACACCTGTCTCTCCACCCACACACCTGTCTCTCCACCCACACACCTGTCTCTCCACCCACACACCTGTCTCTCCAGTTATACGTCTTTATCTTCACCCACACTTCATTCCCTCCATCCACACGTCATTCCACCCACCCACACTTCTTTCTCTACAAACCACTGGTTTTTCTCTCAACTCACACGTCTTTCTTTCCATCACACGTATTTGTCTCCTCACACACGTCTTTCCATCCACCCACACGTCTTGCTCTCCACCCACACGTCTTTCTCTCCACCCACACGTCTTGCTCTCCACCCACACGTCTTTCTCTCCACCCACACGTCTTTCTATCCACCCACACGTCTTTCTATCCACCCACTCGACTTGCTCTCTAACACACATCTTTCTCTCCACCCAAACGTCTTTCTCTCCACATACACGTCTTTCCTTCCACCAACACGTATTTGTTTCCATCGAAGCGTCTCTCCTTCCACACATACGTATTTGTCTTCACCCACACGTCACTCAATCAAACCATACGTCTTTCTGTCCACTCGCACGCCTTTCTCTCTACCTACAAGTCTTTCTCTCCACCCACACGTCATTCCATCGATCCATATGTCTTTCTATTCAACCACACGTCTTTATCTTTACCCACGCGTCTTTCTATCCACCCAAACGTGTTTCTCTTCAACTACACGTCTTTCTTTCCACCCACACGTCATTCTCTCCACCCACATGTGTTTCTCTCTACCCACATACCGTTCTCTCCACCCACACGTCTTTCTCTCCACCTACACGATTTTCTCTCTAACAAGACGTAATTGTCTCCACCAGCACAACTTTCTCTCCACCCGCACGTCTTTCTCTCCACCCACACGTCTTTTTTTTTCATCCACACATATGTATCTCCACACAAACGTCTTTTTTCCACCCATATGCATTTCTCACCACCCGCATTTCATTCCATCGACCCATGTGTCTTTCTCTCCATCCATACGCCTTTCTCTCCACCCAAACGTCTTTCACTCCACCCACACGTATTTCTCCCCACCCACACGTCATTCCCTTCACCAGCATGTCGTCTGATAAATTATCTCCGCCTTCTGCAGGCTACGTCCGTCACTCAACATCATCTCTATCACCGTCATCTTAATTATTTCACCCGAACATGATCTTCTCCCCACCCACACGTCATCTCCCTCTCCTCACGTCATCTTCATACTCACACGTCAAACCTCTCCCGTATACGACTCCCTCTTCCACACGTCATCTTCCCACTCACATGCCATCTCCTTTCCTCCCCCCCCCCACCCCCCCCCCCCCCCCCAAAAAAAAAAATCACTTCCCCAACCTCACATCCACCTCCAAACCCCACACAATTTTCCGGACACAAGATGAAAATATCACAGAACAAGAACACGTTGCAACTCCCCATTTATTAAACACAAGCACAACAACAATATCGATCCCACATTTACCCCGCCATTACATTATTTTCACATTTTCTAAGCAAATATAAAATTTACACTATCGTAATCACCATTTAACAACACAATAGAGTATTTATTCTCAAACTAAGATTCGATTAAGTCCCGGGGGAAAAAGCCCAGGAATGCTCATTACAGGGAGAACGGCAGATACATCACCCCTTAACGACCTCACGGAATCACGGCGGAAAGGTCAAACAGTGAGACAGATCGAACCAGCTTGCGCAGAGTTCCGTGCCTGGCTGATATCGATTCTTGCAGGTGTTTCTGTAGACACCAGCACACAGAAATGACATGGAATTTCTGTTTGGATTCCGGCTCAATGTACATAGAACGGTTTTTGCTGGCAGCTCAATTTGGAGTAGGCGTCGTTTCCAAGAATGAGTTGTTTCGCGGGGCAGACTTTTGGTGTGATTAGGACGTTGTGCAATTTTTTAATGACATATCTCTTTCAGTCTGAAAAAAAAGAAAAAAGAAAGACAATGATAAATGCTTATTCTGTGAGGTACTTTGAAGGGCACGACCAGCAACTTATCTAAAATGTAAATCAACCTCGCATCGGCACAGAAGAAAAATCAATCATTATCGATAGCTGGTTTATTCTTGAGATCACAGAAACAGTTGTTGGAGAAACACAAAAATTAGTGAAATAGTTATTGGCGCCAACAACTATTTCACTAATTTTTGTGTTTCTCCAACTAGTGAAACAGTTATTGAAGAAGCACATACACTAGTCAAATAGGTGTTACAGAACCGTTCGGTGGATTGACATTGTTGCTGAAGAACTATTGAAAATAGCGAAACCGTTGTTGACGAATTCTTGAAACTAGTGAAATAGTTGTTAGCAAATTAAAACTATTGAAAGAGTTACTGTAGAACCGTTAAGATAAAAGGAAATAGTTTTTGGGTATTCTTTGAAACTAATAAAACAGTTGTAGCAGAACCTCGAAACAGGTAAAATAGTTGTTGGAGAACCATGAAAACAAGTGAAACAGTTGGGGAGCCACGGGAATGAGTGAAATAGTTGTTTGAGAACCATTGAAACTAGTGAAATAGTTGTTGGGGAACTCTCAAAACTAGTGAAATAGTTGTTCAAGAATAATTGAAACTAGTGAAATTGTTGGGAAACGACGGAAATGAGTGATGCATGTTAATACATAACCAAAAAGTGTTAGTGAAACACTGAAGCTAGTGAAATAATTCTTTGAGAAGCACGGAAATTAGTGAAATAATTGTTGAGAAACCATGGACATTGGTGAAAAAAAATAGGTGTTGGGAAACCACTTAAACTAGTGAAGTAGTTCTGGGAACCGTGGAAATAAATGAAATAGGTGTAGGGAAAGCGCTGAAACTAGTTCAATAATTGATGGGAAACCGCTGAACATTGTGAAGTAGTTCCTGTTGGAAAATTGAAATCATTGGAATAGCTATTGAAACACCCTTAAATATTAGGGAAACATTTGGTGCAGAACCGTTAGATTTATGAAATAGATGGTACAGAGCCGCGAAGAGTTACTGCAGAAACATAAACATTTCTGAAATGGTTGCTGCACAAACATCTATAGGGGTTGCTACAGAATGAGTGGAATATTTGCTGGGGACCTCCAGAACTATTGCTCTTTCATCATTAAAGTTGTCAGCGGTGAATGAAATACTCAGGAACACAGCGACTGACTAAACACATCAATGAACACCTTTATAAAGATTGAACAATGTAACAAGATATTCGAAATCAAAAGAGGAATTATCTTTATGTTGACAAATACTATGCAAGAAAAAATAAGTTAGTTGCATATCCTGTTGAAGACATCGGAGTAAACCCCGTCATGTTGTAACTGTGATTTCTTGACAAATTTACGTTCAGTAGTTTGCCATTGAATTATGAACGACTGTAACTCATACCATTGTATGAAAACCAGCGCAAGTTAGTCTGCTGTCAAATCGCCCGCAGCTGTTATACAAGAAAAAGTTGCATATCCTTTACACGACGTAGCAGTCAACTCCAGCATTTATTGGCTGTTTGTGATTCCTGGGAAAGTTTACGTTCAGTAGTTTGCCATTGCTTTCTGAACGACCGGCTCACATACCACTTTTTCTTTTTTCCTTTTTCGTTCGCTCGCTTAAGCTCAAGCGTAGTCCTTACATACTGCTTAAAGTAGTAAGGGACTGCATTTTATGTGTGGGTTAGCTTTCCCTTTTACCCACTCCGACTTCAGAGGTACACAAACCACAGTATATAAACCACAGCAAGGCGGTCTGCTTCCAAATCTCCCGCAGCTGTGTTTCGAACGCAGTATGTGGGATTACGAATTGCGTCAGTAAAACTTTCACCATAGAGCCTATACAAGAAATGCAGATGAAAATATAGAAATTTATGATTGCTGATATTTTTAACAAACAAAAAACAAAGGAAAAGAAAAGCAAATCACGGAGTAGTAGCTTACCTGTGTATGTGACGTGATAGAGCAGTGAGAAGTCTAGACGTCTGCATAAAACGTGATTTGCGGGTTTACTTAAGTTATAAGACGAATATCAGAAGGGCGAGGAGTACAGAACAATAAAGTACGGAAGGAAAAACATTATCAAGTAATCGGTTCTGTATTAACGCGATCTTGAAATAATTTAATTCCCCCCCCCCCCCTCCCTGGAATCCTCAACCTGGGGGGGGGGGGGTGTTCCGCACCGGTTGAGAGCCACAGTGATAGAGCCATCACATTTTGTGGGCTTGAGTGCACGAGGGTATAGGTGGTCAATCTTTCCTTGCCGTAGTGAACGACAAGAGTTGGACTTGAACCCTCATCCTTCGGCGCTCATACTATTGACAGCGCAACGCTCTAATCTTTACACCAAACGCACCAGTTTGTAAATCTGTAACCGGTCGGATAAAACTAGTAATACAAGCAACGATAATTTCATAAAACTAGCAGATGGCAGAAAGGAATAGGGAATCGTGATCTCAACTGTCTGCTTTGGGGCACATGAAGAAGAACTTTGTCTGCACGGGTTTCAACATCTGAAGTCCCAGGCTATCGGACCTGTGCTCTATCTATACTCCAAAGATTAATTTCCCTTTTCTAAACACGATCCGTCACATCTTATGTCCCCTTAGGAATGTTTACTTTCCTAGACAAAGACATAATCTATTTTTAGTTTTCCTTTTATGGCCTGTTACCCATCATCCTGTCTAACCCCGTGGTCTTTAGGTCGTGGGTCACAGACCTGACCCATTTAGTGCGTTAGGTTTTCCATTTTACAATCATGACAGCCGCCTGCCGAGTGTAATATGAGAAATATGAGAAGTTTGTTTCTCTCAGTTTTAAGTGTTCCAGCTTGTCTGAATGTTTCGCAGTCAACCAGCTGTTGGTGGAACAAGCTTGATTCAGGTGGTGAAGCCGCCTGGCCTTATGCATACGTGTTTGTTGATTTCTCGTCCTTGACTTGGGGACGTAAATTATACATACCTCAGAAGTCAAAATAGGTTCGCCTGAAGGCGATGGATATGGTAATCCGGAAAGCTAATCCACGCACAAAATACAGTCCAGTGCACTAAAGAGTGCTAGCATGTGTATGGGCTGCGCTTGAGTTCAAAGCCAGAGAACAAGATATAACCAAGCGTTCACTAATTAACTTCCGGTTCGCTAATGGCAAGGCATGGGGCTCTCTTCCTACATTAGTGTGACATTTCGTCTTTGACTTGCAGATTTAAATTACAAGTACTTCGAAATTCAGACTGGCTTGGCATGATGGCGAGGGACGTCAGGTAGTAGAGAAAGCTCTCTCATCCAAGCGCAAAAGTCAGCCTAGCTGGATTACACGCAAGTTCAAAACGTTCCAACTACATTAACAAATGTTTTTAAAAAAGCTTTCAAATGAACTTAAGTTGGGAGCATCTTTATATCGTCCTTTCCTCTTTCCATCTCCCCCCTTCTTTTCGCTTCATCATATTTTGCATGACTATTTTTATTGTTATTTCTTATTTTCATTAGATTTAAGATGTCTTCCGTCATTCATTTCTTACGTCCTATTATCTTCATTTCTGGGATAGTTTGTTTTTGCAGCCTTGCTGACTGAGGTCTTCAATATTTCCAGTTGGTCACAGACATTTAGAATTTCCAGATCGAACAATGCATCAAACTGTTCTTTACCTTTACGCTGAATTTATCTGTTATCTCTTCACTCTCCAGTGCACATTGATAAGATGTTGTGTTTCTTTGTGTATATTTTACCTATTTTATTTGTATATGTATATTGCTTATAACTAATCTATGGTCGCTGTAGCAGTCTCCATTTGGTATAGTTTTTGCAACTTTTACGGCATTTCAGAATCTTCTGTTGAAGAGCTTGTAATCAGTCTGGTTTCAGATCATACTGTCAGGACTCCTTCATGCCGGCACCTTCTTCGCTGTTGTTGATTCCAGGTGTCTCCAACAATCGTATCGTGCTCGTTTGCCTACTGTGCAAGATTGCAACTACTTTCCAGCGTAAGAATTAAAGTCATCCCCTCTAATGTTTAATTCTGCTTATTTGCATTTCTTGAACTGCTTCTCGACCACGACGTTCACGACTTGGTAGATCGACCTGCAGGTGGATGTTGCAATGGGAACTACGATTTCGCCGATACTATCCGTCATGGCCATGCAGGTGGTCCTGGGGGTGTCATCCGGTTACGCATACAGTTCGAGACTCCGAGGAAGGAACCATTCCGCCACTGAAGGCCTTTATGGACGACACGATGATCCTGACACCGACAGAAAGGATGCCCGCAGCATCCTCCTCGGGCTAGTATAACGTTTTTCGTTAGTGCAGAATTAACTTCAAATCGAAAAAATCTAGAAGCCTGTCGATCGTGAAGGGGCAGAGTGGTGGCAAGACTGACAGAATTGCTGGCCAGGCAATTCCCACTCTGATAGAGAAATCCGTGAAGAGTTTCTGCCGTGTTAGTTAGCTAGTCGCGGTTCCAACTTCACGGCAAAGGATCTTTCCCATAATGCACCGTTTCGTTCACGTGCCAATTCATGCTGATTCCGAAGTTCTAAGGCCTCTACTGGTTTAAGAGATAGGCATGAGCGCGGTGGATTCCATGAGATGAAGATAAGCAAGTGGATAAGGACATGGATTGAAGCACCATCAGGTCTCGCGAAGTTGGTGCTATACTGTAAACAAAGCATAGCTCGTCGTCCTGTTCTTCTCCGTCATGGGGAATTCACAGTCGGTAAAACTAGACTCGCGATGATGCTGCGCGAGTCTCCAGATGAAACAGTCAGCACCTCATAACCCGTGCTCAAAACGGGTTCGAACGAACGAACAGACTTTATTTACAACACCTTAAGAACTGGGCACGCTGACCTGTCTGGCATTCTGCCATTCTTCTCTCTTTCCTTCCACACGAAGGAAGGAAGTGGAATGTCGACATCGCATTCCAAGCCGCCTTTAAATCGCTTAAACTGAAGGGAGTCATGAAGTCGCATACAAGGGAGTTCGGGCACCGTGACAGAGTTCTGATGTGGTCAACGGTGACAACCAAGGAACGCAGAGACATGGTGTATCGGGAGATCTGCGAGGGAGAGGACGAACTGAGAGTACAAATGGCTGCCCAACAGTCGCAGCAGGGCTGGTGGATGTCATAGAAAGGGGTCCCTGACATGGAATGACCTATGGCGCATGGCACCACTACGCGTAAGTTTCGTCGTACGATCAATCAACGATGTCCTGCTATCAGCTGCCAACCTGGTCAAGTAGGGTAAAGCCACCGACCCGTCCTGTCCTCTCTGTAAAGAAAGTCTAGACAGTGGTATACGTACTGTCTGCAGCAAAGTAACCCGTTGCCAAGGCCGATTCACATTGCGCCACAATAAAGCTGCGCTTGCAACCATGGTGGATGAAGCCAGAATGCGAGACTAGGGTGAGGCCGATGGGGATTTACTTCGTCAGAGCTGGACAGCAAAGTAGAGACAATGCAGACTGCTTTGCTGACTTACCTTCTATCCTCGATGGCGCTGACCACTGGGAGCTGAATGTTGACCTGAAGGGTCGTTGTGCGTACCCGACTGTGATCCAACAGTTTCGATTGCGACCTGACATTATACTTCACTCCTCGTCGGCTTAGCAGCTTACGCAGATTGAGCTGACCTTTCCATACGAATTGAGAATCGAGAAGCAGCACACGAACATGATAGAGAAGTACAGAAACATAGTCGACAGTCTGAGACAGGAAGGGTACACTGTCAGGCTATTCGCCGTAGAGGTAGGTGCGAGAGTTGTAATCTCTTAGTCAGTGTAAGGCGTGCTAAAACACGTAGGAAGCAAAGGACAAGCAAGAATGCAGAGACAGAAATAACTCGGTGAAGCAGCTGAAAAGGCCTCGTGCTGGCTGTAGAACAACCAGAACGTATGGCAGAACAATTCTCTACAGTGATATGGTTGACGTTTCTGTCTGTAACTGCAGGGCAACTGTCATCGGAAATAACCTCCATGCCATGGTGGTAGTCATCTTACCAGGACCGCATTCTGCAGCATAAACCAGGGGAGTGGCCCAGGAACCCAGAGGAAGAGCCGGCTTGCCGAGCAGCCGACAGATAGTTGTTGGTTAAGGTTTCAAGTCAGTGACGGTGGGCAGAGGATCTCCCAGTAGAGACAATGGCTACGGTCATCCGATCAGTATGGTCACTGCCAGGAAGGAAGAATGGTAGACTTCCCTCCTTATTGATTCCCGGGCAGAGGAGGCTCGTCAGCCTTGGTTGGTATATCTTCTAATAGAGGGAACTCTAAATCTCAAACCTCCACCGCCTTGCGGGTATACCCATATGGGAAAGGCTTCAGGAGTAAACCCTGAAGACAAATCCGGAGATGGAGTCCCTAAGGCAGTTCCATGTTGTAACAACATAGTTCTGGCAACTCCTGCGACGGCACCAATGCCAAGTTGCATTGGCTACTGCCTTTCCCTTGGTCAAAATCGGCGACGTGGAGAGGGGGAACCTGCTATTGGGCAACAGCTGGTTCTCCGATTTCCATTGCCCAGGCTTGTGCCCTGAAGAGGTCACTTCAGCACCGCGTAAATCGGTGACACAACCCGGGAAGCAGCATTTGCCGGTTATAAGTCTTAATGCTCGATTGGCGTAGAGCAAGGCGCCAGGGGCTACTTCCGACGGTGGGAGAGATCATCGTATCTCACTAGACAGCTACCGCCCGCCTAAGCTGGGCAGCCCCCAGTCAATAAGGTGTTGTCTCGCCACGGTTCATCTGCTCCTGAGGGTGTGTGGAGCTTAGGGGAAAATCCTGACACATGGACCGCAAACTATACACCTAGCAACAAGAAAAAAAAAAAAAAAAAACCGGCCCTAAGGCTGGGAACATGGAACGTAAGAACCATGACCCCTGGCATCTCAGACGATCTAAACGAGATTGTGGATGCCCGAAAACTGCAGTGATAAACAACGAACTACTAAGACTGGGGATCGACATTGTCGCCCTGCAAGAGACCAGACTCCAAGAATCTGGAAGCATCAAGGAGAGGGACTTCACTTTCTACTGGCATGGCAAGCCGTGCGGAGAGACCAGGGAGCATGGAGTTGGCTTCGCTATCAGAAACAAGCTGCTCAATTCCATCATACCACCAAGTGATGGCACTGAAAGAATACTGAAGCTCCAACTCCAGACAGAGGCAGGCCCAGTTAGTATTATAAGCGTTTACGCCCCAACACTAACTGCAGCATCAGAATCTAAAGACAAGTTCTATGACGACCTTAGCAAAGAAGTCAGTGAAACACCAGAGAAACAACATCTTTTTATCCTGGGGGATTTCAATGCCAGGGTTGGCTCCGACCACAAATCTTGGCCTTCATGTCTAGGACAGTTTGACGTTGGGAAGATCAATGACAATGGACAACGTCTCTTGGAATTCTGCAGCCACCATAATCTGTGCGTGACCAACACCTTCTTTGACACGAAACCTCAACACAAGGTGTCATGGAGGCAACCCAGATCAAAGAACTGGCACCAACTCGACCTGGTGCTCACTAAACGCAGCAACCTCCGAAATGTACGGCTGACTCGCAGCTATCATAGTGCTGACTGCGACACCGACCATTCACTCGTCTCCAGCAAGGTGAAGATAAAGCCCAAGAGAATCTACAGAAGCCGAACAGAAGGAAGACCACGCATTGACACCAGCGGCACCCAGAATAAAGAGAAGGTCAACAAATTCATGCAGGCTCTAGCAGATACTCTGCCTGGCCCCACAGACGGAAATTCCACCGAGAGATGGAGTCATTTTCGCGACACCATCTACAATACAGCACTATCAACATTTGGCAAGAAGCAAACTAAGTCAACCGACTGGTTTGAAGCACACTCTGAAGAGATGCTCCCAGACGTGGAGATAAAGAGACATGCATTCTCAATGTATAAAACATCACCTTCAGAGAAAACACTGCAGGCATTGCGAACGGCCAGAAATAGTGTACAACAGATGGCAAGAAGATGTGCGAACAGGTACTGGCTACAGCTCTCTGCTCAAATTCAAACTTGTGCAGACACTGGAAATATAAGAGGAATGTACGAGGGCATCAAGCAAGCTGTCGGTCCATCAAAAAATAAGATGGCCCCTTTACGATCAACTGAGGGGGTAATCATAAAAGATCGAGCGAAACAAATGGATCGCTGGGTAGAACACTACTCAGAGCTATACTCAGTGGATAGCACTGTCAGCGAAGAAGCTCTGGAAGCCATCGATCAACAGTCCGCCATGCATGCCTTGGATAACGAACCTTGCCTCACAGACATCAGCGAAGCACTAGACTCTCTCAAATCCGGCAAAGCACCTGGAAAAGATAGTATTCCACCTGACATTTTAAAATGTAGCAAAGAAACAATCATCCCAGAACTGTATGCAATCAGTACCACAGGAGTATAAAAATCAGTACCACAAGATATGAAAGACGCAAACATCGTTACCCTTTATAAAAACAAAGGCGACAGAAGCGACTGCAACAACTATCGCGGCATGTCCCTACTCAGCATTACAGGCAAGATTATTGCCAGAGTAATCCTTAAAAGATTACACATTCTTGCTGAAAGAATCTACCCCGAATCGCAGTGCGGATTTAGACCCAACAGGTCCACCATCGATATGATTTTCTCACTCCGGCAGCTCCAAGAGAAGTGCAGAGAACAGAGGAAGCCATTATATATTGCCTTCATCGACCTCACAAAGGCATTTGACCTCGTGAGCAGAAGCGGCCTTTTTAAGGTCCTTGAAAAGGTTGGATGTCCACCCACAATTCTTAGTCTCGTGAAATCATTCCACGAAAACATGCAGGGGACCATTTTATTTGACGGCTCAACATCCCAGCCATTCAGCATCAGCAGCGGAGTAAAGCAAGGTTGCGTGCTTGCTCCTACACTCTTTGGTATCTTCTTAGCTGTTCTCTTAAGGCAAGCATTTGGGACTGCCACTGAAGGCATATACCTCCACACAAGATCTGATGGCAAACTTTTTAACCCATCAAGACTCAAGGCAAAGACCAAAATAAGATCAAGATGCGTAAGAGAACTACTTTTTGCAGATGATGCAGCACTGACTACTCATACAGCAGAAGATCTCCAAAGGCTCATAGATCGTTTTGCAGCCGCCTGCAAAGACTTTGGGCTCACCATTAGCCTAAATAAAACACAGGTGATGGAACAAGATGCTGGTGCGCCTCCGTCAATCAAAATTTCTAATTACGAATTGAAGGTCGTCCACGAGTTTGTGTATTTGGGGTCGACAATATCAGATAATCTTTCATTAGAGACAGAAATCGACAGACGCATTGGAAAGGCAGCCACAACATTTTCCAGGCTAGCTAAAAGAGTTTCGGAGAATAATAGACTAACAGAGCGTACAAAAGCTCAAGTATATAAAGCTTGTGTTGTTAGCGCACTACTCTATGGGTCTGAATCCTGGACCCTGTACTCAAGACAGGAAAGGAAGTTGAATTCCTTCCACATGAGATGTCTGAGACGTATCCTGGGCATAACATGGAAAGACCACATAACAAACAAACAGGTGCTTGAAAGAGCAGATATTACCACAGTGCACACCCTCCTCAAGCAGAGACGCCTCCGGTGGCTGGGCCACGTATCTCGAATGGAGGATGAACGTATTCCCAAAGATCTCCTTTACGGAGAACTAGCCACAGGAAAGAGGCCAACCGGAAGACCCCAAATGCGATATAGGGATGTGTGTAAACAAGATATGAAAACCATTGGAATAGATCCAGACACGTGGGAGAGAGTTGCGACAGACAGATGCTCCTGGAGAAGAGATGTACGAAACGGACTGGTGTTCTTTGAGCGCAATCAGATCCAACAAACTGAGGATAGGCTGCACAGGCTCAAAGCGCAGTCACTTACTGCGGGACTTGCCTCGTCTTACAGATGCGGAAACTGTGACAGGGATTGTCACTCTCGCATTGGACTATACAGTCACCAGCGGTGCTGGCACCTCCCAAGCGGCACAACTCTATAGTCCTTCAGGACTGAAAGAGGCCTACTATACTCGGGTTACGAAGAAGGAACATGGCAAGGAAGACGAAAATCGGCGTATAGCCAAGCGCCGGCGCGGAGGCGACAGTGGCAATGGCTAGGGAAGAAGCTGGCTTCTTACGTCCACAGGTGCTAGGATTTTGTGTGAGGGCACGAAGTACCGGGTGCACAATTCTCTTTTCCCCGTGGGACGGTAACTTGGGAGCAGATATTTCACAGGTATGGGACAAAAACGGAGCAACAAAGGACAACGCACACATCGAACGTCTCGAAAACACGCCAGATGAAAGGCACCCAGAGTCATGACCCGAGCGGGCCCATCCCCAGAGTGTTTAAAGAAGTTAAAGGGTCGAACAGTCGGGAATGTGGGACCACTTCTGACGACCAGAAACCCCCTGTCGTGCTTGCTCCGCGGCGAAGTTTCTACCACATGCATGTAAAGCTGGTAAAAGTTAACTTCATGTCCTTTCCGGGACGTTTTATGTTCAGTAGATTGCCTTCATCTTCTGAACGATTCACTACCAATGTCGGTCAAACCTGCCGTTTAATCGATGATGCAGCAAGAGCACGACATTCGCCGTCACTGGCATATACAGTACGGTAGCCACCAGTCACGTTATAAAACTAATTCTGGCGTGCTACATACCGTGTTTCCCCAAAAATAAGACAGGGTCTTATATTAATTTTAGCTTAAAAAAGTGTACTTCATTTTTAATTCACCGCAAACAAAAGAATCCCCAGAGTTCCCGGAAAATCACGTGATATAAGGGTGATTCCGTGGTGGGTGTAGGAGTGTGATGATATACTGTGCTACTTGAGTAAGTGCTATTGTGCAATGTATGTATTGAAATAAAGATTCATATAAATTGAATGTGTTGTCAATCACTTCTTGTTGAGTGTGTGGTGGACTGCTAGACCGATCGATAGATGCAATAAATATGTCTGGGCCCGGAGGACCCTCACTGTCGTCGGAGTGTATATCCATATCTTGTGCTACTCGTCTTATCTTGTGTATGTCACATCCGTCTGCGCTCATCTTCGATGTAACTGGGGACAGTTTGCGAAGACAATGACATGCGGTTTGGGTACATCCTGCTGCAAACATACTTGTCGACCAACTACAAAGTGAATCCTGATATCCCTATTCTGAAAATCAACGATCCCACTAGATCTAGGTTGGTGCTAAAAATAACTACGTGGTTTGTTTGTAGTATCAGATACAAAAATCTACATTTTTTAATAAACAAAATTCTACACTTATTCAAATACAGTCGTGTCATCTTCTTCTGGAACATCGTCATAACTCTCAAAATCCTGAGTTCCGGCCTGAATTTCTTGCAGCTCCATTTCCTGTAGAACCATTGGTCCCAGTCTATCACATCCAGCAATAAAGCTTTCCTTAAGTGAGCATTTCTTGTCCATGTAGCCTGCTCATAGTGCATTGGTAGCTTTATTTCACACGAGTGACGTATTTAATTATGAACCACATCCGTTCATTATCAAGTGCGCACCAGTGACGTCTGTACTCCGACTGGCCATTCGGCAACAAGTCTCTCATACTAGCTGACTATCTTAACTAGGGCATATTTTAGGGGTAGGTTTTATATTAAACGCACCCTAAACATCGTGCTAGGACTGATTTAAAAAAAAAAAAAATTTGCATATCAATTACAGTACGTTGCAGTCAACACCAACATTTTTCAGCTGCTGTTGATGTACTAGGCAAGTTTTACGTTCAGTAGTTTGCCTTTGCTTTCTGAACGACCGGCTCACATAACCTCGTAAGTTACCAACGCGGCGCGAACCGCTGCCGATTTTCGCAGCTGCTGTTTTCCCCACGCGGGTATACGGGATTACGAACAATTTCGTTACTATTTGGCCAGGGAGACCGGCTTATTATAGGGGTAGGTATTATATTCAGGGAAACGCGGTAGAACCAGTTTTAACACACGATTGAAAATCCTTGAAACGGGCCAAACAATATATGGAAGCCTGGTAGATGTGGTTTTATAGAAGTGTGCCAAATATTAATTAGACAGCCAAAATGAACATTCTGGACATTTTGACGTAGGCTAAGTCACAAAGACAACTTATTACAAACATCGGAAAGAATCGGTAATTATTTTTCGGCCACATTATAAGAAGACAAAAATTGGAACATGTTGTGACAACCGGAAAGATTCGTGGGAAGAGAGATAGAGTGATAACATTCTTGACGGTCTTGTGTCATGGCACTGAAGGGATTCAAAGCACGATTAAATCCATGACGTTGGAGATCACAATTCTGGAGAAGTCCAGGCTGGACTGATTTTGGCGTGTTGGATAGCTTTCCATGTACCAATGTCCCTCTCCACCAGGCGAATGCATTGCGACTTCTGAGGTACTTGTTATTTACGTCCATAAGTCAAGAACGATAAGTCAACATTTAAATCCAACTGAGCGTTGTAGGAGTTGAACCCGCTATCTCGCCATCTGCAAACCGGAAGTTTAAGAGCGAGCTCTATAAATCCATTCGGCCATGCTGACCCCGAGTTTTCAGTTTAAATTCCCATAGCTTTGTCACTCCATCCATAGAGTGAGATGGCTCAGTCTTTCGTAGCTAAATCAGTGGTCTGTAAAGTTGTCCTTCCACTGGTGTTTCTCTAGGCCAGAAGGTTTGCCTTGATATGTCGTATCTGTGGCAGCATCTGGATATGTTATATGCCGATTAAATGTTATATAGTTAACTATACAATATTAGACGTAGACCAGAGGTTCCCAAACCGTGGCCCGCGGGCCACTTGTGGCCCGCCAGCTGTCAGAAAGTGGCACGCGAGGCCTCGTTTCAGTCGAGATTTCAAGAGTTCACAATAGAGGAGGATAATGTTGCCCTCTTCATAAATTCATTCGTATTTCCAGATGCTAAGCTCTGTCAATTACAGTAAAACCCTCAGCACGAAGTAATTGATTTGAAATGCAATTCTGCACTGAGGTGTAAAATTCTAGAGCTGTCTGTTTCACCTTCAGCTGATCATATGATTTCATTCTGGCGACTATTGCCTGTCGAACAATTTGAACACTTGCGTTCATTCGCCCAGAGATACATTTGTCGTTTTGGTTCGATTTACAGATGCGAGCAGTCATTTTCACCTATGACCGTTATAAAAAACAAGCAACGTTCCAGACTCACCGACAGTAACCTAGCTGCGC
The DNA here is from genome assembly GCA_963921405.1 of Cepaea hortensis. Lineage (NCBI taxonomy): Eukaryota > Metazoa > Mollusca > Gastropoda > Stylommatophora > Helicidae > Cepaea > Cepaea hortensis. The sequence continues at coordinate 14,474,981 of OY992878.1, forward strand.
TTATGACTTTGGGCACGACACAATTGTGCCCAGACATTGATAAACTGGCATCTGAACTTAAGTAACTGGTTATGAAGAACAGTTACAATTGTAAATTAATTACATTAATAGCGATTTTCGAAATTGATTTAAGATTTATTGTTAAATGAACTTTTGATTTTAAACCAAAAAATGACCGCAGTGTAGTACTGACACTGGCTGCCTTTAAAGTTTTAGAAGTTTGTTGACGAAAGTTAAGAAAGGTAAGAATGATATTGCACGACTTTTATAATTTTATAACGCTGTGGCCCGCTTAACTACCGAAAATAGTAGATATGGCCCTCGGCTTAAAAAGCTTGGGAACCACTGACGTAGACAGTCAAGATTATTTTCGGCATGTTATGAGAAGAAATAAATTAGAGAACTAGGTAACAACTGGCAAGATAGATAGGAAAAGAACAAGGGGAAGACAGAGAGGTAAATATCTCGATAACTTGGCCACATGGCATAAAGTAGCAGAAAGAGGCAGTAATCATGTGTGGACACATTATGACAAGACACACCTAGAACATGGTGTGACACCTGGAATTGTTTGTGAAAAGAGAGACAGAGGTAGACAGCGCACGAAGATGAGTAAGTCTTGTAGTAAGGTAGGGAGGATGTCAGCATACAAACTAATACATGCAGTTGGAAATAGAAGATATGGAGAAGGTATATTACTCACGCCAGTCGGCGAGACACTTAATGATGATGGTGGTGAATTTCCCAACTCAGAATTTTTTGTTTGCTTAAAAATGGGTTTACACGCTAAGAAGATCAACCTCATTGCACCGGGTTGTATCCCAGATGGCTCGGTCTCTTTCTGCAGGGTGTACTGTCGAGAGCGTTGTACGAAGCACGAACTCCGTAGCTCCAGCCACGACCCCCAGGAGTCTCCAACAAAACTGCAATCCTGAACCCAACGACGTTGAATCAAACCCACAACCTTCGGAGCGCAAGGCGTAAGGATTAACCACTAAGCTAGAGGTACTATCAGTTTAAAATGATGGCGACTTTCCCACTCCAGTTTACAATGATGTGACTTTCCCACTCCATTATAAGATGATGGTGAGTTTCCCATTCCATTGTAAGATGATGGTGAATTTCCCAATCCAGTTTAAGACGAGGGTGAATTTCCCACTTCATTATAAGATGATGGTGAATTTCCCACTTCATTATAAGATGATGGTGAATTTTCCACTCCATTATAAGATGATGGGGAATTTCTCATTCCATTATAATACGATGTTAATTTTTCCACTCCATTATAAGATGATAGTGAAATTCCCACCCAATTTTAAGATGAGGGTGAATTTCCAACTCCATTATAAGATGATGGTGAAATTCCCACTCCATTATAAGATTAGGGTGACTTTTTCACTCCGGTTTAAGATTATGGTGAATTTCCCACTCCATTATGATATGATGGTGAATTACCCACTCCATTATAATATGATGGTGAATATTCCACTTCATTATAAGATGATAGTGAAATTCCCTCTCCATTATAACATGATAGTGAATATTCCATTCCATTATAAGATGATAGTAAATTCCCACTTTGTTATAAGATGAGGGTGAATTTCCCACTCCAGTTTAAGATGATGGTGAATTTCCCACTCCAGTTTAAGGTAATGGTGAATTTCCCTACACGAAACAAATGGAAACGTAAATTGATTAAAGAGAGTAGATGTAGATTGTCACAATTTTTGGTCACATTATGAAAAGAAATCAATTGGAGAACGTGGTGACAACTGGCAAGATCGAGGGGAAGAGAACAAAGAGAAGGCAGAGAAGTAAATACCTGGATGGTTTGACCACGTGGCATGGCCGAGATAAGAACACTGAGCATTTCCACAACTATGGTGATCGAATGAGATGGCGAAACATGACCGCCTACGCTTATCAGCATGACACGTGATGATGATGATGATGATGATGATGATGATGATGATGATGATGATGATGATGATGATGATGATGATGATGATGATGATGATGATGATGATCGTGGTGGTGGTGGTGGTGGTGGTGGTGGTGAATTTCCCATTCCAGTTTAAAATGATGGTGAATTTTCAACTACAATTTAAGATGGTGGTTAATTTCCCACTCCATTTTAAGATGATGGTGAATTTTCTAGTACACTTTAAGATGATTGTGAATTGTCCACTACACTTTAAGATGATGATCCATTTCCCACTGCAGTTTAAGATCATGGTGAATTTCGCACTCGAGTTTAATATGATGATGAATTTTTCACTCCGGATTAAGATGATAGTGAATTCTCTACTTCAGTTTAAATTGATAGCGAATTGTACAATACAGTTTACGACGATGGTGAATTTCCAACTCCTGTTTAAGATGATGATGATGAAATTCCCACTCCAGTTTAAGATGATGGCGAATGTTCTTCCCAGTTTAAGGTGATGAAGAATTTCCCATCCCAGTTTATGATGAGGTGACAATTCCACTCCAGTTTAAGGTGATGGCGAATTTGCCAATCCAGTTAAACATTATGGTGAATTTGCCACTCCAGTTTAAGATGGCGTGGCTACAACCTTTCAACCGCGGAACACGTCGATCCTCGTGAAAATACAGGAATAACTTTCTACACACGGTTTAATTACGTGAGCAAAAACACAACAAAGAAACACGCATGTTTACAAGTGGGTGTAATTAAACGGCCAGAGAGCCACAACTTAGGTAACTTCTGAAACCTGATCGTGTGCCAGAGGGGGAATGGTGTGGTCAAACAGTGGTCATTATTGCACATTTTAGGGGGATCAATACTGCAGCCAGTTGGCACACACACGCTGTTGCACAAACTCAAGTGCTCGTTACGTTAGGGAATTCAATTAATCGTGTTGTCTTGACATGCCACGTTTGCTGTTTATTTCAGCTAATCTTCGTGTACTGTCATGCCATGTTTGAATGTTGTATGTCAGTTAATCTTGTTTCCTTGTCATTCCATGTTTGTATGTTATATTTCAGTTAATCCTTCTGTTCTGACATTTCATGTTCTTATGGTAAATTCCAGTTAATATTGTTACTTCTTGGTATTATTTGCTGTCGGTTTTAGTAAAGCAATGTTTGGTCTTGTTTTAATCTTTGCCGTCACATACTCATCGTTGAACAGCAGAGAACCTAGACAGAAAGTGTATATGAATAACGAAGATACAGACAATAGATTGCAGTATTTATGGCTTGGCATATTTCTCTACATCTCGTCAGGTACAGACTTAAAAAATGCAGCCCTTGATCATGTTTACCAACTTCCTTATCCGGACGATGCATTAGCTTTCTGGACGAAGATAGTCTACAATGTGTTTGATAAACACGCGCCTGTCAAAGAAGTTCGAGTCAAAAATCAACATAAATCCCAAAGGGTCACTAGTGAAGTTCTGGAAGTAATGAGATAGCGAGATATAGCACAAAAAAGTAAAGACTTCATCAATTATCGCAGATAAAGAATAAAGTTAAATATGAAATTCGAAGGATAAAGAAAGATAATTTTAAAGATTTGATTGTAAATACATCAAACAGCACAAATATATGGAAGGCCATTCACTCGCTAACCAAAAAGAAACGCTCTTCAGAATCAGCAACATCAAATTCTATAACATGCGATGATTTCAGTTTTTTCTTCCAATTAAAAAAGATAATCTAAAGTCTTCAATACCAGACTCATAATGTAATTTAATTTCACTGTCATTATTCTGTGAGGAGAAGTGCACTAGAAATATTTTGTATATAAATATCTCTCAAAACTCAAAGCAACACACTCACACGGCCTAGGTAGTGTCAGTAATAGAATTTTTCTCTGTGCCGCACCAGTCATTGGTGAGTCTTTAATGTTCATATATAATCAAAGCCTTGCCAAAAAAAAAAATTAATTAAAAATAAAAAAAAAATAATTCCCATCTGCATTTAAAATTGCTAAAGTTTATCCTCTAATTAAAAATGGATCACATGATAATAGCGTCTTGGTAATTATAGACATCTTTCCTTACTATCGTCGCTATCAAAGCTATAAGAAAAACACATACATAAGGTAACATTACATCATTTAATTTAAAACAATCTAATAATTTACAGTCAATCTGGGTTTCGACCTAACTATTTTAGTCATAGAGCTCTAACAAATATGACCAATAACTGGCTTTTTAACATCAACAATGGCAAAATTTCTGGAGCCGTGTTTGTAGACTATGAAAAGGCTTTTGATATGGTAGATCACGATATTCTAATTAGTACACTGAAACAAATGAAGACTGGTGCCAATATGATGAACCTAATTACATCATATATATCCGACAGACAACAAGTCGTGTCCTTCAACAACCGTCTATCAAGACCCACGCAGCTTAATATTGGTGTGCCTCAGGGCTCAATACTAGGTCCGCTGCTCTTTGCAGTTTATACTACCGACCCTCCTTTATATCTCAATACTATGTGTGATTTATTTGCAGACGACTGTAATATATTTGCTAGTCAAAAGAACCGTAGTGAATTAGAAAGTTATTGACAAAAAGAACTTGATAAACGTACTCGATGGAACAATAAAAACCGCATGCAAATTAACATCGACAAAACCAAATCCATGCTAATAATGACCAGACACAAACTTCAGACACTAGCCATAACTGGGGCACCGCTCGAACTCCGCATGGACACGTTACCTATAGTTAATGTAATTGAACATAAACATTAAGTCTTTTAATTGACAGACATTTAAATTGGAGCTTTCATGTCCACGTCCTTAACAAGAAAATATCACAAAAAGTTTACCAACTTGCTCTCTTCAAAAGCGCGCTATACGTCTAGTTTATGGCACAGGGCACGCTGAAAGTAATAATTTATATAGTCATCTAACGCTCCTACCACTTTGAAAGCGCTGCCTTTTTTTTAAAAACAAAACCAAATAAGTGAATAAAATAATAATTCAAAGTACCCAACAGTATCTTCAACCGTTGATTCAATCTCATGCAATAAACAGCAAGCGCTTACATTTATTATATGTTCCAAAACCAGATTGGAATTATGCAAACCATGCTTTGAGTATTCTGGTGCTCACTTATGGAATGACTTTCCAACAGATTTCAAAACTCCAATGAGTTCCTACACATTAAACCGAAAACTCTTTCAATACTTACTCTATACCGACTATATGCCTCCATAAGTCACCTACTTGTATCATTTTTCACTATGTGTGTATGTGTGTGAGTGAGAGAGTGGGTGAGTAAGTGAGAGAGTGCATGAGAGTGTGCGAGAGAGTGAGTGTGTGAGAGAGTAAGTATGAAACAAAGAGAGTGAGTGTGTGTATGTATGTCTGTGTGTGACAGAGTAAGAGAGAGAGAGAGTGAATGTGAGAGAGTAAGAGAGTAAGAGAGAGTGAGTGAGAGTGATATATATATATATATATATATATATATATATATATATATAGAGAGAGAGAGAGAGAGAGATAGCGAGAGAGAGAGAGAGAGAGAGAGAGAGAGAGAGAGAGAGAGAGAGAGAGAGAGAGAGAGAGAGAGAGTGAATTGAGCGCACGCATGTCATGTGATATGCTATTATTTCTGTATCCTCATCTTTCATATTATCATTTTTACTGCAACTTGATTTTAACATGTACTATATGCACTGCTTATTATAACAGGGGATAGAAGGGACAGGCATAAAATGCAGTCACTTACTGCGGGACTTGCCTCGTCTTACAGATGCGGAAACTGACAGAGATTGTCACTCGCATTGGACTATACAGTCACCAGCGGTGCTGTCAGGTACCTCCCCAGCGGCACAACTCTATAGTTCTACATGACTGAAAGAGGCCTACTACTGTGTAAATATAAAATGCACAGTTGATGAACGAACGATGAGTGATTGAAAGGGCCGAATGTAAGTGCCCAGTGGGTTGCCTGCCCAGTTTGTGACACTTTGCAAATAAAGTTCATTCACTCGTACGTTCGTTCGTTTGTACATAATGCAGAAATCACACAGCACAAACTAAATTAGAGATACCCTTCAAGTTGACATGCACAACACATATTGACACAGTAATTTTAATTGTGTCGACTCCATGGCGTTGTCATTTCGGACGCGGTTCGTAATCCTTCATAACCGCTTTCGAAACACAGTTGTGGGTGAACTGGCAGCAGACATCCTTACATTTGTTATTATAAAATGGTATGGGTGCCGGTCGTTCAGAAAGCGCTGGTAAGCTACTGAATGTAAGCTTGCTAAGACATCACGAACAGTCAAAAATGCTGGGGTTGACTGCAACATCATGTACAGGATATCAGGGGCGTCACTAAGGGGGGGGGGGGGGGTTCCGGGGGGGGGGGGGGGGGTTGCGGACCGCACCGGGTGACACCATCAAGGGGTGACACCAAAATAAAAAAATTGCAAATTTGACAAAGCAGACATAGCTCTGTCTAGTCGGGTTTCATAAACGTTCATTGTTAATTTTAGAAATGTTAATGTTAAATAACAAAAATTTAACTTTGTCCGAGTTTGTCGAAGTTCTTTATTTATGTTTTACCTGAAGTATTGAAGTTATATTGTTAATTTGTTTTCTTTCTTATGTCCTTATTAACTTTTTGACTTATTTTACAAACATTACTATATGCGATTATATATGGTACAGGAACACTCGGAAGAAGACCATGGTGAAAGTCTAGAGGGGTGACACCAAGAGTTTACCGCACTGGGTGACACCAACCCCAGTGACGCCACTGGAGGATATGCATCTAACATTTTAATGTTAATTGTATATCAAGGTAATTCTAAACTGACTACCATGCCTGTCTGTTTGCACAAAGGTGGTTTCTGTAAATGGTTGGTGATTGCCTCTGCCAGCTTTAACAAATGACCACTGTGAACGTTAAACAAAACACGAACGTGTATATAAAATACAAGTCTCTTAGCTGAAGATGCTGCAGGTGTGTGAAGTGTTAGAACCCCCATAAGTTTGTATATATGAGCGCACGGAGAGATAATTGGTCAGTCCTTCCATTCTAACGTCTTTCAAAAAAGCGAGTTTTCATGGCGAAGTGGTCAAGCCGTCTGACTCGGGTTTCTAAGGTTGTGGGTTCGATTCCGGGCCGCGTCCTTCGGTTCACGAGTGCATTTTTTAGACTCCTGAGGGTCGTCGCTGGAGCTACGGAGTTCGTGCTTTTTGTGCCGCTTTCTGCGCTGCGGAAAGAGACTGAGCCATATTGGATAAAACCCGGTGCAATGAAGTCGACCCTGTCGACTTTTAATCGTCTTTTTAAAGTCTTTCATAATATGGTAATTTGTATTGTTTTGGCATTCATTTTACAATGTTTGTTTCTATGTGAATGTAACATGCAAACAAGAATAACTAATGTGTGTTTGGAAGGGCCGACTATAAGACGGACCTGTATGTCTAATGTGTGACCTTGTGAATATAAAGTTCATTCACTCGAACCCCTGTCCGACCGCGCTGAATTCTATGTCCGCTTAACATCGTAACCGTTACACCATGGCAGCTACTAGAAAGTGTGAAGTGTTTCCAGGTTACTGAGTGCAGAGCATCGCGCCCACTAGAAAGTGTGAAGTGTTTCCAGGTTACTGATGCCAGAACATCGCGCCCACTAGAAAGTGTGAAGAGTTTCCAGGTTACTGATGCCAGAACATGTGTGAAGAGTTTACAGGTTACTGATGCCAGAACATGGTGCCCACTAGAAAGTGTGAAGTGTTTACAGGTTACTGATGCCAGAAAATGGCGCCCACTAGAAAGTGTGAAGAGTTTCCAGGTTACTGATGCCAGAACATGTGTGAAGAGTTTACAGGTTACTGATGTAATCAGCATGAACTGGCACGAGAACGAAACGAGGCATTATGTGGAAGACCCTTTACAGTGAATTTGAAACCGCGACTAGCTAACTAACACGGTAGATACTCTACACTTATTCCTCTATCACAGTGGGAATTGCCTGGCCGGCACCTATGTCAGTCTTACCACCACTCTGCCCTTGACGATCGACAGGCTTCTAGATTTCTTCGGTTTGAAGTTATTCTGCACTAGCGATAAAAGTTCTACTAGTCCGAGGAGGATGCTGCTGGCATCGCTCTCCTTCGGTGTCAGGATCGTCGTGTCGTCCATAAAGGGCTTCAGTGGCGGAATGGTTCCTTCCTCGCGGAGTCTCGAACTGTATGCGTAGCCGGGTGACACCTCCAGAACCACCTGCTTGGCCATGACAAATAGAACATGTGTGAAGAGTTTACAGGTTACTGATGCCAGAACATCGCGCCCACTAGAAAGTGTGAAGTATTTACAGGTTACTGATGCCAGAACATCGCGTCCACTAGAAAGTGTGAAGTATTTACAGGTTACTGATGCCAGAACATCGCGCCCACTAGAAAGTGTGGGGTGTTTACATGTTACTGATTGCAGAACCAGGCGCCCACTAGAAAGTGTGAAGAGTTTACAGATTACTCCTTGACATGTCTGCTGCCATCTGTACATATAGTGTTATCGAGGTCAGGGTTGAGAACCACGTGGCTAGTTGTCTGACTTCCACGGCCATGTGTCCGAATCTCCTTCGAGGATTGTTGTCATTGACCTGGGCATCTGGACATTATCTAGAATATACACAGAGGCCGCTGGGATATTGACCACATGACTAGCGAGTCGGACTGGGCTAAAATATGAAGCAGGCATCGTATACTGAATACACCGTTTGTTTTTCTTCTTTTCATATCCTATTTACAGGACATCGCAGTCAACAGCAGCATTTTATTGTTGCTGTTGATGTCTTGGCAAGGTTACGTCGAGTAATTTGCCATTGATTTCTGAACGATCGGCTCCCATATAAACATGTTAAAACCCAGCGCACCGCGGTCTACTGCCAAATAGATTGCAGGTGTGTTTCGAACGCGTGTAAGCGAGCTTACGAAACCCTTCCGTAAGCTCTTGGCCACGGAGACCAGCCAATAGACCTTTATTGGTGAAATTGTACTGTTTATATTTTAGTGAAAAGACTGCCGCCGTAGTTAATTAGTTAGTTAATTGCATGTTCTTTACAAGACTTGCAGTCAGCCGTATAATTTTTGGGCTGTCATTTATTTTCTAGCAAATTTACTTTCAGTAGTTTGCCATTGCTTTCTGAACGACCGACACTCATACCATTGTATGAAAGCTATCGCAAGGCAGTCAGCGTCCAAATCTCCCACAGCTGTATTTAGAACTCGGCATGCAGGATTGCGAATTGTTTTTGCGTGAACATGTTTGATAATCCCTGGGTTAGACATTTCCTTCGCGTACCCTTTTCTGTTCGTACTTGTTCCTTTCTAGACTAATACAGGCCGGGAGATGTGGCAGAGGTTGGAAGTGATAACATAGCAGAGTTCAAAGACCCGCGGTAAATGGGTTAATGAAGCTTTACAGGTTGATATGCCTGGCGTTTGTTTCACTGGCAGCCAGCCTATAACCTGTCGGGTCGTGTCACTCAACCTAGTTTTATGGTGTCAAAGTCCGTTATCACCATAATAACGAACTCTCCCATGGAAGGGGACTGCAAAACCACAGTTCTTGTTGAAGATCAGGGATTGAATCCTCGTCCTAAGATCTGGAGACGCTACAGGTAAAACTTACACAAAGACACACGCACACGTACACACACACACACACACACACACACACACGCACACGTACACACACACACACACACACACACACACACACACACACACACACACACAAACAGAGTAAGAGAGAAGCAGAAGAAATGACCGTACACAGTTTATTTTAAAAGAGTGCCAGCCTGGACACCTTCGACTTTTAACCGGCCGTTCCAGCCACTCATCTTCCACACAGTACGTAGTTGCTAAGTAGTGTGTGATTCCTGGGCAAGTTTACGTGCATCATCATCATGTACCATGCCGATAAGCGTGGGCGGTCATGTTTGGTCATCTCACTCGATCACTAGAGTCGGAGATCAGCTCCGTGTGCTTGTCTCGACCATATCACGTGGCTAAGCCATCCAGGTATTTTATTTTTTTCGCCCGCTCGCTTTGAACTCAAGCGTAGTTCATACACACTTCTTCTAGTAGTGCTGGTCTGAATTTTGCGTGTGGGTTAGCTTTCCCTATTAACAGTGTCCCTCGCCATCTGGTGAACCCACTCCGACTTCAGAGGTACTTGTAATTTACGTCCCCAAGTCAATGACGATAGGTCAGCATGGCCGAATGGATAAGAGCGAGTATTCTTAATCATCCGGTGTGCTGATGCCAAGGTAACGGGTTCAACCCCTACACTGGACAGTTGGACTAAAATGTTGACCTATCCAGATATTTAATTCTCGGTCTTCCCCTTGATCTCTTCCCCTCAATCTTGCCAGTTGTCACCAAGTTCTCCAATTTATTTCTTCTCATAACGTGTCCAAAAAACTGTGACTGTCTACGTCAAATTTCTCTAATACGTTTATGGTGTTCATTTGTTTTTTGTAGGACTTGCACATTGGTTTTTCTGGCTGTCCATGTTATTCTTTGCATTTTCCTCAGAAACTACATTTCCACAGCCATCAGATGATTGTCAGCTTGTCTGTTTATTGTCCACCCTTCACATCCAAACAAAAGTACATATTGTATGTAGCACCTCAACATTTTTTCTCCTCGTTGCGAATGACACGTTTACATTCAGTAGTTTACTATTTCTTTCTGAACGACCGGCACTCATACCATTGTATAGAAACTAAGGCAAGGTGGTCTGCTTCGAAATCGCCCGCAGCTGTGTTTCGAAAGCGGTATGCGAGATTACGAATTGCATTCGTCACATCTTCGCTACAGAGCCAGCTCTGTCGTATGCATGCTAAATTCGTGTACAATAAACTTAATAATATTAACGCTGAGCACATACTCCTACAGATCATCATAATCATCATCCTCACACCTGCCAGCTGGCGTAGGTATTCATGTCTCTATTACACTTTCTCGAGCCATGGGATTCTGAATCAACTCGTATAATGATATTTCTCCACGCCATTGTATCATTTCACCCATCATGTTTCTCTTGTTCTGTCTCTGGCTCTTTACCCACTGATCTTTCCAGTGGTCACGATATTCTCCAATGCCTTTCTTCTCATCACATGAGCAAATAAGCCGTTTGTCTGTTTCTTATACCTGTATATACTGTTCTAGTTTCATTATTCTCTTCCAGGCAATGGTTATATTTACTATGGCTGTCCAATGTAATCGTCAAATTCGTGTAGAGAATGAGTATTAAACATAGTATAGTAAAACACACATCCATGTACTGATGTATAGATATGAGGGGGCTTCAAATGAAAACCGTAAAGGTGTGATAGAAATTACAATAATTATGCCACTGTCTTGTAACCTGGCATTATTGTTGTTAAGCATACCAAGAGTGTCAAGCACTTTACATCACGGCACAGACAAACACAGTGACGTCATAAGGACAGTTTAAAGATGACCGCCCCACTTTTGACATGCACCGAAGAGGAGCAGCGTTCTGTTATCCGTTTTTTGATCAGTGAAAAGGTGAAAAATATAGACATTCATTGGCGAATGAAGGTCCAGTATGGCGATAGTCCAGCAAGTGTATGAGTGGAGTAGGAATGTTGAAAACAGCGTGACTTCTGTGACAGACTGTTCACGACCGGTTTAGGCACACCTAGTAGTGACCCCACATTCAAGTTTTCTGCTGGAATCCAAGTACTTTATCGGCGCTGGAGGACTTGATTGAACGCAGTAGTGACTCCATCGAAAAATGATACATTTATTCTTTACTTTTTCAGAATATATTCACACACACACACACACACACACACACACACACACACACACACACACCCACCCACCCACACTCACACTCACACCCACACACCCACCCACACACACACACACATTAAGATACACTCCCATGTTTATGGTAAGAGCATGTCAAAGCACACATGTACTAGTCACTTGTAATGAACGAATAACACATCATGTATATTAAAAATAGACAAGGACGTAGTAGTAGTAGTAGTAGTAGTAGTAGTAGTAGTAGTAGTAGTAGTAGTAGTAGTAGTAGTAGTAGTAGTAGTAGTAGTAGTAGTAGTAGTAGTAGTAGTAGAGATTAAACTGATGATGATGTTGTTTTTGATGATGGTGATGATGTCGTTGATGAAGATGATTGTGGCGAAAATCATGATGGCCACGATGATGATTTTAATGGTAATTAGGAAAAGGTGTTCATAGTACACCATCTGATTTGTTTGGTACAAATTTAGCACTCACGCTCAGTTAAGAAAGCAATGGCAAACTACAGAACGTAAACAAGAGATCACAAACAGCAAAGGAGGCGGGTTTGACTGCGACGTCCCGTGAAGGATATACGACTAACTTAGCATTATAATAATATAAACATGGCTTATATACGTACGTTGTCAGTTTATACGACTGGGTTCTATAAATGGCCATCATCACATGTGAACCTATTCTTCGTGTATTTTTGTTGATTGGCTGTTTATCATGATCATCATCCACTTTGGCTGTCAAGCGTAGTGGAGAGGAATAGTTGACGTTCCAACGCCCAATAGAAGGTACTGGTTAGTGTCATTCCCTGTTATTGTACAATGTCTTGTATGTAGTCAATCTATTTTCTTCTCGGGCGTCCTCTTGCTTGTGTATCAGATGTTCTTTGATGTAGCCCCAGTGCTGGTAGCTAATGGTGTTGTGTTCTCACGAGATTGCCCAACCATGTAATCTTAGTAGTCGGTCCTTAGTTGTTGTTAAATCTTCACGTTAAATGGTCGCCACTTAATGCTCCGTTCCTGTGTCAGTGAATACCGTCTTCAATTCAGAAATATGCAAGACGGCGCTAGAACTTCATATCTGTCAAGAGACATATTATGATTTAACCAGGTCCGGATTCAGCACATAATATATATAGCGTAGATATAAACTCACATATATGTAAGATGTAGCTCTAGTTACCTACCGAGATTCGAACCTGTCACCTCCAAATGATGACAGTGCTTCGCTGCAGGAACAAGAGTACTTGGCTGCATGACGAAATGCTGGATTATAACTCTCAAGCGTTCCCAAATTAATATTCATGTGCAATTAGTCCCAGGATGATAATGCTCCCCACAGGTCTCAGGTGTTTCATTGTCAACAGCCTTCAACCCAATGTCCCGAATGAAGTACTTTCATGTGAGATTCTAAACCCCTCAATCTCCTGGTGCTTACTTTAATAAGGGCCATTTTTCTCAACACTAAGTCAATATTTAAGAACTGGCAACATTTCTGATTCCCGTTAATTATTAGCTTCTAGAAATACCCTCACCAAATCAATGTTATCTTCTCCCCTATTCTACTTGACAAGTTGTGAAATACGCTTATCATTTACTTAATCTCTCTTCCCATTATTCCCTCTCCCTCGCATTCTTTTCCCCCGCAATAATCAATGCCAAATCTAGTTGTTTGCTATTCATCTTGCTTGAACTAATTAGCGTTGTTATCCGTAGATTGTTAGTGCATTGCGCTGACTGCCTGCAACTCGGTTCCTTTGCTCGCAAGCTTGCACGCATGCTTCCCACTGTTGCCTCAAGTCTCAAATCCTCTTAATAAGATGACTACGTTCTGCGCTCGGCTTGTCATGTTTCATTTGCCTGGTAATTATTTTAGCTAACGTTGCGACCCAGATTTTCTTTTCTCGAGATTCTTTCCTCATTTTAACTTCTTCGAGTAATATGGAACCATTCATTTGTAGCGCGATAGAGCTCACACATTCCATCATGGGTGTCCATGGTATGAGCATGAAGCTGCGTATGGAATAGAAATGTTATTGGTGTCGGATAGTCTAGATAGGCCATGAAATTGTAGGTGATGTGTCCAGTTCTATTTCACGTCGTTTGTTCCGCAATCGTTTAAAATAATACAGGCAAGAGAATGGACTTCATTGCAAGGGTTTCATCTAATATGGTTCCGTCTCATTTGTGTGTTCATGTTACTCATCACCATCATCATGTGCCATATCGATTGGCGTGGGCGGTTATGGTTCTGTGTCTCATACGATCCCCAGATACTCGCAACAAGTCTGTGGTCTTGTCTTAATTATACCACATAGATATGCCGTCCAAGTATTGATCTCTTTCCTCCACTTTGCTCTTTTCTCACCACATTTGTCAGTTGTCACTAAGCTTCCATGCTTATTTCACCACAGAACATGCCCATAAAATCTTGACTGCCAACTTATAATGTCTCGAGTTAATTTACGGCTTCCCTTTGTTTCCTGAAGGCTTGTACCGATTCACCTGTTCCGAGATACTTGTACCGATTCACCTATTCCAAGACACTTGTACCGATTTATCAGTTCCAAGACATTTGTACCGATTCACTTGTTTAATAATGTTAACATTTACTTGTATGTCACATTATGGTGTTTCTTTCTTCCTGAAGATGGACATTATTACAGTTTTCTTACAATTTAATTCGAATCCTAATTACACACAATGTAATGCAATACTATCATTTCTGGTACAGTTACTACCTGCAACCGATGGGAAAAACAATAATTGTAATTGTCTATTTGTACTGGTTTACTGCCTTTGTTTCGCGTGTTTCAAGACACATTTCCGATTCACCAGTTCCAAGACACTTGTACCGATTTATCAGTTCCAAGACATTTGTGCTGATTCCCTTGTTCCAAGACACGTGTTCCGTTTCACCTATTCCAAGACATTTGTACCGATTTTCCTGTTCCAAGACATCTGTACCGTTTCTCCTGTTCTAACACATTTGTGCCTATTCACCTGTTTCAAGACACTTGTACCGATTCTTCTTTTCCATGACACATTACCGATTCACCTGTTCCAAGACACTTGTACCGATTCACCTGTTCCAAGACACTTCTACCGAATCACATATTCCAAGACACATTACCGATACACCTGTTCCAAGACGGTTGTACAGATACACCTCTTCCAGGACACTTGTACCGATTCACCTGTTCCACGAAACGTGTACCGATTCACCAGTTCACTTGTACGGATTCACCTGTTCAAAGGCACCTGTACCGATTCACCTGTTTAATAATGTTCCCATCTACTTGACTGTCACACACTTGTGGTGTTTCTTTCTTCTTGAAGACGGCCATAATTACAGTTTTATTACAATTTAATTGTAATCCTTATTACATACTCAAGAATTCTTTGCCCACATTGTCAAAGAACATTTCGAGCCAAAATAGGCCTTATCAGCCATCTTAGAACCCACGGCTCCATACTTTTAACCCAACTGGATGAAATGAATGGTCATCATCATTCTTGATGGACAAACAACAAAACAAACACATACTTTATAATACAAAAACATCATTTCTGGTGCAGTTACTACCTGCAACCGATGTGAAAAACAATAATTTTAATTGTACATTTGTATTATTTTATTCCCATCGTTTGACTTCGAAAAGCTTTCTTGTTAAACACCAGTAAAAGAAGGTCAGCATGGACTACTGAATAAGACCGCTAGCTCTTAAACTTCCGGTGTGCTGATGCCGAGGTACCGGGTTCAACCCCTACAACAGCCAGTTTGACTAAAATGTTGACTTCTCGACCTTGACTTGGTGACGTTCATTACAAGTACCTCGGAGTGGATTCGCCTGACAGCGAGTGACACTTTTTTCATATCATTTACAGGACGTTGCAGTCAACATCAGCATTTTTCAGCTGCTGTTGATATAGGCCTACTATGCAAGATTACGCGCAGTAGTTTGCCATTGCTTTCTGGGCGACCGGCTCACAACGCGGCTAGAACCACTACCGATTCTCGCGCAGGTTACGTTACTCACGAGAATATACGGGATTACGGAGAAACACTGGTAATTGGGAAAGCTAATCCACACTCAAAAATCAGACCAGTGCACTGGAAATAGTAGCACGTGTATGGACTACGCTTGAGTTCAATGCGAGCAGTCGAAAAAACAAAATAAAATAAACAGTAACCGTATTAAAGTTATGGAAGTTGGGAATAAACCCTCATTATCAAGTTATTTTAAACCCTCATTATCAAGTTATTTTAACAACCCGGAATATCTCTCGCTTCTCACACGCCCAGAACTGGATTTTTCATGACCCGATATGGAGCCCCTGACGAGTGTGCTTGTGAGAAGTCGCCGAGATGTCACATCTAAGATTCCCTGGAGGCATCAGCTTCTAGTGGCTTGCTGCCTCTACTTCAGACGTGATAATTACACATCCCGAGCTCAGTTTCTGATGAGCGCCTTGTTTAGTTACAGGCGGTATTAATAATAAACAAACTAACGCGTCTGACCATCGCTGTGATTGGAAGAGAGGAATAAATAGGCAAATAATGCGACCGTATTAACATCGACTAATTAATGACGTCATTAAACCGCGCATATTGGGGTCATTCGGCCGCGCTGAATGCATAGATGCAGACAGATAGATGCAGAGATAAGGATAGCTGTTGTATCTTTATTCATTTCTGTCGTTCTTCGTTCGTTTGTTTGTTTGTGCATTTGTCTGTGTCATTTCTGTCTTTTATCCTTCGGTGTCGTTATTTCGTTTACCTTTCGAGAGCTCCTGTCTCCATCTTTTCGTTTATCTATATATAGTCTTACGGTCTGCTTCATCGAGTGCTTGTCAGTCTGTTGTCTGTCTGCTTAACTGAGTACTTGTCTGTCTGTTGTCTAAATGTCTGCTTAACAGAGTTCTTGTCTGTATGCTGTTTAAATGGCTGCTTAACTGAGTATGTGTCTGTAGGTTGTCTAACTGTCTGCTTAATTGAGTATGTTTCTGTCTGTTGTCTAACTGTCTGGCAGTCTGTCTATTTACATCAAACTGTCGGTTAGTCGTCTGTATGTTTGTTTGTTTGTATGTCTGTCTTTCTGTCCATCTGTTGATACATCTGTTGATCTGTTCATCTGTGTGTGCGTATATATATATATCAGCGTGTATATATATATATGCGTGTGTGTGTGTGTTTGTGTGTGTGTGTGTGTTTGTGTGTGTGTGTGTAGTGTGTGTGTGTGTCTATCTGTCTGTGGCCCTTCTCTCATCACTCCTCAACATAACATCTAGTATATCTTGTATATACAACAATGTTCAGCGCTTACATTTCGACCTGCTATGGATTCCCCTGCTGTATCAGCTAGGCACCTATTACTGTTGACAGTACGGCTCGATGTGTTCAGTACTAGGCCACCTGCTTTGACCTCCCCAGAGGCAGCACTGACACACACATGATAATTATTGGCTAGTCCACGTTTCTTGCTGTTGACCGAGCTTCAGATATGAGGGCTGATAAACGAGTGCTCTCGTCATTGCCATACGCCCTGAAGTGAGGCGTGAAAAACAGACATTGCATGTGTATGTTCGGCAGTCATACGCAGACATACTCACATTTACATATCCACATAGATACACACAAACATTCAAGGACATATTCACACATATATACTCATATGCAGACAATTGCTATCGCACGCTAACACACATTGGCACACACACACACACACACACACAGACACACACCCACACCCTAACACACACACACACACACAACAACAATGTGTAGGCCTAATCCGAGTGTGTATAACGGCAAAGTCGCAAGCTTCCGTTAGTTACAATACAATCTTGTCTTGGCTTTTCTGGGAACCAAAATAAGTGGAACCATTTTGGAATAACACATCCGGGGATCATGAGACAATTAAATTAAGAAATGTGGGTACCTCCTCAGACCATTTGAAATATTATGGGTAACTTATGAGGTCATTGGAATGACGAATGTGGGCTACCCAAGGGTCGTTGAAATAATAAATCTGGGTTACCGCTGAGGTCATCGGAATGACAAGTCTGGGTGACTCTTGAGGTCATCGGAATGGCAAATATGAGTTACCCGTGACGTCGCTAGAGTAACACATCTGGGTAACAAGTGAGGTCATTGGAATAACACATCTGAGTAGCGACGGGGTCATTGGAATAATAAATGTAATTATCCCTAGGGGTAATTGAAACATCAAATCTGGGTAACGACTGTGATTATTGGAATAATAAATCTGGGTAACACGTGCCGTGACTAAAGAAAAAATATAAGCAGCCGGTGATGAAACACACACTCACACACATGCACACATGATGTGCTCACTCAATAAAACTTGTCTCACATTAAGCATGATGGAAAGTGTGCCCCTGCACAATTCCTCAGTTTAGACTGTCACCATTGTTCCGCGAACAACTCCGCTGATGCCCCGATCTTCTCCTTAGTAGTAGTAGAGCGATCAGCGTACAGCAATAAAGCGTGTTCATCCGATGTTGACTGAGAAATGCATGTACATACTTGCGTACAGTCAGACAGACAAACAGACAGAAAGGCAGACCTTGAATTATGTATGATTTAGTCTAAACGTAAAACTCATTGGAACTGTACATTTAACAGCTGTCGCCGAATCTCTTATCCTAGAACTGGCAGCACTATGTGTACTAAGGACGACTGGAAAAGTTAAGACCCACATTAAAATATTTCCCATAATTTTCAATTTCGCAAGCTATGCCATTGATTTAAGACATCTTTTACCGTCGGGGCCTGGTCGTTTTCTGTGCCAGCAGCGAGCCAGGTTTTTCCGGATATTCAAGCCTTTTAAATGGTTTGTTTTCTCTGCTGTCTAATTAAATGCAGCGGGCTTTGTTTAGCTCCCACTGAAGTTAATCCGCTCTGCGTCACGTGGCAATTCCTGATCCGAGACAGCAGCTGCCTGGGTGTCTGCCATGTTGTGATGGGAAATTCCCAGCCTGCCATCTGGCAATGCACACCTAGCGGCTCAGAGGATGGCGCTTTATACAACCGACGGCTGGTCATTTGGACTGTTGATGTACCCCAATTCAGGGATCACATATTGTTATTCTTCTTCAAGTGTCTGGTGTTGTTTGTAACAGGCACAGGCGATCATGACCCCCCACGCCTCTGTTATTTGATGTTTTGTGCAACTATTGTTACTTATACTAGGTGTTTGTAAAGTCTCACTAAACTTTGTATGTAGAACACATTTGAAAAATTATTTCTTTAGTTGATCACACCATTTTGTTTGGAGTGCAAAGATTTACTCCAGCAGACGACAACCATTCACCTCGGATTGCTTCACGATGGGCTATGAAGCACAATTTTTGATGACATTAAGTACTTCATTTTTCAAATTTGTTCTACATACAAAGTGTAGTGAAACTACAAACACCCTATATATTGTTTGCTGCCCAGTTGTTACAATTTCAGTTTTACATCTTCCTCTGTGTGGGTGTATGTTTGTTGTTGTTGTTGTTGTTGTTGTTGTTGCCAGTTTAGTATGTTCCCATATAAGGCTAATTCACCAGTCTATTCGGTTACCTATTGCTATTTCCCTCTCTGATTTTGCTTGTGTTTCATCTGTCATTTGAGTTGTGTAGTAATAATAGACTGTTGAATGTGATGTGTGTAATATGTGCGTCTTATGTAAATCAATCTAGACAAAAAAATGTGATATGTGTCACAAGTGAATGCTAAATGTGATCATCACAATACGCGCCTCGTATGCTCATCAGTGTTGTTAGATGTAATTATTATTTTTTCCCCAGATATCAAACACATTTTACTCTATGGTCGATGGAGGTGTGTGTGTGTGAGTATGCATGTGCGTGTGTGTGTGCGTGTATGTGCATGCATGTATGCGTGAGTGTGTGGCCACGTGGAAAATAGCCTATGAAACCTGATTCTGCTCTACATTGGCGGAAGGTACCATATGGAAATAAGCAGATGAAGCATACAGTCGGTGTGTGTATATGGAAGGGGAAGGCTGGAGGGAGGGGAGGGGGGCTCCCAACAATTTACAAATTTAGTGCAATTCAAGAGTAATAAAATAGAATTAACCAAGCAGACTGCTTTATTAATGTCGATTACCAACCCTAGGTGACACATAACGGGTAATTGGGTCCGCGACTTCTTCCCAAAGCAGAATCAATGGAAGAACCTAACTATAAAGCCATAGTGTAGCTCAGAATAGATACGCATAAGAGACTGCGCATGTACATGATGTAAAGTTCGTTTATATAAGTAACAATTGCTTTGATATAAACGTCTGTAACATCTTGTACTGGTTTGTTTAACAGTAATATATTTCCTATATGTGGGCACTTAGTAGTGATATATGTTATTATTCTGCAACTTCAGTGTATCAACACGTCGGAATTACATAACAAGGATAGGGCATTTAAGAGTGTGGCAAATAAGATGTAACTCGCTCAGCCCAAACTCTGGTACACTGGCCCAATGAGTATTTACCTATTTGAAAACCTTTTCCTTGGTATGGGGGTCATTGAGATTAAATCGTGAAGAGATTGACTGATAACAGATTCAGTGCCAAACAAAAAAGGGGTTTCAACCAGATAAAAAAGGATGGCGGAAAATGGGAAGTAGGGGTGTGTAACTGTTATGTCTGCAAAAACAACTAACCCTTTGATGTCGTACAGACGGAGAAAAATACGTCGTTAAAACTGTCTATACACGGTCGGCATTTCTAACTGAGAAACAAAATACGTCGCGTCAAAATGTCTACACAGTCGGCGATTTTGTTATGATGTGGGTTGTTCGAGAAAACGAATAACAACGCCAAACGTCTGCCACGGCGGTAGTAGACTTTGAAGTGGAGACGAAATGTCTGAATGCAAGTCGGGATGGATTCTGTGATGTGGGGAATTCTCAGGTTGAACTATTGATGTACGGGACAAAGAATTTCCCCAAATGAAAGCAAATTGAACTCAGATTGACTCGTTAGTCTAGAATAGGAGGACAAAACCAGACTCTGGACTGATTGGCGTCTAGACTTTTTGGTGACGTCACTCAAGCACCGATATAAAACCCAGTTGCGGTAAACAAGGGGAGTGAGTCGTCCAAAAATTCTGAAGTGTTAAGATCGGTGCATTATTCCGAGATGTGTTACATGAGGGAGACTATAATGTCTAAGTGGTGATAGTTATCCGCGGACATAGATCCAGTCTGTGATTGCATAGTTTCGATTAGCAACTGGAATAGGCATATGGTAGGCTAATAATCATATCTAACTTGGAGTATGATTAGGAATAGAGTACAGTACTGTGAGGTGATATAATGTATTATAGGTGCAGTGATATAATGTATTATAGGCGTGGTGATATAATGTATTATGAGTGTTAGAATGTTCTATAAGTGCGGTGCTAGAAAGTATCATAGGAGCGTCGGCACTAGTATTCTATTGTGTGGCTTCAACTAGCTTGTGTGATATATCATTTTAATCAGGGAGTTGCGGACAATGTAGTGGAATAATAATTAGAGAGATTAAGGATTGTTGAGAGGGAGGAGAGGAATGTGAAATGGTAGGATCTTCCAGTAGGGCATCTGCTGGGTGTCCACCCGTTCCTTTATTCTTTCCTGGTGTTGCCATGTCTCAGATCATATGATGAGTTATTTGGCCGTATGACAGAGATCGGATCTCTGTTATAGATCTGAGTGCTGCTATTGGCCTACACTCACCTAATTCCGGCCAGGATTGAGTTGCCCTCACCATAGTATTCTCTATTCTACAGGTTCCATTTACAGGTCCATGTATGTGTGCTATGATTTTCAACAGTGAAGCTAACACATTTTAGAAGATGATGGCTCAGGATTTTGACGTCAGAAGTTGCTGAGAGGCCGCTACATTGGGCTTATACCCAAGTTGGTTTGCAGGAACCTGGCTTCTGCTGAGCAGGACATGCGGAGGAGATTTATGTTTAGCAAGTGATAGGTGTATCACTGAACAGTCAGAACATTGTAGATATACACTACTGATACCAGGAACATTCATACAAATTTATACTGATACCCAGAACATTCAGAGTGTGTTGTTAATATGGGGAATCTTTTAAAACAGTGACACTAGATCCATTAAGATTTCCCCAGTAACAGTGACAATAGTGTTATAATTTTCTGATTAACAATCAGTTAAATAACAGAGTAAATTCATAGTGTGAATCAGATTGAAGACTCTCATTAGACAGTGTTTGTCATAGATGTCCAAGCATCCTAGTGGTTCAAGAGACAACGGAGGAAGTCTTCACGTGACCGGAGGATCATCACCTTGGTGAGGTTGCTTGTCTGGAATACATGGTGCTAGTGTGTTCTCAGCACAGTGATGAGAATGACTATACTCCTGAACACTGATCTGAGTCTATAGACACTTTAGAGTACACGTCACACATTCTACACCTTATACACACACACACACACACACACACACACACACACACACACACACACACACACACACTTCTCCTACATATACTCTTTGCTTTAATAAATTTCTTACTTTTATTTGTTGAAGCTAGAGTTGTCACGTATGTTATGTTGGGGAAGAATGAGAGGGGGCATGATCCAGGAGTGAGTAAGAGTGAGAAGAAGGTGTCTTCAGATTGAGGGAGTGTTGTGGACGGAGTCTACTGGATATCTCCAGGATAGAGATATTGAATTAAAACAAATGTGGCTGTTGATTCCCCTCACTCCAGGGACGACACTAAAGTGGTAAAGAAGAGCAAATAACTACTACGACATTCATTCTTTACACACACGACATATCGAAAACTTCTGTATTGATATTTTAACTATAGTTTGATTTATAAATCCATGGCAGTTACTGGAAGTTAGAATAAGACGATTTATAATTCCATGGCAATTAATCAGTTAAGAAGAAAACCACCTTGCCCATCTTAGTGGAAGATTTACCATATTCCCAGGTAGGTTGTTGTACTACTGTTACACACTGCACTAACATTGTCCTCGTATGATGTAGGTTATTGTACTATTGTTACACACTGCACTAACATCATCCTCGTATGACGTATGTTGTTGTACTACTGTTACACACTGTATTAACATTGTCCTAACACTGTACTAACACTGTCCCCGTGTGATGTATGTTGTTGTACTTCTGTTACACACTCCACTAACATTGTCCTCGTATGAAGTAGGTTGTTGTACTACTGTTACACACTGCACTAACATCATCCTCGTATGATGTATGTTGTTGTACTACTGTTACGCACTGTACTAACATTGTCTTCGTATGATGTATGCTGTTGTACTACTGTTACACACTGTACAAACACTGTCCCCGTATGATGTAGGTTGTTGTACTACTGTTATACACTGTACTAACACTGTTCCCGTGTGATGTAGGTTGTTGTACTACTGTTACACCCTACTAACATTGTCCTCGTATGATGTATGTTGCTGTACTACTGTTACACACTGTACTAACATTGTCCTCGTACGATGTATGTTGCTGTACTACTGTTACACCCTACTAACATTGTCCTCGTATGATGTATGTTGCTGTACTACTGTTACACACTGTACTAACATTGTCCTCGTATGATGTATGTTGCTGTACTACTGTTACACACTGTACTAACATTGTCCTCGTATGATGTATGTTGCTGTACTACTGTTACACCCTACTAACATTGTCCTCGTATGATGTATGTTGCTGTACTACTGTTACACACTGTACTAACATTGTCCTCGTACGATGTATGCTGTTGTACTACTGTTACACACTGTACTAACACTGTTCTCGTGTGATGTAGGTTGTTGTACTACTGTTACACACTGCACTAACATCATCCTTGTATGATGTATGTTGTTGTTCTACTGTTACACACTGCACTACCATCATCCTCGTATGATGTATGTTGTTGTACTACTGTTACACACTGCACTAACATCATCCTCGTATGATGTAGGTTGTTGTACTACTGTTACACACTGCACTAACACCATCCTCGTATGATGTATGTTGTTGTACTACTGTTACACACTGTACTAACATTGTCGTCGTATGATGTATGCTGTTGTACTACTGTTACACACTGTACTAACATCATCCTCGTATGATGTATGTTGTTGTACTACTGTTACACACTGTACTAACACTGTCCCCGTATGATACTAACATTATCTTCGTATGATGTAGTTTGTTGTACTTGTCATGAAATCACTGTGGATTAACCAGATAATGATAATACAGACATGCTGATTCACGGCATGTTTTCAAGGCCACAATTGTTTTTTAACCGGTACCGAAAAACAGTCTGTGTTCACAGCTGCAGATTGTTTACTTCGAGTCGGTAAGATCAGGCAGTGGAGTCATCTTTGATGTTCCCCACCATTCAGAAAATTTTAAACATGTGGTTGTAACACGCGGGCTTGTTGGGATATTCCAATGGGGTGCCCCCTGGTGGTTCCGCACTCTGTTTGTTGGGTTTGTTCTGGTCTTGGTCTGAGGCAGACCTATATAATGAGCTCATCTGTCCCTGACAGAGTTTGGTTCATTGTAGTTTTCTGAGCGAGGCCAGTGGCTTACGCTCATCTAATAAGGATCAGTGACGGGGTGGCTATCACCAGATGTGTTCTATATTTTACAGGTTCCCTCTGGTTGGGATAAAGAACACAGAAACATGGAAAATTCAGATCCCGGATATTTTTTGGTGCAGGAAGATTGGCCAGCAACTTTCTCACTGGGCCTATGCTAGAAGAAGTTGATAAACATTGCTCGGTGGAGCTGAATAGTATAAGTATCCCACAGGAAAAATACTGAGAAAATTACTGAGAAAATTTCACACTACCTGTGGACAGCAACATAGTAATGGGTTTTGATGTTCATACCATTCGTGAATATACCAGTGGTGATGGATGTTCAGTCCACTTATTACCAGAACAGTAGGGATTGATTTTCACACTAAATGAAACCAAAACGTGGGAGAGTGCTTGTTCCACGTAACAAGGAAATCAGAACATTAAGACGTTATCTGGGAAATTAAGAGATCTATTTGAGACTAAATACAATGACTGTTTTAAAAGTGAAAACTTAACATTTCGAAAATGAGGAAGAATGTCATGTTCATGGGACAGTGTTCCGCTTTTCACTGGGCAGGAATTGTGTGGTCTCAGTTCCTATAACCTATTAGGAATAGTTTTTTTTTTTAGGAACAAAAATAGTATCATTCCAGGACTGTAGATTTGAATGGGAATCAGACCTCATGGTTATCAAAGCTCCTGGAGGAGGACATGTCTGGCGGGAGAGACGCGGCTTTTGGTGAGGTCCATTGTGCTGATTCGTGTGATGTCGTGTAATCCTTGCCATGATGAGTGGACTCTGATCATGAGCTTTGTAGTCTGACCTCTACATTTACATTAGAATACACAACACATTGTCTTCGCATACACGTCTCACGTACATTACACTTTTATTTTAATAAATTAATCTTTATTAATTTTTAGAAGCAAGAGTTGTTGAATATGTTGCGTTGGGGAAGAATGAGAGGGAGCATAGTACGACAGTGATAGAGGGAGGAAAAGGTGTCCATGAACCGAAGGAGTGTGTTGGACGGAAGCTAGTGGATTCTCCAGGATATTGAAAAGGGGTAAAATATAATGTGGGTGTTGACTCCCCTCACTCCAGGGACGACACTTTAAAGTAGGACACGACAGTACTACTGTTACACACTGTACTAACACTGTCCCCGTTTTATGTAGGTTGTTGTACTACTGTTGCACACTGCACTAACATCATCGTCGTATGATGAAGGTTGTTGTACTACTGTTTCTCACTGCACTAACATTATCCTCGTATGATGTATGTTGTTGTACTACTGTTACACACTGTACTAACACTGTCCCCGTGTGGTGTAGGTTGTTGTACTACTGTTACACACTGCACTAACATGGTCCCCGTGTGATGTATGTTGTTATACTACTGTTACACACTGTACTGACACTGTCCTCGTATGATTTATGTTGTTGTACTACTGTTACACACTGTATTAACATTGTCCTCGTGTGATGTATGTTGTTGTACTACTGTTACACACTGTACTAACACTGTCCCCGTGTGATGTATGTTGTTATACTACTGTTACACACTGTACTGACACTGTCCTCGTATGATGTATGTTGTTGTACTACTGTTACACACGGTACTAACACTGTCCCCTTGTGATGTATGTTGTTATACTACTGTTATACACTGTATTAACATTGTCCTCGTATGATGTATGTTGTTGTACTACTGTTACACACTGTATTAACACTGTCCCCGTGTGATGTATGTTGTTATACTACTGTTACACACTGTACTGACACTGTCCTCGTATGATTTATGTTGGTGTACTACTGTTACACACTGTATTAACATTGTCCTCGTGTGATGTATGTTGTTGTACTACTGTTACACACTGTACTGACACTGTCCTCGTATGATGTATGTTGTTGTACTACTGTTACACACTGTACTGACACTGTCCGCGTATGATGTATGTTGGTGTACTACTGTTACACACTGTACTAACACTGTCCCCGTGTGATGTATGTTGTTATACTTCTGTTACACACTGTACTAACACTGTCCCCGTGTGATGTATGTTGTTGTACTACTGTTACACACTGTATTAACATTTTCCTCGTATGATGTATGTTGTTGTACTACTGTTACACACTGTACTAACACTGTCCCCGTGTGATGTATGTTGTTATACTGCTGTTACACACTGTACTGACACTGTCCTCGTATGATGTATGTTGTTGTACTACTGTTACACACTGTATTAAAAATGTTCTCGTGTGATGTATGTTGTTGTACTACTGTTACACACTGTATTAACATTGTCCTCGTATGATATATGTTGTTGTACTACTGTTACACACTGTATTAACATTGTCCTCGTATGATGTATGTTGTTGTACTACTGTTACACACTGTACTGACACTGTCCACGTATGATGTATGTTGTTGTACTACTGTTACACACTGCACTAACATTGTCCTCGTATGATTTAGGTTGTTGTACTACTGTTACACACTGCACTAACACTGTCCCCGTATGATGTATGTTGTTGTACTACTGTTACACTGCACAAACATTGTCCTCGTATGATGTATTTTGTTGTACTACTGTTACACACTGTACTAACACTGTCCCCGTATGATGTCGGCTGTTGTACTACTGTTACACACTGCACTAACATTGTCCTCGTATGATGTTTGTTGTTGTACTACTGTTACACACTGTACTAACACTGTCCCCGTATGATGTATGTTGTTGTACTACTGTTACACACTGTACTAACATTGTCTTCGTATGATGTATGTTGTTGTACTACTGTTACACACTGTACTGACATTGCCCTCGTAAGATGTGTGCTGTTGTACTACTGATACACATTGCACTAACATTATCCTTGTATGATGTAGGTTGTTGTACTACTGTTACACACTGTACTAACACTGTCCCCGTGTGATGTAGGTTGTTGTAATACTGTTACACACTGCACTAACATTGTCCTCGTATGATGTATGTTGTTGTACTACTGTTACACACTGTACTAACACTGTCCCCGTGTTATGTATGCTGTTGTACTACTGTTACACACTGCACTAACATCATCCTCGTATGATGTATGTTGTTGTACTACTGTTACACACTGCACTAACACTGTCCTCGTATGATGTATGTTGTTGTACTACTGTTACACACTGCACTAACATTGTCCTCGTATGGTGTATGTTGTTGTACTACTGTTACACACTGCACTAACATTGTCCCCGTGTGATGTATGAAAGACAGCTTGATCACTTGTGTGAATATCCTGAATTCCTCAGTACTCAACAATACTTTTATTGTATGATTTATGGAAGACAGCCTGATTACTTGTGTGAATATCCTGAATTCCTCAGTACTCAACAATACTTTTATTGTATGATGTATGGAAGATAGCCTGATCACTTGTGTGAATATCCTGAATTCTTCAGTACTCAACAATACTTTTATTGTATTATGTATGGAAGACAGCTTGATCACTTGTGTGAATATCCTGAATTCTTCATTGCTCATCAATACTTTTATTGTATGATGTATGGAAGACAGCCTGATCACTTGTGTAAATATCCTGAATTCTTCAGTACTCAACAACACTTTTATTGTATGATGTATGGAAGACAGCCTGATCACTTGTGTGAATATCCTGAATTCTTCAGTACTCAACAATACTTTTATTGGATGATGTATGGAAGACAGCCTGATCACTTGTGTGAATATCCTGAATTCTTCAGTACTCAACAATACTTTTATTGTATGATGTATGGAAGACAGCTTGTTCACTTGTGTGAATATCCTGAATTCTTCAGTACTCAACAATACTTTTATTGTATGATGTATGGAACACAGCTTGATCACTTGTGTGAATATCCTGAATTCTTCAGTACTCAACAATACTTTTATTGTATGATGTATGGAACACAGCTTGATCACTTGTGTGAATATCTTGAATTCTTCAGTACTCAACAAAACTTTTATTGGATGATGTATGGAAGACAGCTTGATCACTTGTGTGAATATCTTGAATTCTTCAGTACTCAACAATACTTTTATTGTTTGATGTATGGAAGACAGCCTGATCACTTGTGTGAATATCCTGAATTCTTCAGTACTCAACAATACTTTTATTGAATGATGTATGGAAGACAGTTGGTCACTTGTGTGAATATTCTGAATTCTTCAGTACTCAACAATACTTTTATTACAGATTACGTTTCTTCTTTCACTCGCTTTGAACTCAAGTGTAGTTCATACACGTGTTACTACTTCTGTTGTACTAGATTGATTTGTGTGTGTGAATTAGCTTTCCTTATTAACAGTGTTCCTAGCCTTCAGGTGAACTCACTCCAGCTTCTGAGGTACTTGTAATTTATATCCACAAGTCAAGGGCGAGAAGTCAACAGTTTAGTTCAACTGACCAGTGTATAGCTTGAACCCACTACCTCGGCGTCAGCACACCGAAGTTTAAGAGCGAGCGCTCTTATTTATTCTGTCATGCCGACCTTCATACTAACCGTTTTAAATCTTTGTTTCGTTTTGTTAGAAAGTATAATGGTATAATGTATAAATATTCCTTTCTTAACCATGTTCACCAATAAACCAGCCTTTAAGACTGCCAATAGCTGGCTCGTAGTCTTTCAATCACAAGCTTCTTCCACACGCAGAGCAATAAGAAGGGCAGAATGCCAGACGGGCTTGCGTGCCCAATTCTTCACCCTTCGAAAATAAAGTTTGTTCGTTCGTTCTTTCGTTTGTCCAAGGATGAAACCACTGATGCCTATTCATGACTTACCCCAGTATATGTGAGTGAAAGCATAATGCTTAAGAAAGGACAGCGACCACCATTACCATCAGTTCGTATGTTTGCTCGAGGAGTAAGAATCGGCACAGCCAGACGCGAGAGGTACATCGGGAAAACAAAGCGCCTCGTCAACCAACACAGAACTGGCACTATTGGCCACCGGACGCTGATGCATATGCTGGGGGGAGGATCTGAGCACCTATGGACATGTCTGGAGTGCAACGAAGATACCCCAACTGATAACTAGATAACTAGATAACTAGATGTTTGCTAGAGCAACCGAACATATACCAGTGTAGGTGAATAAGAGAATTAATCAGTCTTCTGAATTCCCTGTGCAATAGAAAGGCGATAAAACGCTGTCATCATCGATTTCTCAACAACTATAACATGCGGTAATATTGTGAACAAATAAATAGCGGTTCGCATATTGTATTCAATGAACAATAAACGAATTGTTAAATTTAGTGAGGCGTTAGCAATCAGAGGTTCCTCGCGGTTTTATGCAAACAGACAGAGTTCGTTGTAATTTTGAAATGACCGTGTGTATAAAAGATGTTCAACATTCGAACAATACCCGTGACTATGTGTTTTAATTGTTTCAGCTGAAGTATGATTCATTTATTCACTTCAGATGATATATAACTCTGCAGTATGCACCTGAAGAGATGCAGTGAAATATGCCAGGCAATAAATCGTGCAATATATTGTTTGTGACTTCTGTGGTTACATTCACTAAGAGAACACGCTGTTTTGTATTATTGCTCTGTCCGTTGGGAACACAAAAGATTTTAGAAATAGGTTTACCAGCAGGTTCTCTTAGGTTTCCACATTTGCTAAGCAAGGGGACTTCCGGTTTCAAGATGGCGACGGACGGTCGTGTTGTTTTGTGTTCGTTAACTTTTTCGCGTAGGGGATGGATTTATTCATCTCTTGCGTGTAATTGGTGTGCCAGGATGTAAAACCAGGAGTTTCTACTCAAGATCTGCGCGGGTGCTACGGAGTTCGTGCATCGAGTGAAGCCATCCTTGAGTGAATTTTCAGCAGCGTGTGTGGTGTTCTCAGTCAGTGTTTACGTTTTTTCAACATGGCGGAACAACGTGTGTTCTTCGTGCGGTCAGCAGTGAACATACCGAAGCGGCGTGGTAGCCGCGCAGGGAAAAAGAAGCAAGGTAAGCGTGGAGGTTTGAGGAGTTTTAGACTCAAGTGTCACCGTCTAGGACTCAGGAATATCCGTATTCTATATTGGAACTGTGCCAGTGTAAAACAACGGGGCTCTATTTTAGAAACCCTAGTTTACAGGAACGACATTGTAGCACTCCAGGAGACGAGACTGGGCGATCAGCTATTCCAAATTGTTGGCTTCAAATGTCTCTACAACAGACGACATCTGGGAATGGCGATTCTCGTTCGCGACAGCATGGTGGCGTCAGAGCTAGACATGTCCAGTTGGGACAGTGACGATATACAAATACAGGCGTTGAGAGTTCATTCCAGTATACCATTCGTGGTGGTTAATGTTTATGCCTGCAATGCCAGTGTGGACGCCCAGAAGTGG
The DNA here is from genome assembly GCA_963921405.1 of Cepaea hortensis. Lineage (NCBI taxonomy): Eukaryota > Metazoa > Mollusca > Gastropoda > Stylommatophora > Helicidae > Cepaea > Cepaea hortensis. Next base: position 14,505,762 of record OY992878.1, read on the forward strand.
CAGTGCTTAAGTGGCATATTAGGCCACGAGAGAAATGTTATTTTCTGTGGTGACTTCAACGCTAAAGGCAGATCATGGGGAAACACCTCCTCCAATACACAGGGGGAGGAGCTCGAGACTGCACTGGAAAACATAGACCTGGTTTGTATCAACAGTGGCTGTGTCACCAGGACAGCAAGCCGTCCGGGCGATGAGGACAGTGCTATTGATCTGGCGCTAGTTTCACCTTCACTCACTACAGTGTGTAGATTGGGTGTCCTAGGACACCATGGCAGCGACCACCACCCGTGCAGCATACTGGTGGAGAAAGGCAGAACCAGGCAGCACAAGCTAAAGGTAAAGACGTTCCAGTATGACAGTACAGGGCAAGATGTGGTGAGTAAAATAAGACGTGACAAGCGCAGAACGTTTCAAGGCAGGAAAAAAAGCTGGGAGCAGCCATCGTGGTGGAGTTTCGAGGTGGAAAAGGCTTGGGTGGATAAGCTTAGTGCTGTGAGGAGATGGCAAAATGCCAAGAAGAACAGAGCTGGTGATCCTAGTCCCTGCTTGCACTTAGAAAGAGAGATGCACACAAAAGTAAGCTACTTCAAAAAACTGGTCATGGTTGTTAAAAGCGAAAAATGGGCAGAGATGTGTCAAAGAGTAAGAACAGACAAGTCACTGAAATTGTTCTGGCGACTACATAAAAGCATGAGTGGTGTAGTCAAGAATAAGAGCATTTCTGACTTCCAAGGTGCTGACCTCATCTGGCAGAGGACTGACGAGGACATGGGCAAAGCCCTCTTTGAACGCTACCTTGAGCAAAGCAACCAGACAGACATGGGAGGCCGAAATCTGGCCAAGGAGGTCACCGCAGACAGATGCAAGGCCCAGAACACTTCGGATGAAGACACAGTGACAGTGAAAGAAATCAAGGCTGTGCTTCGACGATCAAAAAACAGTGCTCCAGGTCCTGATGGCATAAGATACGACGACATAAATAGGTGTACCGACAATGAGCTAGAGAAACTAGCAGACATGTACAACAACAGTAAAGGGAGTGCTAGCGTCAAGGAGGAATGGTTACACAGCTATCTGACTCCCTTGCCGAAGCCTGACAAAGACCACAAAAAAATTCAGGGATATCGAATTATAACCATGCAGAATACAATAGGCAAGCTGCTGGAGAAGGTAATTGCCAGGAAAATATCAAGCCAACTAGAGAGGCAAGGTGTTTTCCCACCCACCCTGGGTGGTTACCGTCCAAAGAGAGAAACCTGGACCAATGCAGCAGTCTTTGCCCAGGATGTCTATGAAGGTTTCCACTCAGGCACTGAAACCGTTGCTGCAGCAATTGATCTTGAGGACGCATACAACAGAGTACCACTGGATTTTTTAATGTTTCAGCTTCTCGAACTAAACGTAAGTCTATTCCTCCTTAGTTGGATGGCTGCAGCCCTCTTCCAACGGAAAGTAGTTTTTAGATGTGGCAGTTGGACTTCGGAACCAACAACAATATATCCTGGCCTACCACAGGGATCACCATTATCTCCGGTACTGTTAAACGCCTACACAGTGAGAATCACCAGTGAGCAGCTCACTGGACCTGGCAGGACATTGTCATATGACGATGATGTTTTAGTGTATCGTCAGGGGAAGGATAGAGAGGAGGTTGCTGTGGAACTACAAACCGAACTCAATCGCATAAGTACTTGGTGTGATGAAGCTGGGGCAATGGTCAACCCAACAAAGGCAACAGTGACTTGGTTCTCGTTGAATAATCATATTGTCAACACTCCAACACCAACTGTAATGCTGTGTTCAGAGACGGTGGAAAGAACTCAGGCAATGAATTACCTGGGGATACGGTTTGATCGAAGCCTTGCTTATAATGTGCACATAGACCAGGTGATAACAAAGGCCAAGCGGGGTTTGGCACCGATGCGGGTGATGGCGGCAGCAAACTGTGAGCAGCGCCATCTATGTCTTCTGTACGAGGGGTTGGTCATGTCTGTTTTGGAGTATGCAATGGCAATCCTGACTCTCAGCCATAAGCAGATAGAAAGGATGGAAAGGATACAGAATGAAGCTATGCGCATTATTCTTGGATGTACAAGAGATACAGCATGCAGGGCGATGCGCTACCTTCTTGGTTTTCCAACCATTGAAGAGAGAATACTAGGTTGCAGAGCACGCGCCTACCTCAGAATTAACGCAAGCACACAACATCCACTGCATAGTGAAATTAGGAAGGTGAAGGGCAGCAGGTTAAAAAGAGGACGGTCGTGGATGGGTCAAGCCGAAGACATTCTTCAACAGGTGTGTTCACTTGAGGACTTAGAACCTGGCGAGGAGTGGGTGCAAGTGCCAACATACTTCTGCACATCCTTTTCAGTTTGCATCCAACTAGATAGAAAATGCAGACAAGAAAATCCGGCTGCTGTTGAGGCTGAAGTACAAGCGTTGATTTTCGAGAATTCGCTAGACGGTGACGCGGTCATCTACACAGATGGGTCGGTCGTCCGACATGTGAGAAGCTCATGGGCCTTTACAGCTCGGGCCGGAGGGAGAATTGTGAAGGAGGACTCTGGTGCTTTCACTGAAACCACAAGTAGCCTGACCATGGAAGTCATGGCAGTAAGTAAAGCAATAACATGGCTCGAGACACAGACATTCATTAGGGCTTGTTTCCTTAGCGACTCAATGAACATGATCAAGAGGATAGAGGAGGGGTCGATCCGAAGAGAATGGTTGCTGCCTCTGGAGCGGTCTCGACTGGCAAAGATTAGTTTCATCTTCGTGCCAGGGCATGCGGGAGTACAAGGAAATGAGCGGGCTGACAAGCTCGCAGGTGAGGCTACTGTGGAGGGCGGACGCGCCATGGACCAGGCCGACATTCTGAATGCTCTACGAGAAGTAAGACTTTCGCGAGAACCAAGTGATGACTGTGAATCTACAACAATGGCCAGACTGCGAGAGCAGCAAATTAAAAGAGGGGTGGCCAAACAAGAACACTACGCAGGAAGCCAAAGAAGATTGATAAACCAACACAGAACTGGCGTCGTTAGCCGCTACACGTTGCGGGATTTGCTGACGAGGGGATCCGAGCACTTATGGACTGAATGGTTCGATGTGCAATGATTATGATCTGTCGACTAACTAACTAACTAACTATTTGCTAAGCATGTTAACTGATTAATTGACATCGGATGATTTATCGTCTTAAGCGGCTTCTTGTATCTTTCACGGGATTATATCTTGGTGAAACGTTGTCATCGCGAAACGTTGTCTCAATTAAAATATCACCCGGGAAGGTTAACCCGGTCAACAAATGCCCGCAGAAGTCGGATGTGTCGGCCTAACGGCGCAAGAACGCAGCTCTGCTGTAAACAGGCACAACGCAGTCACATCCGAAAGAAAAAAAAATCCGGATGAACGCAGAAGAAGAAGAAGAAGAAGGAGAAGAAGAAGAAGAAGAAGAAGAAGAAGAAGAAGAAGAAGAAGAAGAAGAAGAAGAAGAAGAAGAAGAAGAAGAAGAAGAAGAAGAAGAAGAAGAAGAAGAAGAAGAAGAAGAATTAAAATATCAATACAATGGTTTTCCCTAAGCAACCTGCTTTAATTGGATATATAATACAACAACAGGTATACTCCATATTAACAACAATTAAGTCATAACTGTAACACAAACCTACTTTCCATTTTCAGTCACCTATTTTTGTTTGGTCCAAACCTACATTTTTGTTTGGCACTAAACCTGTTAATCATTTTCCTGTTTAAATCAAACTCTAGTGGATAAACACAATGTCCTTACTTAGGTTCAGATCTTAACTCTAAATGTGCAACAACGTTTTCCCAACTCCGTGGCCACTGATGCCAAAAAGTGTACAGTATTTGCAGGTGCGCAGAGATAAGACAACAAAATACCAGCGTAGGTCACATCAGCAGCTTCCAACATAATTATCATGTCAAGATGCCAAATCTGTAAGTACTGATGCCGTGGGAATGTGCAACATAGAAGCTTGTTGGAGATTGAGAAGAATGTTTAAGATTACCCTGACGTTGGGCAGATTAGTTCTTGTGCCTATAGAGTGAAATGGTTGCTATACTAGTCTTCATCGGTGTGACGTTCCTTCATCTTTGTTATTACATCAGTCATTACTGATGTTGTATTGAGCACCATTAACTACCAGTATAACAACTAGTATCAACAAATAGCGGTATAACAACATAGTGCCGACAAATAGCAGTATACCAATATAGTAACAAAAACAAACAGCAGTATAACAATATAGTACCAACAAACAGCAGTATAACAATATAGTACCAACAAATAGCAGTATAACAATATAGTACCAACAAATAGCAGTATAACAATATAGTACCAACAAATAGCAGTATAACAATATAGTACCAACAAATAGCAGTATAACAATATTGTACCAACAAATAGCAGTATAACAATATAGTACCAACAAATAGCAGTATAACAATATTGTACCAACAAACAGCAGTATAACAATATTGTACCAACAAATAGCAGTATAACAATATTGTACCAACAAACAGCAGTATAACAATATTGTACCAACAAACAGCAGTATAACAATATTGTACCAACAAATAGCAGTATAACAATATTGTACCGACAAATAGCAGTATAACAATATTGTCCCAACAAATAGCAGTATAACGATATAGTTCCAGCATTACACCCATATAACTGCAGTATAACAATATAGTTCCAACATTACACCCATAAAACAGCTGTATAACAACATAGTTCCAACACGACACCCATATAACGGCAGTATAACAATATAGTCCAAACATTACACCCATATAACAGCTGTATAACTACATAGTTCCAACACTACACCCATATAACAGCAGTATAACAACATAGTTCCAACATTACCCCCATATAACAGCAGTATAACAACATAGTTCCAAAATTACCCCCATATAACAGCAGTAAAACAATCTAGTTCCAACATTACACACGTGTAGTAGCTTTTTAACAACATAGTTCTAACACTACACCCATATAACAGCTGTATAACAACTTAGTTCCAACATTACACCCATATAACAGCAGTATAACAATATAGATCCAACATTAAACCCATATAACAGCAGTATAACAATAAAGTTCCAACATTACATACACATAATAGCAATATAACAATATTGTTCCAACATTAAACCCATATAACAGCAGTATAACAATATTCTTCCAACAATACACCCAAATAACAGCAGTATAACAATATAGTTCCAACATTACACCCTTGTATCTACAGTATAACAGTATAGTTCCAACATTACCCACATATAACAGCAGTATAACAATATTGTTCCTACAATACACCCGTGTAACAGCAGTATAAAAATATAGTTCCATCATTACACCCATGTATCTACAGTATAACAATATAGTTCCAACATTACACATATAACAGCAATATAACAATATTGTTTCAAAATTACACATATAACAGCAGCATAACAATATTGTTCCAACATTACACACATATAACAGCAGTATAACAATACAGTTCCAACATTACACCCATGGAACATCAATATAACAATATAGTTCCCACACTACACCCATATAACAGCAGTATAACAAGATATGAGATGGATATAAGTGGCGACCCTGTTGTTATGCTGGTGTTAGACAAGTTATTGTTATCACATGTGTATATACAGCTCTCACATGGGTGTCATGATGGCAGGGTGTTACTATACTAGTATATCGCTTAAGATATAATGTTTACGCAATGTCTTTATGCTGCTGTTATATATATATATATATATATATATATATATATATATATATATATATATATATATATATATATATATATATATACTTAATTTTACGGACGTTGCTGCTATCCTGCTGCTAGTTGTTGCAATATCAAATATTGCTATTTGTTGCTACTAAATTGTTATACTGCTACTTGTTGCTACTATGTTTGTATACTGTCATTTGTTGCTTCTATGTATATATACTGTCATTTGTTGCTTCTATGTATATATACTGTCATTTGTTGCTGCTATGTTTATATAATATCATTTGTTGCTGTTATGTTTATATACTGTCATTTGTTGGTACTATGTATATATACTGTCATTTGTTGCTTCTATGTATATATACTGTCATTTGTTGCTGCTATGTTTATATAATATCATTTGTTGCTGTTATGTTTATATACTGTCATTTGTTGGTACTATGTATATATACTGTCATTTGTTGCTTCTATGTATATATACTGTCATTTGTTGCTGCTATGTTTATATAATATCATTTGTTGCTGCTATGTTTATATAATATCATTTGTTGCTACTATGTTTATATAATATCATTTGTTGCTACTATGTTTATATAATATCATTTGTTGCTGCTATGTTTATATACTGTCATTTGTTGCTGCTATGTTTATATAATATCATTTGTTGCTACTATGTTTATATAATATCATTTGTTGCTGCTATGTTTATATACTGTCATTTGTTGCTGCTATGTTTATATAATATCATTTGTTGCTGCTATGTTTATATAATATCATTTGTTGCTACTATGTTTATATAATATCATTTGTTGCTACTATGTTTATATAATATCATTTGTTGCTGCTATGTTTATATACTGTCATTTGTTGCTACTATGTTTATATAATATCATTTGTTGCTACTATGTTTATATAATATCATTTGTTGCTTCTATGTATATATACTGTCATTTGTTGCTGCTATGTTTATATAATATCATTTGTTGCTGCTATGTTTATATACTGTCATTTGTTGCTGCTATGTTTATATAATATCATTTGTTGCTTCTATGTATATATACTGTCATTTGTTGCTGCTATGTTTATATAATATCATTTGTTGCTGCTATGTATATATACTGTCATTTGTTGCTGCTATGTTTATATAATATCATTTGTTGCTACTATGTTTATATAATATCATTTGTTGCTACTATGTTTATATAATATCATTTGTTGCTACTATGTTTATATACTGTCATTTGTTGCTACTATGTTTATATAATATCATTTGTTGCTACTATGTTTATATAATATCATTTGTTGCTACTATGTTTATATACTGTCATTTGTTGCTACTATGTTTATATAATATCATTTGTTGCTACTATGTTTATATAATATCATTTGTTGCTTCTATGTTTATATACTGTCATTTGTTGCTGCTATGTTTATATAATATCATTTGTTGCTTCTATGTATATATACTGTCATTTGTTGCTGCTATGTTTATATACTCTCATTTGTTGCTGATATATTTATAAACAGTCATTTGTTGCTGCTATCCTTATATTCTGTCATATGTTGCTGATATATTTATATACTCTCATTTGTTGCTGATATATTTATATACTGTCATTTTTTGCTGCTATGCTTATACACTGTCATTTGTTGCTGACATATTTATATACTCTCATTTGTTGCTGATATATTTACATACTCTAATTTGTTGCTGATATATTTATACACTCTCATTTGTTGCTGCTATGCTTATATACTGTCATTTGTTGCTGCTATGCTTATATACTGTCATTTGTTGCTGATATATTTATACACTCTCATTTGTTGCTGCTATGCTTATATACTGTCATTTGTTGCTGATATATTTATTTACTCTTATTTGTTGCTGATATATTTATATACTCTCATTTGTTGCTGATATATTTATAAACAGTCATTTGTTGCTGCTATGTTTATATACTCTCATTTGTTGCTGCTATGCTTATATACTGTCATTTGTTGCTGATATATTTATATACTCTCATTTGTTGCTGCTATATTTATATACTCTCATTTGTTGCTGCTATGCTTATGTACTGTCTTTTGTTGCTGCTATGTTTATATACTGTCATTTGTTGCTACTATGTTATTATACTGCTAGTTTTTGCAACTATCTCAACTCTATTTTGATTTTCAGTTTTATAGAACCTCTGCATTTAATTGTGTTTGTTTCCATGAAATACGACACATTCTTTTGTATAGCCACATCTCCAGGGTCTCTATTCGACTTTCTAACTGTTTCAATGTCCAGGCTTCATAATATACTTATGTGATAGTATCATTGCTTAAGTTTGATAAGGAATTTATCATCTCCGTGTTCATCTTGTCGTGGCCCACAGCTTGTCCTTGTTTCATCTTTTTAATAGTTTTCTCTACTTTAACCTTTAATGAGTTTGGTTCACCTTGAGTATTACACAATGTTGATTTATTGACCCTGCTGTCCCAGAATAAATATTTTGTGTATTCTGTCCATCTTTTTATTATATTGGTGTTATCAATTATAATTTCTCCATTTTTTTTTCTTTTGCTACAAACATTTCCTATGATATTATTTTTCTTCTGCTAAATTTGTTTTATATTTTCATGCAACCCTTTCAAGTTGTGTTTTATTTCTAGATCTTCTATTTCTTTGCATATTTTCTGCAAACTCTATTCCTTGGCAACCCTGCACATGAGGCGGTTTTCTTTGTCTATTATTGTATTTTGGAGTGTTCTTTGCTTTCTTTATTTATTTATTTTGTTATTGAATCATTTTGTTCTAGATTTCATCATATATCCAAAATTGCCTTTTCTTATTTTCCTTCACTAGTAAGTTGGTATTTACAATCTGAATGCTAGCTTTTACACATTCCCATTTTGTATTAATTTTCTCCTCAGGAGTTTCATGTCGATATTATTTCATGCTTTCAACAATTAGCATACTATATTCATTTTTTACTTCAACGAGGTGTAGTTGACTTGTGTCTGATTGTTTCAATGCGATATGTCTATTTGAGGCGTCCTCGATGTCCTTATTCTTATGTTTTTAAGCTTTATTTGTAATTTTAACACTACAGGACTTTGACCACAGTTGATATCAGCACCAGTCTATTTTTGGCATTTTAACAACGTTTAAATCTATTTCTAAGCATAAGGTATTATGTCTGGTTTCTCGTTCTAACTTCAGGGCTTTTCCATGTATACAATTTCCTAGGATTATGTTGGGAAAATGTGTTACAAATAATAAGATAGTTCCCTTCACAAAACTGTATAAGGCGATCTCTTCCGTTGTTTCTGGTACCCATATCATGTTACACTACTATCTCCTTAGATTTAGTTTTCCCCCAACCTTTGCGTTCATGATGATTTTACAACATTCAGTGTTTGTTGTAGGTCTTCATAATATTCTTCTAGCTGTTCATCACTATAATCAGTTGTTGGAGCATACATCTGTAGGATTAGAATGTAGAAAGATCTTGCCTTAATTTCTAGTTATATCATTCAATCTTTATGAGTCCAGAATCCACTAATATTTTTCTCTAAAGTTCCTTTGACTAAAATTCCTACTCCTCAAAAGACGGCCAGCGAGATGGTGACCACATCACACACCGAGGGGCCATTGTTCTATAAACAGATCGGTCTCCCGCCATACGCCCAGTACACCTGAACAAGTTAGTCCCACATCCCTTACAGGACGTTGCAGTCAACACCAACATTTTTGCTGTTGTGATCTCTTGGTAAGTTTACGTTTAGTAATTTGCCATTACTTTCTTAACGACCGGCACCCATACCATGTCGTTTAAAAAAAAAAAAACGCAACGAGGTCTGCTGCCAAATCGCGCGCAGATATGTTTCTAACGCGGGTATTCTGGATTACGAACTGCGGTCGTAACCCTATCGTCACGGAGTAGCCAGTGCAAATTGAGGCGTGCAAATGGGTCCGTGTTATATTGTCAGTAGTTAAATACCACTGCATAGTGGGTATACGCCGGCCTGCCTGGTCTAGGGATTACACGACTTTCTCTGTAATCCCGTATACTCTCGTCAATAACGTGACGTTTGCGAGAATCAGTAGAGGTTCTCTCCACGTCGGTAACTTACGGGGTGAGCCGGTCGCTCAGAAAGCAATGGTAAACTGCTGAGCGTAATCTTGCCAAGAAATCATCAATAAGCTGAAAGATGCTGATCTTGACAGCGATGTCCTGTAAAGTATATGCGAACACAAAACATTGGTATAACCTTGGACGTTAATCCACACACTTTGATCAGCATGGGAAATAAACACAGATTTTACATGTTAACTGATTAAAGGCAATGGGATGATTAATCGCCTTAAGCGACTTCCCTTATCTGAAAATCTGAAATGGGCTTATATGCACTAGTTTCCCTTATGCACCCCCCCCCCTTATGTTGGGATGGTTGGAAGTATGTGGGGGTTTTTTTTTTTTGGGGGGGGGGGGGAATGTGTGGGGGGTTGGCTGATGTGTGAGTAGGGAATGTGTATTTGGGTGGGTGAATGGGTGTGTAGGAGATTGTGTGGGTTGGGGGATGGGTGTGTAATGGGTGTGGGGGATGAGTGTGGGGGGTGTCTGTGAATGGGATATGTCTATGTGGGTGGCAGTGTGTGAATGTGGATGGGGCAAATGTGAGTGGGTGGAGGATGTATATGTGGGTGGTGAGGATGTTTGTAGGTGGGGGATGTGTGAGAGGGTGGGGAGATGTGTGTGTGTGTGGGTGAGAGATGTGTGGGCGGGGATGTGTATGGGGAATGCATGTGGGGAATGTGTGCGCGTGTGTGCGTGTGTGTGTGTGGGGCGGGATGTGTTTATGGGTGGAGTTTTGTGAGGGAGGGGAGATGTGGGAGAGGTGGGGGAGGTGTGGGATGTGCAGGTGGATGAAGGAAGTATGTGAGGATGAGGAATGTGTGTTTGGCTGCGTGGTTGGGGTGTGTGTGGGTGGGATGGTAGATGAGAGATGCATGTGTTGATGGGCGGGTGGGTGTGAGTGGTTGATGGATGTGTACGTGAGTAGGTGGATGTGTGTGAGAGTTGAGTGTGTGGGTGGGGATGCGTGTGAGCGGCGGATGTGTGTGGTGGGGTATATGTGGGTGGTGGGGTGTGTGTGGATGGGAGGTGTGTGCTTTTTGGGTGTTTATGGGTAGGGGATATGTGTGGGCAGGTGGGGAGATGTGTTTGTGAGTGGGCATGTGAGTATAGGTGGGGGATGTGTAGATGAGAGGTGGTGGATATTGGGTCAATGAGTGGGTGTGGGTTGGCTGATGTGTGTGTGGGTGGGTGGGTGAAATTATGAGGGTGCGGGATGTGTGTGTGTGGATAGGTGCTGGATGTGTGGGTTGGCGGGGGTATGTGTGTGTAGTTTTGTGATGTGTGTTTTGCTGGGTGGTTGCGGGTGTGTGGGTGGGTGGGGGAGCATGTGTGGGTGGGTGTGTGCATGTCGGTTATGAGATGGGTAGGGGATGTGTGTGTGAGTGGGGAAACTTGTGTGGGTGGGGGATCAGTGGGTGGGTGGCGGCATGTATTTTTGCCTGGGTCTGTGTGAATGCGTGGAAGTATGTGTGGGTGGGTGGGGGAGGTGTGGTGGGTGCAAGGATGTGTGGGTGGCTGCGGGATGTATGGGTGGCTGCAGGATGTGTGGGTGGCTGTGGGATGTGACTGTAGATTGGGGATGTGTCTCACAACATTAAAATATGCACTGTTTATGTTTACAACTTTCAATTGACAATGTTTTTTTTTCCCCATGTGAATGTATCATGCGTAATATGCATTGTTTATGCTTTCAAAATCCATTTGACAATGTTTTTTTTTTCATGTAATGTAAATGTAACATGCACATTTGATGAATGAAAGGTGAGTGATAGAAAGGGCCGAATGTAAGACGGGCCTGCGTGCCCAATTTGTTACCCTTTTAAAATAAAGTTCGTTCGTTCGTTCGTTCGTTCGTTATGTTGATATATAATACAAGATGTCTGCTACCAAATACAGACTTTCAAGTCATAAATCTGACATCGCTCTAATTCCCATTTTTGTTAGGTCCAAACCTACTTTTTGTTGAGTACTGAATCTGTTAAATGTTGTTTGTCCATCAAAAATGATGATGACCATTCATTTCATGCAGTGCGGTTGAAAGTATGGAGCCGTGAGTTCTAAGATGGCTGATAAGGCCTATTTTGGCTCGAAATGTTCTTTGGTAATGTGGGCAAAGAATTCTTGACGTTCCAGGAGGAGAATCTCCTGTAGTGGTTTTTCTGTCCAGCCTTTTCTTCACAGCTCTTGCAGTCCTGGTTGGGGTGCATACATTCCAAGTTCCGATTGCCAAGGGAATATGGTTTTCTCGTTTAGCTTTATCTGTTTTTACTTTGTTTGTATGTCGACCGCAGTATAGGGTAACCACCAACCGCAGCTATATGGTTAGGTAATGATGGAGCGGACAATGTTTATGGCACCTTTTCTAATCCCTTCTTTATGCTATGGAGGTGAGCAGTGTGTTCCTATAGAGGGCTGCTCAGTCACTCAGGGGGCTGCCGAATCCCACTGCTGCTCCGGTCAGTAGAAGACGACCATATGGCCTGAGCCGCCTGTGTGCAGGTCTGCGACTACGGCTGCCAGCTCCGCCCATCGCCACAGGGCTTGAAGGTGATATATGACGTTGGATTAAGAATGACATGCGCGATGACTTGGATTAAAGTGAGGAAGAGTTGCGAAATTCGTCGACCTCACCCTCTCGCCTGAGTCCATCTGAGTCCAGTGGCAAGACAAGTCGCGACGATTGGAGACGAATACAGGTGCAATGGATGACCAGGGCGCTCTACGTGCCTTGCAGTGCTCATTACGTTCCACAACGCTTTGCAGGTAAACGCCGTCTTGCCCGACAATGATGTCTTCCGCGCAGTCTGCCGAGTCCTGTCTTCACATGCTGGGTAGGCATACCCTAGTTCACCGATTGGTTTGACACCAAATCTACTACCCAAGCCTGGTTTAGCTAGCCTGTCACAGTTGTTGCCCGATGTCAGGCTTGGATCAGTGGGGGGATGGGCCCTTGAATCTGTTAAGTAAACATGGGTCAACGGCAGTTATGCATTAGTGTTTATATTTTATGCTAACTTGAGACACCAGTGATTGTAAATAAACGTAAGCCAGTGACCATCACACAGTAGTGTTAAGGTCTCAAGTATATAAGCGACAAACCAATAACAATCACATACTGGTGTATAGATCTGATGTAAAAATACGAGAATCAGTGACAATCCCACACTAGTGTTTACAATGGATGTGAACATAATCCAGTGACAATCGCACACTCGTGTTTAGATTTGATTTAAACATAAGCCAATGACAATCGCACACTAGTATTTAGATTTGATTTAAACATAAGCCTGTGACAACCACACACCAGTGTTTTTATCTGATGTAACACTACGAGAATCAGTGTCAATCACACACTAGTGTTTAGATTTGATTTAAACATAAGCCAGTGACAATCACACACCAGTGTTTAGATCTCAGTAAAACCTAAACCTGTAGCAATCACTAGTAAACATAAGCCAGAGACAATCACAAGTAAACAAACTCCAATGGTAATTACAATCTTCTGTTTAGATTTTCAGTAAACATGTGTCAGTGACAATCACAAACTATTCTTTAGAAATTACGTAAACTAGTCTAAGCCAAAGGCAATCTCACGTTTCTAAACTGCACTGTCTTGTCTAATGATGCCCATCAGACGGATCAATATTTCCGTGATTTCACACAATATTTCTTGTTATAGAAAATCCACTGCCGAATCTGTGAAAGCACCATGGTTCAATCTACGGAGCTAATCGCCCATGAAGTACAATCCTCCGAGGTCTTCAGGCAGGAACATTTCCAGCGATCAACCGCATTTTCTGGTTACGGTAGAGCTTAAAGGACTCGGTGAACTAACATGAACTTCCACTGGTACTTGATTCCCGGGCTTAGTTCTCTGCATTAGGAAAGAACTAAAGTTTACCTGGGGTGTTATTATTAAGTTGTGTTTCGCTGTTCTGTTATTCTCTTCGCGTCTGTTGCATTACTGTTATTCTCTGTGCGTGTAATGTATTACTGTTATTCTATCGTATTACTGTTATTTTCTTCGCGTGTATTATATTACTGTTATTTTCTTCGCGTGTATTGTATTACTGTTATTTTCTTCGAGTGTATTGTATTACAGTTATTCTCTTTGCGTGTATTGCATTACTGTTATTCTCTTTGCTTGTATTGTATTACTGTTATTCTCTTCGAGTGTTTTATATTAATGTCAGTCCGTCGGTGCGTAACTGTCTTCCTCTTCTCCTTGTCATCTCCCTGTGGCCTTCCACCATGGTACGCCAAGCGCTCCTATCTGTGGGCATGTTCTTAATTTGTTTGAGTCTCCGTGGTGAAGTGGTTACGTCGCCTGCCCCTAGACCCGGAGGTTGTGGGTTCGATTCCGCCCTACGTCGTTTGGTTCACGAATGCAATTTCCTCTTACACTTCTGGGGGTCGCCGCTGGAGCTACGGCATTCGTACTTTGTGCGACGTTTTTGACAAGGCTCTATGCGGAATGTGACCGAGCCACATGGGATAAAATCCGATTCATTGAAGTCGATTCTCTTGCAGTTTAGGAACCCTTTTAAACTCTTGATTTATATGATTTTGCAGTTAATTTTTTTTTTTAACGGGATGAGATAGACACCACTCTTCTTAGTTCTTAGAAATGCCTGGTGGGTTACAGTAACTGTTCGTAGCTTCTTTATGTGTCTCTGTAAAACACTTGATGCTATTTTTCTTCTGATTGATCGCAATATATTTAACACGCAGACGTATCAACCGGGGAACCCTTTGGGGCCACTAGGACAGTCCATGAATGAACACACACGTATTGTTTGGCTTTCATACAAGTAGAAGAATGAAGTAGAGACCAGACAACATAAACATTGAAAGTTGTTGTTACCGACTGGGGTTAGTTTAGTTTAGTTTAGTCGATGGATCAACATCACGGCACGCGGGTGCAACCCATAAGTGCTCCGTTCTCCTCCTAACTCAAACCTGAGTCTGAAGAAACTCAGCTCAGTGCACGAACTCCGTAGCACCGCCGAGGATCCTGAAATACTTTGGGTAGATTTTTTAACTCGGGCAGCGCCGTTAGGCTACTCTTTTTCGATTTCCAACTGCCAAGGGATTTTTTACGTGCGCAACAATACACACGGGCTTCCGATCTCACTACCCAGAGACCAGGGGAAATTTCTGGAAGTCCCGGTGGATTTTTTAAATAAATCCTGGGCCTCACCGGGGCCTGAACCCGGGACCTCCAGCACTCGAGGCGGACACCATACCTCGAGACCACGCAGACCGGGGTTCGAACCTGCAATCACCATGTGTCGGCAGCGCTTCTCGTAATGAACGGGTGTACAATGACGCTCGTCCAACTAGACACCCCTATGTTGGTACTATTTCGTTTCGGCGCTGTTGCGATGCGCTGACGAACGCAATTCTCAATTCCACAAACCGCCTTCTGAAGACAGCTTGCGCTCTCTACCTCTGTAGTCTACATCTGTATTAGATGTCTAGATGTGTATCTACACAGTCTACATCGATGTCTACGTTTGTATCATTTCTGCCTACATCTGCATCTACTCTATCCTCATCTGTATGTATTATCTCTACATCTGTATGTACTATCTCTACATCTGTATGTTCTATCTCTACATCCGTATGTATTATCTCTGCATCTGTATACTATCTCTATATCTGTATATTCTATTTCAACATCTGTATATTCTATCTCTATATCTGTATATTCTATCTCTACATCTGTATCTATTATCTCTACATCTGTATATACTATCTCTACATCTGTATGTACTATCTCTACATATGTATGTTCTATCTCTACATCTGTATATTCTATCTCTATATCTGTATATTATCTCTACATCTGTATATTCTATCTCTATATCTGTATATTCTATCTCCACATCTGTATGTTTTATCTCTACATCTGTATGTTCTATCTCTACACCTGTATGTTCTATCTCTACATCTGTATCTATTATCTCTACATCTGTATGTATTATCTCTACATCTGTATGTACTATCTCTACATCTGTATGTATTATCTCTACATCTGTATGTACTATCTCTACATATGTATGTTCTATCTCTACATCTGTATGTACTATCTATACCTGTGTATGTATTATCTCTACATCTGTGTGTACTATCTCTACATCTGTATGTATTATCTCTACATCTGTATGTATTATCTCTACATCTGTATGTATTATCTCTACATCTGTATGTATTATCTCTACATCTGTATGTATTATATCTACATCTGTATGTACTATCTCTACATCTGTATGTACTATCTCTACATCTGTATGTACTATCTCTACATCTGTATGTTATATCTCTACATCTGTATGTTCTATCTCTACATCTGTATGTACTATCTCTACATCTGTATGTTCTATATTTACTTCTGTATATACCTTATCTTCATCTGTATGTACGCTGTCTAGATCTGCATGTATCGTATCAACACCATTGTGTATGTAGTTTCGATCATAATGAATATATTCTTTAGTATATGTAATATCACTACATCATAATTCAGTATGTATTACATCTATCCTCTTATGCATAGTTCCTGAACAGCGTATAAATGCTTTTGAATATAAATGTTATAGACGAACATCAACCTGACAGAATGTACAGTCAAGGCGAGAGACATACAGTGTTGGAGATCCATTGCAGCCAACCTTCATTTCCGAGACAGCACCTGATTGATGATGTTATAGACGGGTGCTAAGAATATCTTGGGTAAACAAAAGAACAAATGCACCCATACTTTGAGAGCTGAATATTGAAGAAGGTTGGCTGTTAAAGACGATAAAACAAAGAATATGAATATATTCTGGTCACTTAAAATGTCATGAAAGTTTGGAGAGAAAAGTAATGGAGACATGTCTGGGAGAAGAGGAAAGGGAAGGCCAAAGAGAAGATGGGTGCATGTCAGAATCTCCAATAAGGGTTTAGAGAGTTAATCAGAGTTAAGACAAGTCTAGTAGGGAGACACCAGACAGGAGAGACACCAGCGCTATAAATAGCTTCACATGGGGACACATTGGTGTCAACCAAGGGAGCACGAAGGACATTTGAGCGAGGGCTTCCCCAAGCCATTGGGAAGCTTGGCCTTACGAGTAACCGTGGAGTACCCGGTTACTCAAGTTCACGAGCCAGCGTGCTGGGGACTCTATGCACGCAAGACTCGCTAATGCACGGAGGAGACAGCGTCCGTGCTTGACCACGCAATGTGTAGCGTGTGGACAGACTAGACCGGAGACGATTAGAGAGTAGACGTGTTCTTGACAAATGCTATAAGTTTCTAGGCAATAGTTAAATATTAGGCTTTAGATTTAGATTGTGATTACTAGTATAATTTCTCACCACTTCATTACATCCATGTTGTTTAATGTCAATGAAGCATACCGCTCGCAGAGCTTATAAATTGCCAGCTCTAAATAAATTGCATTCCTTTTGCAAATGACACGAGTTGTTATTTCGTGCGGTGCAAAAGTAGGGGAGTTCTGAAAGACCTGTCACAAGCAAGTTGCTGACAGGCAGGACCCTAATTGGTGTTAGAAGTCACTGAACCAACGTCAACAGGCAATTGGTATCAGAAAGGTCTGAACCATCGTCAACAAGCACGATTTCGAGTCGACATCATTAGTTAGTTAGTTAGTTAGTCTTTCCTCTTGAGCCTAGGGCGGCGCATAGGGCAGAAGTCCTGTCTCTCCATGCTTGGCGGTTCGCTGCTACCTGTTGTAGATCTTGGATATTTACTTGGCCATTGAATGAGCCTTCTCTAATGATGGTTCTACGCAGGGTCTCTCTTGGTCTTCCCCGTTTTCTTTTCCCTACTGGTGACCATATGAGGGCTTGATAGGGGAGTCTTGACTTGTCCATTCTGAGTACATGGCCGATGTAGTTCCAACGGCGTCTTCTTATGAAATTGGATACTGTATCTTGCTTAGTCTCTTGTCTTATTTGCGAATTGGTTCTGAAGTCTGTCCAGTGGATGTTTAGAAGTCTTCTAAGACATTTGTTCTCAAAATTGTCTAATTTTTTATCTAAAGCTACCGTTGATTTCCAACTTTCACATCCATACGTTAACACTGGAATCACACAAGAGTTGAAGATTTTAAGTTTTGTGTGTTTGCTGAGTGTCTTTGACTTCCAGATGTTTGACAGTTTATTGAAGGCACTTGATGCCAGTGCGATTCTAGATGATATTTCTGGTGTTGAGTCCCATGTAGATGTCATTTTGCTTCCGAGGTATGTAAAGCTGTTGACTTTTTCAAGAACGTAGCTGTTCAATTTGGTGTCATCTGAACTGTTGGTAAGATCAATAGTCTTTGTTTTTGTGGTGTTAATTTGGAGACCAATTTGCCCTGAAACATATTGGAGGTGGTTTATTTTCTCTTGGGCATCCGGGTGTGTTGAACTCAAAAGCACTATGTCGTCGGCAAAGTCCAGGTCTTCTAGAATTTTGTCAACCCAATGGATACCCATATTTGTGTTGTTTGTGCATTTGCGCATGACCCAGTCGATAGCTATTCCAAAAAGCATCGGTGATAAGACACAACCCTGTTTCACTCCTGTTTCGACTGAGAACCAGTCAGAGTTGCCTGTTTCTGTTCTTACGCAGCAACGTGTTTCTTTGTAGAAAGATTTTATGACGTTGGTATATTTGGTAGGAAAACCATAGATGTTAAGTAGATTCCAAAGTGAAGGACGGTGGATACTGTCGAAGGCTTTTTGAAAGTCGACAAAGTTGGTGATTAATTTCGACTGGAATTCTACGGAGTCTTCAATGATTATTCTGAGGGTGAAAATGTGGTCTATACATGACCGTTTTGGTCTGAAGCCTGCTTGTTCTTCTCTGAGCCTTTCATCTATCGCCTTTTTCAATCTTGTCCTGTTATTCCCGAGAGGAGATTGGAATCAACAAGCACATCTTTAAACTTAGTATCTGTTGGGATTATTGACTGACTTTGGTCTACACTCCTCTCTTTTGTCTTCCATTCCATATATCTATTTCTTTCTCTCTCTCTATTATTTCCTCAACACATACTCCGACAACAGTTCCTTTCAACGATAAGATAAAAGATTTATTAATAAAAACTATGTCTGGTGTATGTATGGATATTGTCTATGTAGTTGGTATGTTCTTCTAGTGTGGATGCCAGATCAGATGTTGATAGATAGTCTCCGTGGTTTCTCTCGTCTCTTCTCTCAGCTAGAGTACAGGACATTACATAGATACAACGGAATGATCTCACCCTGACAGCTCCGTCTGCTTGAGTCTGTAGATATATCCGTTTTTTGTAATGAAAAATGTTCACCACTGTATGAATGTATTTAACCCGATCACCATATGCTGTCAGCTTAAACGGAATGGTCTTTCTTATTTTATAGTGTTCCTAATTCCATCTTGGAAAACACATCGAGTTTCTAGTATTCTATTTTTGTCCTGTACAAGTTCTACACTGGATAGTTCTTAATGGGTATAGTCACTTTGTATGCACCTTGCAACTCTTCGATACTGAGTCATTTGAGTTTTTCTATTAGTTTAAATGATCTCTATTTTCCATTCTCTGTCCTCCTTGCTTCTTACTATGAACATGCTGTTCTTTCCTTTCTTATGCACAAGTGTCGTGCTTTATTACTTTAAAGTGCTTTCTTGTGCTTTATCAACACTGGGTGATCTTGACCACAGCCATCTGTGTTATATCTTAGTTGATAAGTCCCAACTGGTATGGAAACCTGTGTGATATACATTTAATAATGAGATCTGTGTCTACTTCCTCTTCTCTCCTATGTGAGTGTCTTTTCCTCCAGCCGAAATGAAAAGGCTTCCGAAAAAACCCACTCTGACATAGGATAGAAGATTCACCTAACGGCTATACTATTCCTACTAATAGAAAGCAATGTTAAATGCACTTCACGCACATCTATATTCCTATGTTAAACTATACTCTAATATATTAATACCTTATAAACATCCTAGTCTGAATTGGGAGTACTAATGCACAATAGATACACAAACGTTCATCCGAACGCAGCACAATCCCTTTACATAATCCTTCTCCCCCGATCCTTAAGAAACACACTCTCTCGACACAAAGACGTAGCCACTCTTTTATAGGTCATCTTTGCCGCATAGTCCTTGACATTGCTGGACACCTCACATCCAGACTGCATTATCATCGTTAGTGGAAAAATTACAGCTCTGAACCGTTTCACATCCATACCGCAATGTGCTGTCCAATTATCTCTCTGCTTTAGTCGCAAACCAATTTTTCCACTCGACATTTTACCTGCGCCGTTAGCCGGCCACTTCTGTGTCTTGACCTATAAACACCTGTCTGGTCAACCCGTTGTTGTTAACCCTTCTCCTACCTGGGCAGTCGGTTTATACAGTCGTCTATCTGGGAATCATTAACTCTCAGTATTTCACGACATAGGCCCCCTCTTAAGAGATTAGACCGCGTCGAATCTTTCTCACTGTAGGTTTGATTCCCATGATCCACAACCCTAATCTTCTTCCTCCGGAGCTGGATGTCTGGATAAGAAATCTGCTCATACCTTCTCCTTACCAAGGATGTATTCCATTGTGAAGTCCAGTTGCAGCAACAACGTCCATCACATCCACCGTGCGTTGAGCTTCTGCGAAGTAGCTATTAACATCACGTGTTGATGATATGATTAGATCCTCACATGGCTCACTTCATTATCCAGTAGGCGCTCTAATTGACACCCTACCATACTACTCATGACTGAAACTAGTGTTGGCTCATCGCTCCTGTACGTTCAGTCGACCTCCTTTCCACTGGCGTAAGCGATGGCTCACAATACAGACGGATTGTCCCATCCT
This sequence comes from Cepaea hortensis, assembly GCA_963921405.1. Taxonomy (NCBI): domain Eukaryota; kingdom Metazoa; phylum Mollusca; class Gastropoda; order Stylommatophora; family Helicidae; genus Cepaea; species Cepaea hortensis. Next base: position 14,526,515 of record OY992878.1, read on the forward strand.
GATTGTAACACTGCTTCCATGTCCTCTTGGTTTCCCCCGGCTTTGCCTCTGGGGATGTTTCGCCTCGTCCTCGTTGGACCGAGTCGTCTTTCCCAAACCTCCTGGACTTTTGCTTCCAGGACCATCTTGGGCGATATTGTATCTGGTCAGCCCATCTTCGGTTAGAGTCCTGGGTAATTCTCGCCTTTCCCGACGTTACCCACCCCTTCTGAACTTGGTTACCGGTGAAACTTTCACTCCTGTCCTTTCCCTGACTTGTGATTTCCCTCCTCCTGTCGTTGGGTAAATCTGACCTATCACGTACTGTCCCATAGGTCCTCCTATGTTGTACTGGCGATCTATGGTCTTCGTCTGGACTGGTAACCTTTGTCCCAATGGCTGCCATCACCATAAAGTGCGAAGCTTTGCTCCCGGATATCTCTTCATATTTCCTAATGAGATGTCTAGGGAGATTTTTCTTCTCTTCCCCGATCCGTATTTTGTAGATGTTCTTGGACACCACCTTTTCCACAGGATAAGGTCCTTTCCATCCTACTTGGAGTATATTGGTCTCTGCTGGACTCCACACTTCCACTTTGTCTTCCACTTTAAGAGCTAGTTTCCTCTTAATTCGCTTGTTGGGTGGTGCTTTCTGGCACTCCGAACAAGACTTCACCCACCGGCGTACATCTCCGGTCATTCCTGGCCAGCAATAATGGCCGGATATTTGCTGCAAGGTCTCTCTGACACCCATATGTCGATTCTCGCCTATGATGTGTCCACTCTGAAGAATGTGAGGACGGTGGGTCTCTGGAACCACCCACTGCTCATGCAGGTTATCTCCCCTCCCAGCTCTCCGATAGAGTAGTTGATTCTTCAGAAAGTACTGTCCCCGTTCTGGTGGCTCAGCACTTCTTTGCAGGTTCCTGTAGCAAGGATGCAACGTAGTATCCTTCCTCTGAGCAGTATGCAATTCTCCTATCCCTGAGTTGTCGCATAGTGTCTCTGCCTCTTTTTCCTTCCCTTGAGATCCACTGACTACTGTTCCCTTTTGGGCTGGCTGTTTGGGCATCCCCAAAAAGACATATTTCGTGCCAATGATCATTGGAAATAAGGAGTCAGATAATACAGCAGCTGGAATAATGCCCGTGACGTACCTGGATTTAATCTCCACCTTGGCGATTGGCAGCGTCATGGTAACAGCACTCCTCATTGCCGGCTGTATTTCTATGGTCTCCCCTGTAAGTTGGTCTGGGCTTACCAAGCTGGCGTCCACCACCGCTTCCCCATCCAAACCTGTATCGTAGAGACAAGCAACCTGTTGGCCATTTACTTCAATCAGTTCAACCACAGGTGGTCTCTCTTGGTCCTGAGTGTCTTTCATCTCCTTGACCGTTTCCTTGCCTTCCTCTTTTGATTCCTCGAGGTTGGTTATGCAATTGGCGTGTTTGGCCTTGCATCTGCAGTCCACAGTATTATGTGTTGTCGACTGGCAGTGTGTGCACCATGTTCCTTTCCTAGGTTTCCGTGTGTCCTTTTTGTTCCTAGCTCCTTCGCCGACCTCAGCCTTGTCTGTGATCACCGATGTAGGAATCACTTTGCATGCTGCAAAGTAAGAACTTTTAGGTTTCGATCTGCAGTCTTTGGTGTTGTGAGAGGCCGTCTTGCAAAATGAACACCACTTCTCAGACCACTGTCGTTTCGCTTGAGAATTCGAGGTGCTCTGGTTTCCTACCTTCACCTTCTCTGAACTCTCCTCTGTGTGCTTTATATAAGGTTCCACTTTTTCTCCTTCCCAGTTTTTAGGTTTCTTTTTCTCTGGTTTCTCCGGACCTTTGGTTTGTGTACTTAGTTCCTCAGTTTCACCATGTACTTCCACAAACCTTTCCGCCAGCTTATTCACAACATCCATCCGTTCCGCCCCTTGTTCTCCCAAGAAGGTTCTGAGAGGTTTCGACATTTGCTTTCGCATCTGGTCGACCACCATCATCTCTTCGAGACTCTCATAATCCCTCTTGAATTCTGCCAAGTCCATCCATTTCTGGAGATAGGATTTCAGCCTTAGACTGTAGGCGGCGAATAGTTCTCCCGGCTCTCGTCTAGACGATCTAAACTTCTTCCTATACGTTTGTGCTGTGACTTCATAATGTTTCATCAAAGCGGCTTTCAATTCCTCATACTGATTTTCCTGTCCTGGTGGTAGGCGTGTGTAGACCTCGTACCCCGAACCACGTAAAGACTGGGATAATTTAAGAGCCCATCTGGTTCTATCCAGTCCCATAGCGACTGCCATAGCCTCGAACCGATCCAAAAACTGGTATATCTTCTCTTTACTTTCATCAAAGACCGCCAAGGGAAACTTCATGGCATGGTAACCCTGTCCACTCATGTGGGTTGCCCCAGGTGAAGATGAACTTCCTTCTGCTGCATCTACTTCACCCTTAGTTTGTGTCTTGAGTTCTAACTCTTTCAAGCGGTATTCATGTTCCATTTCTTGTCTCCTGGCAGTCTGTTACATTTCCAGTTTCTTGGTCTCCTGGTCCATTTTCTTGGCCTCTTGTTCCATTTCCAGTCGCTTGGTCTCCTGGTCCATTTTCTTGGCCTCTTGTTCCATTTCCAGTCGCTTGGTCTCCTGGTCCATTTCTAGTCGCTTGGTCTCCACCTCTATCCTTCTCACTTCCCACTCGGTCTTGCGATCTTCTCGTTCCGCTTGACGAATCTCTCGCTCTCTTTCCTGGATGTAATCAGTTAAGTCTGAACCAGCCAACCCAATTTCTTCTCCGTTGGCCCTAAGTTCTGCGGTAGTTAGTTTGGGAGTGGCCATAGTTAAAGCAGGTAAGTCAGCACGTTGAGTAAAGACACCTCAAGGCAGTAAAGAAGTACTCACTATACAATTATATTCCAGTTAGACCCTATATCATTAATCTATGTCTATCTAATATTATAAATCTATAACACCACACAGTACATCACAACCACTCTCTCATCCACAAGAGGAGATATAGGATAAAGACTTATGTAGACGTGTGACCGTGTGACTAGGTATGTAATGTGTCTTACCACCTATCCACATTCACTCTGTCTGGAACTTTCTCACTGTAAAGTCACCAGCATTAATGAACTGTTTCTACCATAAATGTAATGGCACCATATATCCAATGGACGTCCTTCCATTAAAAGTCATCAATATATACTTCTTTTTCTTTTATTCCAATCAGTATGTCCCAACGTGCAGGTACCCCTCTATGCATATGCCCTGTTATGCCCAGGTCATATGGGTATTTTTCCTACCCCGCTCGCTCCACCAATTATGTCCTGTTATTCCCGAGAGGAGATTGGAATCAACAAGCACATCTTTAAACTTAGTATCTGTTGGGATTATTGACTGACTTTGGTCTACACTCCTCTCTTTTGTCTTCCATTCCATATATCTATTTCTTTCTCTCTCTCTATTATTTCCTCAACACATACTCCGACAACAGTTCCTTTCAACGATAAGATAAAAGATTTATTAATAAAAACTATGTCTGGTGTATGTATGGATATTGTCTATGTAGTTGGTATGTTCTTCTAGTGTGGATGCCAGATCAGATGTTGATAGATAGTCTCCGTGGTTTCTCTCGTCTCTTCTCTCAGCTAGAGTACAGGACATTACATAGATACAACGGAATGATCTCACCCTGACAGCTCCGTCTGCTTGAGTCTGTAGATATATCCGTTTTTTGTAATGAAAAATGTTCACCACTGTATGAATGTATTTAACCCGATCACCATATGCTGTCAGCTTAAACGGAATGGTCTTTCTTATTTTATAGTGTTCCTAATTCCATCTTGGAAAACACATCGAGTTTCTAGTATTCTATTTTTGTCCTGTACAAGTTTTACACTGGATAGTTCTTAATGGGTATAGTCACTTTGTATGCACCTTGCAACTCTTCGATACTGAGTCATTTGAGTTTTTCTATTAGTTTAAATGATCTCTATTTTCCATTCTCTGTCCTCCTTGCTTCTTACTATGAACATGCTGTTCTTTCCTTTCTTATGCACAAGTGTCGTGCTTTATTACTTTAAAGTGCTTTCTTGTGCTTTATCAACACTGGGTGATCTTGACCACAGCCATCTGTGTTATATCTTAGTTGATAAGTCCCAACTGGTATGGAAACCTGTGTGATATACATTTAATAATGAGATCTGTGTCTGCTTCCTCTTCTCTCCTATGTGAGTGTCTTTTCCTCCAGCCGAAATGAAAAGGCTTCCGAAAAAACCCACTCTGACATAGGATAGAAGATTCACCTAACGTCTATACTATTCCTACTAATAGAAAGCAATGTTAAATGCACTTCACGCACATCTATATTCCTATGTTAAACTATACTCTAATATATTAATACCTTATAAACATCCTAGTCTGAATTGGGAGTACTAATGCACAATAGATACACAAACGTTCATCCGAACGCAGCACAATCCCTTTACATAATCCTTCTCCCCCGAACCTTAAGAAACACACTCTCTCGACACAAAGACGTAGCCACTCTTTTATAGGTCATCTTTGCCGCATAGTCCTTGACATTGCTGGACACCTCACATCCAGACTGCATTATCATCGTTAGTGGAAAAATTACAGCTCTGAACCGTTTCACATCCATACCGCAATGTGCTGTCCAATTATCTCTCTGCTTTAGTCGCAAACCAATTTTTCCACTCGACATTTTACCTGCGCCGTTAGCCGGCCCCTTCTGTGTCTTGACCTATAAACACCTGTCTGGTCAACCCGTTGTTGTTAACCCTTCTCCTACCTGGGCAGTCGGTTTATACAGTCGTCTATCTGGGAATCATTAACTCTCAGTATTTCACGACAAATCTCTCAAGTAACATGCTACAAAAAAGTTTTCCTGGTACTGACAATAGAGTGATACCACGCCAATTATTGCAATCAGACAAAGCGCCCTTTTTAGGCAGTTTGAAAATTACACCATCTATCCACTGTTGTGGTGGGGATTCGCTTTGCCAGATTTCATTGATCAGCTGTAACAAACGTTGTAAGGTGTTCTCATCTGCTGCTTTGAGCATTTCTCCTGAGATTTCATCTTCACCAACAGCTTTGTTGTTCTTCAATTTTTTGATGGCTGCTTTAATCTCTTCCATGGTGAATGACTCGCAGGAGGCATCTAGTGGGGGCATAGTAATTTCTCCATCCAGGTTCGGAACAGTGTCAGGCTGCGGTCTATTTAATATTTCTTTGAAATGTTCTGCCCATCGTTGCTTTTGAAGGTCATCGGATAACAATTGATTGCCTTGTTTGTCTTTGATGGGTATATTTGGTGCGACATCATTGCTGTGTTAAAATATTTGAAGGTAATGTAAATTTGTTTGCATAGATAGCAGTAATAATTTTCTCTTGTGAATTATTACGATCATACCATTTGTGGAGCTTGAACCACAATGAAGCAAAATTAAATTACAAATTGTGAGATTCTACGAAAATTAAATTAGAAAGTGTGTTATTCTACGGAAATTAACGAAAATGTATACAATCATCAGTTTATATTGTCAAGCAAACCATCGTATACATTTCATTTTGTGTGATACAGCCATCAATGTCACCATTCATCATATTCAGTAAATAGATTAGCTACTGAACTGAAGCCTAGAACGAAGTTATACCAAACTAGTCAATAAGTGAAGACAAGACGACATCGAATGTCATACGACGAATCATCTTACGAATCATGACAATCATTCAGACTATCATAACATTCATTCATTAACACCATTTATCATTATCTATCACATTTTTTCATTCATCAGCCGCATGAAAGATAAATTTGTATTTACAACATATGCATGTGTCTTAAATTATTGATGCTCTACTAAAAAGAAGCATCCAGTGTGTTCTCAAGTCAAACATTTTGTGAGTGTGGAAGACAGCGGTGGAACATCCCAAGAACCGTATTTTCCAAAGAATTAGATGAGTATATTTTCAGAATATTTTGGTATGCTCTAAATTAATCATGCATCTTCTTTTTTCAGTAAAGATGTATATTTACTAACACATAATTACAAACCATTGTGTGAATATTACTGTGGTATCATTTTGAACTAACATTAAGCCACAAAATGGCGTCACTAAGTGATTGTATCCAGGCAGGTAAAGAAATGGGCCACACTAGAGAGAAGTTAGAGAAGTGGGCGGATCAAAAGTATAAAGAAGAAATAGTTTGAATGGAAAAGAAGGCTGCTCTAGAGAGAGACGAAAGAGCATTAGAAAGACAGCATCAAAAAGAAATGAAAGAGGTTGAGGAAGCCACCAAACAGAAACACTTAGAATTAGATCAAGCTACCAAACAGAAACAGTTAGAGTTAGATCAAGCTACCAAACAGAAACAGTTAGAGTTAGATCAAGCCACCCAACAGAAACAGTTAGAGGTAGATCATGCCACCAAACAAAAGCAGATACAAGTAGAGTCAGAAACTAAATTAAAGATGAATGAAATGGAGGTAGATTCAAACATACAGATAGCCTCTAACAAACAAAAGAGCCAAGAAGAACAGAACAAATTTAGTAAGTATAAAGGCCTTATCAAACCATATAGCGTAGGGGATTCAATTAGCGCATGGACTGAGAATATAGAATTCCAACTAAGCTCAGAAAATACCTGTGGATGACTGGGCAATGATCTTCATGACAAACCTCAGTGGGGAGCCGTTAAAAGTAATAGAATCTATACCTACAGAGCTAAGGAACAATTATCAGTACATTCACGATAGGATCATGCAACACGTTCTTTTAGACGCCACTGGGTACCAAATTCAGTTCTCCCAAATTAAGTCAAAAGCAACTGAAACCTTCTTAGACTACATCTCTAACGTGCAGAGCACATTTAAAAAATGGACTAGGGCGGCGAAAGTGGGTAACAACTATGAAAAATTAGAAGACCTTATGGTAATGGACAAGGTGATATCTACCGTTCCTACCCCTTTTGCAAAGTTTCTCCAACAGCCAGATATTGAATCCATTCAGCAATTAGAAAAGCGGGGGTCGGCATATTTTTCATCTAATCGGGACATATTTAAAGCTACAACACATGATACAGAAATCACTCCGTTTGCAAATAAGTTACCTGATAGATCTTACAATCAGAAAGATTATCGTAAGAAAGACAAATCATACCAGAAGCCACCTCGATGTGGATATTCTAGGTCGTTTCATCCTAGCAACTCTATGTGTGATAAAAACCCATCATATCCCTCACATTTAGAAGCAGTGTTAAAGAAGCAAGAAAGCAGAAGAACGTCATTTAAACGTGCTGTTAAATGTTACTTTTGTGCCAGCTATGGCCACTATAGCAGTAAGTGTCTTGGTAGGCAACGAATGAAGGCAAATAATGCAGCACTCATCGATACGTCATCAGACGGTGAGAGTGGCATTGATTCGGAACTTGTGAATGTGTTACCAACGAGTGAATGTGAGAGTGTAGCAGTAGTAACAGACATATTAGACTTTAAGAAATGTGACATATGTCACCAGTTTCATACGGATGGTAAATTGAAATGTGGTCACGTAATACCATGTTCCAGTGAAGATGCTAACGCAGCTAGTGCCTCCAGAGGTAAACTTAAGTTCTACGATGCACTGGTCAATGATCAACCATTCCAATGTTTAATCGATAGCGGGAGCACTCTACTGGGTTTAAGGAAAGAACTTGTTAGACCAGAAGATTACACGAGTGAATTTGTCAAATGACGTACTTTCTCGGGAATCATTGAGAAATACCCACTGGCAAAAGCGCATATCAATACCCCGTTCCTTACCGGCACATTTACTTGCGCAATCCTGCAAGGTCCATGCACGGATCTCATTTTAGGATGCCTAAATTCATTGAAACAATGTACAGACGACGACATAAGAGCCTGGAAACATACACACATGGCTAACGCTGTAACAAGGTCAGATACACAAACACACTATACTGACTTACAAAATGAAATGCTACAGCTATTAACACCAAGTGGTGCCGATACCAACACTACTCGACAGAAATTTATCGAGGCACAAAGCACCGACCAAACTATCGCACCTTATTTTAAATTGTTAGGTGAGCGAGCGAAAGTGACTAAGAATGCATCTTGGTATTTTAGAAAACATAACGGAATTGTCATGCGTTATTACACAAATAATAACCATGAAATTCAGCAGACGGTGTTACCTGTAACATACCGACAAAATGTGCTAACCAGCGCACATGAGTCACCGTTTGCTGGACATTTGGCCTATGATAAAACGCGAGCCAGAATTTTGTCAGACTTCTACTGGCCTAAATTCTGTTCCGACAAAACATTTTTTCTGTCGTTCGTGTACTATTTGTCAACAACAACAAAAGGGAAAGGGAAAGCATGTGACGGCCGAAGTTCAACGGTCATTATTAGCATCTAGACCATCTATACACCTTGAACCAAATCAGAAGGTTTTGCTTCTACTACCCGATAAACGTAATTTGTTACTAACATCTTGGCAAGGGCCATTCAACGTTGAACGTAAAATATCAGATGGCGATTATGAAATATCGATAAAAGGAAAATTAAAGATATTTCATATCAACATGCTGAAACCATACTTTTCACGACAAGAACTACAGACAGACGAACAAGATGCACCAACACCAAGTAATCGGACGACAGACGTACACAACACAACTACACTATGTAGGGCGACACACGACAGCGACACCGCAAACACACTTAGCCAGGTAACAGCTCCCGCAGCTAGTACCACAACAGTATTGAACGAGACAGACGAAGACGAGATGGAATTACCAGTCCCTACTGTAGACACGACTGCGACCATTGACAGCATAAAGATAGAAACCAAACTTACAGACGATCAACGACGACAGATGATAGAGTTAGTGACGGAATACAGAGACATTTTCTCCGACATCCCAGGAAAGACAGACAGAATAGAACATTCTATTATTCTGACTGACAACACTCCAATAAAGTGTCGACCATATTCCATCCCTCTAAACTATAGGTCGAATCTCGACAAAGAACTACTATCTCTCGAGTCGAGTGGAATTATTCGGAAATCTCAGTCAGAGTATTCTTTCCCTATCGTCCTTGTCGCCAAAAAGGACTCAACTATTCGACTCTGTGTCGATTATAGGCGTTTAAACAAAATAATCAAAATTGATGCTGAACCAATCCCAGCATGCGAGGATTTGATCTTGGACATGTCTACATCTCGCATATTTAGCAAGCTTGATCTCACGAAAGGTTATTGGCAAGTCCCGATGCAATTAAATTCTATTCCTTTAACAGCTTTCTCCACTCCTTTAGGCCTATATGAGTGGCGCTTTCTTCCTTTTGGCCTTCGTAACGCTCCAGCAACTTTCGTCCGTCTAACTAGGGATCTTCTCCATAGGATGACCAATATTTCTACATATATAGATGACATATGTATTCACACGGAAGACTGGACATCACACCTACTGAAACTACAAGTCTTCGACAGGTTGCGAGTATTTGGGCTTACAGTCAAGCCTACCAAAGTAGAGTTGGGCATGGAACAGATTGACTTCCTAGGTCATACCATCTGCAGGGGCCAATTAAGAACAGATGACAGAATCGTGACCAAGATTCTGAATTTGACAATGCCAACGACCAAGAAACAGGTCCGAAGTTTACTAGGTCTTGTAAATTACTATAGTAAATTTATTCCAAATCTGGCGGAAATCACCAGTGTTTTTTCTAACATCTTAAAAGCTTCAGCTAAATTATCTGTACAAGATGCAGGATTAATTAGCGCGTTATCAAAACTGAAAAACCTATTTAGCGTTCCACCTATCCTGCGTTTACCTAATCAAAACCTTACCTATTTTATACGTACAGATGCGAGTGCTATCGCCATATCGGGGGTACTAGGACAGTTCTACGAAGGGAAGTTCCACCCAGTAATGTACGCAAGTCGGAAAATTAGCCCTGCTGAATCCAGATACTCAGCATCATAATTTGAGGGCCTCAGCTTAATCTATTGTGTTAAGAAATTTCATAGATTTTTGGCAGGAGCACAGTTTGTGATCGAAACCGACAATTCTCCATTGTCTGTGATGCTGTCTGGCATTCCCCAGAATAACAGAGTCTACAGGTGGGCTTTGATTCTGCAGAACTATGCATTTACCATCCAGCATTAAAGGGAAGATTGAACTCTTTGGCAGACACTTTGAGTCTACCGTCAACCATTGAAATACCTGATTTGCAGGAAGAGATCGACCAGAGATCACCAGAAACAGTGACACTGTAAATGTTAAGTAAATCAGTGCCGTATGTGGTGATTAATAAACACTGTAAGTGCGTTATCATCGCCAAACATGTAAACTGTGTGAAAGTAACAGTGCCATGAAGAGTGAAACGAACAGACGCAGAAGTAACATGCGCTGACACACACATAAGCCATGTTAACGTTGAAGTGTTAGCTGTGAACCTACATAAGTTAGTAGGGAACTATATTTATACACTATCCATGAAGGAGAGCATAGAAGACTTTGCCGAAATGAACTATGTTATAAGAATAGTCTACAAAGAACATTGCTCCATCTTCACACCTGAAAGGAGGACTTCAATTATTGTAATTAGATGTAGAAATGTAACTGTGATATATATATATATATATATATATATATATATATATATATATATATATATATATATATATATATATATATATATATATATATATATATATATATATATATATATATATATATATTATTATTATTTTATTACCAGTACACATAACTTCATTTTCTATGAATAATTGCATTATAAAATGTTCAAATGCATATATAACTTTATTTATGTCATGTGGTAGTTAGAAATCACCATCATTTAGTTAATAAACCATTTAATGTAACACCAATGATAGAAATACAATTGTTAGATATTACATTAGTTTATCACCGCATAATCATAATCATTTATAAATTCATTTATCTAAAATATCATTTCTAAACTAACCAAACCATTTAGGAATTAACATCATTTCATTTACCAAATACACTTTAAGGTAGTTAACTCAATTCTCTTAAATGAAATTAATTAGTTAGATTATTTCCCTTAGGATATTTTAGAACAGCACACCAAATTATGTTAGTTACTATTACAGGATCGGTGACAAACCATCCTCACAACCGTGTATATTGTGTATATTCATGACACGTGCAAACCGCACAGTCATTTGGCGTGAATACTGTTATAATTCAGCCAATCATTTATTGTAAATATGTAATGTTCATTTATTTGATGCTATGAACCATATTTTAATGACGAGTGAATGTTTTAGCAAAGCGAGAGTATGAAAGTGAATGAAAGAGGTATGAAAGATGTATAAATGAGAGGAGAGAATGTGGAAATTAGTAAACATGGAAAGAAAGAGAGAGAGAAAGAGAGAGAGAGAGAGAGAGAGAGAGAGAGAGAGAGAGAGAGAGAGAGAGAGAGAGAGAGAGAGAAAGGTAGCGGCAAAATTTTTTTCACCGCTGGAAACGTCTTGTTTTGACTTGTCTGTGTCAATCTGTGTAACCAATGTGTTGTCAAGTTTTTATGTGTGTTGCTGCCATACTTTAGTAGATTAGATAGGGAATGTACTTTGAGCATCTTGAAGCGGAGTTGTGGTCATACATAAGAATAACAAACATTTGTAACCACAATAAACCGATTTACGGCGCTCGAAGGAATACACACATTTTATACACTAACGCATACACAGGTTAGCAAGTTAAGTGCACTGTAGTTTATTAGAAAACACGCAAACATACAGGAAAACAAACACATAAAAGTTGCACACACTACTTGTTTCAAAGAACAACAACTTAAATTCAGGGGACACAATAACTTCTTAAAAACCTTAATGTAACATTGAAAATATCTTTTCACGAGCGGAAGCGAGAAGGTGAAGAGTAGAACTGTATGTATACGAGTTGGAGGTGATATTAATGGGAACATGAACATTTTATGCTCATGTGTTGAACTCATAACAGAGTCAACTTGTATTTGGGTTGTCATTTCGGGCAATATGAGGACAGGTCAAGACATAAGTCAATAGGACGGAAGTCAGAAGACATAGGGTCATAAGACGGAAGTCAGGACATAAGTCATAAGACAACGGATCCGGTTCAAAACAATTCCCAAAGATATCTATAGAACCAACTATACTGATACAAGGGCTACTCAATTAGCCGAGTGAAGAGATAGAACAGTGTGAGTAAAGGAAGAAGAGAGTTGTTCTATCCCCAAACGAGAGATTTACAACTTATTGGATCTCTAACAAAATTGGACATCCAATTTTTCTTTGTGACCATACGTGTTACAAACATGAGTTAAAGGGTTGTAACACTTCACAGAGGGGAGGGGAGCCTGTCAGAATCTCCAATAAGGGTTTAGAGAGTTAATCAGAGTTAAGACAAGTCTAGTAGGGAGACACCAGACAGGAGAGACACCAGCGCTATAAATAGCTTCACAAGGGGACACATTTGTGTCAACCAAGGGAGCACGAAGGACATTTGAGCGAGGGCTTCCCCAAGCCATTGGGAAGCTTGGCCTTACGAGTAACCGTGGAGTATCCGGTTACTCAAGTTCACGAGCCAGCGTGCTGGGGACTCTATGCACGCAAGACTCGCTAATGCACGGAGGAGACAGCGTCCGTGCTTGACCACGCAATGTGTAGCGTGTGGACAGACTAGACCGGGGACGATTAGAGAGTAGACGTGTTCTTGACAAATGCTATAAGTTTCTAGGCAATAGTTAAATATTAGGCTTTAGATTTAGATTGTGATTACTAGTATCATTTCTCACCACTTCATTACATCCATGTTGTTTAATGTCAATGAAGCATACCGCTCGCAGAGCTTATAAATTGCCAGCTCTAAATAAATTGCATTCCTTTTGCAAATGACACGAGTTGTTATTTCGTGCGGTGCAAAAGTAGGGGAGTTCTGAAAGACCTGTCACAAGCAAGTTGCTGACAGTGCAGGATGTGGCCGATGATCTCCAGATGGGTGTATCAGACGCTGACATCTTGCTTGTGATCGAGCAGTTTTCCATAGAGCTGTTATGGCAGCGAGGTTCTGCAAAGGACATGGTACTGAATGAATGAATCAATGAATGAATGAATTATTCCTAAACCCCTAGCTATGCTGTTTTCGTGAGTATGTATCTTGTTTATGTCAGTATCTCTGGTTTTATATGAGTTTATACCTCGCTTAGAACAGTATCTCAGATATGTATATGCGCATATATCTCGTTTACATTAGTGTATCTATTATTTATATGAATATATATCTCGTTTATAGCAGTGCATATATTGTTTATAAGAGTATATACCTCGTTTATATCAGTTTACGTGTTGTTTATATGAATATATATCTCGTTTATATCAGTATGTATGTTATTTACATATGTGTGTGTGTGTGTGTGTGTGTGTGTGTGTGCTTGTGTGTCGTTTATATCAATATATCTGGTGTTTATATGAGTATATATCTTATTTATATCAGCACATCTGTTGTTTATGTGAAGCTGCTGCTATTTCACTCCCCATTGCCAAAGCGCGATAAGGAATAAATGAACTTCACAGTCACAATTACATCCACCCCAACAAGAATGGGACGGGAAACGCTGCACATAATTACATACATCACAGACTCCCTGGCGCACGAAGGTAACCAGCGGCGCCCTGCTTACCTCGTTCCCACGATTCCAAGAATTCTTTGATCAGAATTCCACCCTACAGGTGAAAAAAACAAAAAAAACAGGTGGAAATGTCTCAGGTAGGTTACACAACACCTGTTTGTTGTATGAAGACTGACAAGTTGAAATAGAATTTAAATAATTCTGGCAGCAAAATTGTGTATTACAGTTCTCGGGGGGACTTCTCTGCCATGGTTAGGTATATCACCTGGTTGGACTCTGTGACATGGTGGTGGGGAGGTCGGGATGTTGGACTCTGTGACATGTTGGTGGATGTGTCGGGATGTTGACCTCTGTGACATGGTGGTGGGGAGGTCGGGATGTTGTACTCTGTGACATGGTGGTGGGGAGGTCGGGATGTTGGACCCTGTGACATGTTGGTGGATGTGTCGGGATGTTGACCTCTGTGACATGGTGGTGGGGAGGTCGGGATGTTGTACTCTGTGACATGGTGGTGGGGAGGTCGGGATGTTGGACTCTGTGACATGGTGGTGGGTGGGGCCGGATGCTAGACTCTGTGACATGGTGGTGGGTGAGTCGGGATGTTGGACTCTGTGATATGGTGGGGAGGTCGGGATGTTGGACTCTGTGACATGTTGGTGGGTGGGTCGGGATGTTGTACTCTGTGACATGGTGGTGGGTGGGTCGGGATGTTGTACTCTGTGACATGGTGGTGGGGAGGTCGGGATGTTGGACTCTGTGACATGGTGGTGGGGAGGTCGGGATGTTGGACTCTTTGACATGGTGGTGGGGAGGTCGGGATGTTGGACTCTTTGACATGGTGGCGGGGAGGTCGGGATGTTGGACTCTGTGACATGGTGGTGGGTGGGTCGGGATGTTGGACTCTGTGACATGGTGGTGGGTGGGGCCGGATGTTGCTCTCTGTGAGATGGTGGTGGGTTGGCCGGGATGTTGGACTCTTTGACATGGTGGTGGGTGGGTCAGGATGTTGTACTCTGTGACATGGTGGTGGGTGGGTCAGGATGTTGACCATTGTGACATGGTGGTGGGTGGGTCGGGATGTTAGACTCTTTGACATGGTGGTGGGGAGGTCGGGATGTTGGACTCGTTGACATGGTGGTGGGGAGGTCGGGATGTTGGACTCTGTGACATGGTGGTGGGTGGGTCGGGATGTTGGACTCTGTGACATGGTGGTGGGTGGGGCCGGATGTTGCTCTCTGTGAGATGGTGGTGGGTTGGCCGGGATGTTGGACTCTTTGACATGGTGGTGGGTGGGTCGGGATGTTCACTCTGTGACATGGTGGTGTGGTATCGGGATGTTGGACTCTGTGACATGGTGGTGGGGTGGGTTGGGATGAATAAATAGTCATCTCTTGGATATTTTGACTCTTTTTTAATATCTTGCTATTGTTTTTGGAATTTTTGTGTTTTACACGTCGTGTCTTTCTCTATGTTTCATTCCTTTCTCTCTGTCTCTTTATCTCTCTCTATTTCTCTCTCGCTATGGTTTTTGGTGTTCTCCTCCCCCTCTCTCTCTCTCTCTCTCTCTCTCTCTCTCTCTCTCTCTCTAACTCTCTAAGGTAGTTGGTATTCTCTCTCTCTCTCTCTAACTCTCTAAGGTAGTTGGTATTCTCTCTCTCTCTCTAACTCTCTAAGGTAGTTGGTATTCTCTCTCTCTCTCTCTCCCTCTCTCTCTCTCTCTCTATATATATATATATATATATATATATATATTTAAATATATATATATATATATATATATATATATATATATATATATATATATATATATATATATATATATATATATGCCATGAGATGGATACACAGCAAGTGTGTCAATCGTAGAAACTAGAGAGATGTCATTGACACACAGTTCAAAAATGCAAGCGAACACAGTTAACATTAGTGGGCGGAGCTAATTGGTCACGTGACTGCGCCCAGGCGAAGACCGGAAAAGAAGGGTCTGTCAGAAGGCGCTGGGACGTGAACAAGAGAAGGTCGATTGAAAAGTTGTGAAAGTGTTTCAGGGTTTGAAAGGATTCAAAGGAATGGGAAACATCTGAGGTGCAGTTGAGTGCAGCTTGTTTCTATTGTGCACGACGACAATGATGGAGCAACACACCGAAGCTGTAGCTTGATGAACGCCAACGGCGGCCAGTGATGGCGAGGCAGTTGGCCCGGTTGTGAAGAGATGTCAACGGCAATGGCGGGCAGAGGCATGCCATGACCAGAGATTGTGGGTACCAATTATGTGTGAGTAGTGTTTGAACTATTAGCCCATGTAATAGATACACTATATTATCGTCAGACAGATCAGATGTAGCAACGATAGTCGTCTTACGATTAGATTATATATATATATGCGTGTGTCAGGTCTTAGTCAGATATGACTGAGCTACCGTATAACAGTAGACGGTACTACCTGCTTTCTGTTTGCGCCGAACGTTGGGCGGCGCTTACCAAACCCGACACCCCACATTGTGCCAACGGCTTCTGGCGGAAGAGCGCAATTGGGAGGGTACAAGCCTTACCCTGGTGCGAGAAAATGCAAGCTAAAGACAAAATGTCATGGCAGGGCAGACCAGGCCCTAAGCCTTGGTTGGCGACTGGTCTAGGATCGAAGCTTCGACACGGGGGACAGTTAGAACATTGCTTTGCTGATCCTGCAGCTTCTGCAGCTTGTCTTGTTCCAGATGTAGGGGTGTTACCTTTCCTCTGGAGTGAACTAGGCAGACCGAGAGAGGGATCATGCTGCATGGGCAACACATGATCTCTATATTTTAGCCCAGGCTTTGTGCTATGGAGAGGCAATAACTCCATCCCTGGTCTTAACTGGTCTCGGAATCAAAGCGAGTGGCAACTGTTACGGTTTATAAGTCCCTGTCAATTGGCGTAGACATGGGGCGCCACGCGTTGCCTCTGACGGTGGGAGACACCTACAGGTGTCACTTATCAGCTACCGCCCGCCTCAAGCTGGGCAGCCCCCGGCCAATTGGGTGCTGATCCGACACAGCCTGCCTGCTTCAATGGGTGCTTGGGGCTAGGACAAAATTTGAATCGCAGGGTGTAAAACGAATGCACAAGGTACAAATAAAAATAAAAATAGAAACCTCAAGCTACGGCTTGCAACCTGGAACGTGAGAACCATGTGTCCAGGATTTTCCACTGACTTGACAAATATTGACGATGTGAGAAAAACGGCTGTGATTGATGCTGAACTTAAGTCGTCTTAACATTGATATTGCTGGCCTGCAGGAGACTCGCCTCGCTGAGGAAGGGTCACTCAGGGAAAACAATTACACCTTTTTTTTGGAAGGGTAGAGGGCAGGCAGAAAAAAGACAACACGGTGTGGGCTTTGCAGTGAAGAACTCGCTACTGGGAATGATTGAAATTCCAGCAGGAGGAAATGAAAGACTATTATCCCTGCGCTTGGCAACCTCTTGTGGTTTTGCCACCATTATTACTGCATATGCACCGACACTCGATTACTCTGATGATGTGAACGATTCGTTCTATGAGGAGTTAGACTCCGTGATCAAGGCAGTTCCAAAATCTGACTACATTTATATGCTCGGTGACTTCAATGCTCGTGTGGGTAAAGGACTCGAGTTCACGGCCAGTGTGCCTTGGAAAATACAACATCGGTCGCATGAATGAAAATGGGCAAAGGCTGCTGGAGCATTGCACTAGAAATGACCTATGTATTACAAACTCCTTTTTAAACACAAAATAGATGCATAAGGTCACATGGAAACATCCAAGGTCCGGCAATTGTCACCAGCTGGACTTCATCATCATACGGAGACAACATCTGAACCATACATCATTGACTCGAAGTTACCACAGTGCTGACTGTGATACGGATCATTCTTTGGTTGTTGCAAGAGTTAGACTGAGACCAAATTGTATCTGCACAGCTAAACACAAATCTAGCCCCAGGATTAATATTATTAACACTCACGATCCTGAAAAGTGCTTTCAGTTTCAACAGAAACATGAAGACACTTTCACTGATACACCATAACATTGTACAGTTAATGAAAAGTGGGGTCAACTTAAGGAATCTCTTTATAAAACTGCCGTAGGGGTTTACGGCACTGTGGATCATAAGAGGCAGGACTGGTTTGCGGCAAACAGCGAGACTCTGCAGCCCTTGATTGATAAGAAGAAGATAGCTCTCTTAAGAAACAAGGAAAGACCAACGCGTAACACTCTGAGTGAGCTAAGGCAAGCTAGGAAGGATGTGCAAAAGGCTGCCAGGCAGTGTGCAAATGATTATTGGATCAAGTTATGTGAGTCCATTCAAATCGCAAGTGATAAGGGAAACATAAGAAGCATGTATGAAGGAATAAAGAAAGCCTGTGGTCCAGTGATCAAAAGAAGTGCACCATTTAAAACCTTGACTGGAGAAATCATCACTGATAAAAAAACAGCAGATGGACAAATGGGTAGAGCACTATTTGGAGCTTTACTCAAGTGAGACCAAACTAGCGGATGATGCCCTCAACGCCATACAGGATCTACCAACTCTTGACCACCTGGACACACTTTCCATCATTACAGAAGTTACGTGTGCTATAAATGAAATTGGATCTGGCAAGGCTCCACGTAAGGATGGGATTCCAATAGAGGTTATCAGGAGTGGGCAAGACACACTCACTCTACAGATCCACCAGCTAATAGAGCTATGCTGGTGAGAAGGACAAGTCCCACAGGATTTCAAAGATTTAAGCATCATAACACTGTACAAGAACAAGGGCGATCGGAGCGACTGCAACAATTATAGGGGTATCTCACTTCTGTGTATTGTTGGAAAAGTATTTGCCAGAATTGTTCTGCGCAGACTTCAAGTCCTAGGAGATCAAGTCTACCCTGAATCACAGTGTGGCTTTCGACAAAACCGGTCTACCATTGATATGATATTCTCATTGCGACAAATCCAAGAAAAACAGAACAGAATCAACCACTGTTTATTGCCTTCATCGACCTCACAAAGGCATTTTATTTGGTCAGTCATGAGGGTCTGTTCAAGGCACTAAAGAAGATTGGCTGCCCACCAATTCTTCTGTCTATTGTGGAATCGTTCCACACAGGCATGAAGGGTATAATCAAGTTTGATGGTGCAACTTCTGAAGAGTTTAAAATCAAGAGTGGAGTTAAGTAAGGTTGTGTACTAGCTAACGCCCTCTTTTGAATATACTTTTCACTTCTACTGAAATATGCCTTTCGTGATCAGGATGGTGGTTTATACATTCAATTGCGCTCAGATGGCGGCCTATACAATGCTCAGAGATTGAAGGCCAAGACCAAAATTAGGAGGGTACTCATCAGAGAGTTGCTTTTTGCAGATGATGCTGCAGTTACTACCCACTCTGAGGAAGAATTGCAATGTCTACTATCTGCATTTTCCAATGCTTGTTCTGAATTTGGTTTAACAATTAGCAGAAAGAAGACACATTATGTCACAAGGTGCACATGGGGTATCATCAAACTTTATTGACGACGCCGAACTGTCAGAATTTCCATCGCCATCGCCTGTAGGCGACGAACAAGCACGGCGGTGAAGTCGACTGGCAGCTACTACGCAGTTGATGCCCAGTGGTCAGCGTGGGACTAAAACGGGGGACTAAAAGCAGGGCCAACGAGAAACATCGCTGGTAGCTCAGACTGCCTAGGACTTCGAGACAGGACGGACATGAGAGAAAGTGTTGCATGTATTGATGTATTATTCTATGCGCGATGAAACCAAATTGACTACATACTAATTAATAAAAGATATAGAAATGCTTTAATTAATGCAAAGACAATGCCTGGTGCTGACTGTAATAGTGATCATGTACCACTATGTGGACAAATAAAAGTAAGATTAAAGAGAGGGGGAAAAATGGTTAAGAACATGAGACTTAATAAAGAGGTTCTGAAAATAGATAAAGAACTGCAAGAACAATACAGAGTGACTGTGAAAAATAGGTACAATGCGATAGCTAAAATACAGAATATAAATGAACAATGGGAAATGTTAAGGGACTCCATTCATCAAACTAGCAAAGAAGTATTACCGGAGAGAGGCAAAATCAATCAATCAATCAATCATGTGCCATGCCGGAAAGCGTGGGCGGTCATGACTCGCCATTTCACTCGATCACCAGTGTCGTGGATCAGCTCAGTGTTCATGTCTCGTCCATGCCATGTGGCCAAGCCATCCAGGTATTTTTCTCTCGGTCTTCCTCTTGGTCTGTTCCCCTCGATCGTGCCAGTTGTCACTAAGTTCTCCAATCCATTTCTTCTCATAACATGTCCAAAAACTTTTGACTGTCTACGTCTAATTTCTCTAATCAGTTTACGATGTTCATTTGTCTCCTGTAGTACTTGGTCATTGGTTTTTCTGTCTGTCCATGGTATTCTTTCCATTTTCCTCAGAAACCACATTTCTGCAGCCATCAGATGCTTTTCAGCTTGACTGCTCATTGTCCAAGTTTCACATCCATACAAAAGAAAAGGCTCTATGTATCTCCTCAACACTCTTTTTCTTGTTTCAATTGACATCTTTTTATTGGTCAGAATGTTTTTCATCTCGCTAAAGGCTACTTTCGTCATGGCGATTCTTGTTCTAATCTCTTCAAGGCATCCCCCATCAGATGTTATAACTGTTCCAAGATAATTGTACCGATTCACTTGTTGAAGAACATTTCCATTTACTTGTATATTACATTGTGGCACTTCTTCCTTCCTACTGACGACCATAACCTGAGTCTTTTTACAATTTAATTCTAACCCCAGTTGCTCACTGTGTACAACAACCGCATCTACTAATTGTTGCAGGTCCTGCGCATTGTCTGCAATTAATACTGTATCTGCATATCTAATGTTATTGATGTTTTGTCCTCCAATGCTGATTCCATTTATATCCTCTACATTTCTGAAAATATTTTCACTGTACAGGGAAAAAAGATCTGGAAACATCACACATCCCTGCCTAACACCTCTGTCAAAGAGCTACTTGTGAACTTAAAGCTAAGAAGCGCTAAATAGAGCTAAGGAAAAGGACAAGTAACATAACGACTTAGGAGACCAGACAGAAGAGACACAAAGGCTATAAATAGCGATAACGGGACACACTTGTGTCAACATGGAGGGCAACCAGTGTAAGTGAGCTGGGGTTACCCAAGAGACTGGGAAACCCACTTCACGAGAGTAACCAAGTAATTGTGGTTACTACAACCAAGTGATCAGCGTGCTGGAACACGTAAACTAGCGAATGCACGGAGTGCTAATTGCTCGTAGCTGAACACGGCATAGAGAGCTGGTTCAGACAGAGACTGGACGGCGTTAGGAGCAGACCTATATCTGCTGTGGATACTATGTAGTTAAGGACAGTACCAATAGTTTAGACTTTAGCTTAGCGTCAGTAGTGATTAATATTAGTATCATCTCCTCATTCCATTTTCATAACATACTATGATGTTTAATACCGATGTGGTATTCCGCTCGTGGAGCTAATGTACGATCAGCTCCGAATAAAATGTATCCTTTTGCAAACAATACGAGTTGTCACTTTCGTGTGGTGCAAAAGTAGAGAATCCCTGTATGCCTGTCGCAGGTGAGTTGCTGACAGGCAGGATACCATTTGGTGCCAGAAGTTCCTTGAACCACCGCTCATTACCATTTGTTTATAGGCATTTATCAACAGCCAATTACCATTTGGTGTCGTAATCGTGGGCCTTGTACCACAGCCAACTACCAGTTGATAAACATAGCCAAATACCAGTTGGTAATCAGAAGTGCCTTAAACAGCCACCAATCATCATTAGGATACCATTTTCAAAAGTACTGGAAATTATCATTTGAAATTACCACTTAATTACAATGTGTGGAGCTTGATCCACATACAAGCAAGTTAATTGACCAGTTTTTCGGAAATTCTATAAATTGTTATCAATATTATTTGTATAAATTATTTTGATGAAAATGTATCGAAATGCAAATTTATCCATCATTTGTGAACCATTGTGTGTGATACCATCATAATGTCAACATTTATCACATTCACGTTTGTACTTGTGCAAAATTTAATTCTTTTTCCACAACAGAAATAGATTAGAGGTTAAGCTAAGTCATACAGCGCAGCTCAGTCAGAGACGATAGAAAGTGAAGACAAGACGACATTGACATTCATTGACGATCATTTAGACTATCATACATTCATATCATTTACATCAATCATCATTATTTATATCACATTTATGAGTTGTCATCCGTAGAAACTGTAATGTTTGAAGTAAAAAGAACCATGTATTGTACATTACATGCCTGTCGCTAAAGTATTGATGCTCTATTGAACAGAGACATCAGTTATAAAAGCAAGTCGATCAGTGTGTGTACGAAAGACAGCGGTGGAACATCCCGAGTGCCGTATTTCTCAGCAGATTAGATGAGTATATTTTCCACTAATTTTGATAACCATCCTTAACGATGCATCCTCTTTTTCAGTGATGATGTAAATATTTAGCACATTATATTGTAAAATTATATTATCAATTGTGGAATAACATAACACCATATAATGTCATCATTAAGTGACTGCATCCAGGCTGGCAAAGAACTAGGCCACACTGGAGAAAAATTAGAGAAATGGGCAAATGCAAGATACAAAGAAGAGTCAGATAGAAAAGCTGATCTAGAGAGAGATGAAAGAGCAATGGAAAGGCAACATCAGAAAGAGATGAAGGAGATGGAAGAAGCCACAAAACAGAAGGAATTGGAAATAAAACAGAAACAGATAGAGATGGACGATGCCACCAAGCAAAAGCAAATAGAAATAGAGTCAGAAACGAAGTTAAAGATGAAAGAGATGGAGATTGACTCTAACATCCAAATAGCCTCTACTAAACAGAAGAGCCAGGAAGAGCAAAATAAATTCTCTAAGTACAAGGGGATCATCAAGCCCTTCAGCCAAGGCGATTCAATATCAGCTTGGACTAGAATATAGAGTTCCCTTTTAAGACTCAGAAAATACCATTAGAAGACTGGGCGATGATTTATGTGAGAAATCTCAGTGGCGAGCCATTAAAGGTCATAGAGTCTATACCATCAGATCTAAGAAGTAACTATCAGTATATCCATGATAGGATTCTGCAGGATTTTCTACTCAATGCTCCTGGATATCAGATCCAGTACTCTCAGATAAAACCAAAGCCAACTGAAACGTTCTTAGACTACGTATCAAATGTTAAGAGTATATTCAATAAATGGCTTACGGCGGAAAAAGTGGGGAAGAATTTTGATAGATTGCAGGACTTAATGGTGATGGATAAAGTCATATCCACAGTTCCTACTCCCTTTGCTAAGTTCCTTCAACAAGCAGACATTGAATCTATTGAACAACTCGAAAAACGGGGGTCATCGCATTTTTCCTCAAACAGGGACATGTTTAAAACATCTTTATATGATACTGAGATCACTGCTTTTGTTAAGAACGTACCTAGCAAATCATACAACCAGAAAGGGTATCAGAAGAAAGATAAACCCTATCAGAAGTCACCACAGTGTGTATACTGCAAATTATTTCACCCGCAGTACTCTATGTGTGATAAAAGTCCATCTTATCCTGCTCATCTTGAAATGATGATGAAAAAGCAGGAAAACAAACGAGACTCGTATAAACGAGCTGTTAAATGCTTCTTCTGTTGAAGTTATGGCCATTATAGTTCTAAATGTTTGGGCAGGCAAAGAATGAAGGCTAGCAATGCTGAGCTCATAGATACATCATCAGACGATGAGAGTGTACCTGATTCTGATCTTGAAAATGTATTACCATTCAATGAGTGTGAGACTGTGGCTGTAGTTACTGATATGTTAGACTTTAATGAATGTGACACGTGTCACCAGTTTCATACGGACGAAAAACTTAAATGTGGTCACTTTATACCATGTTCCAATGAAGATGCTAATGCAGCTTTAGCCTCCAGAGGTAATCTAAAGTTTCCATTCCATTCCAAAGATTCCATTTTCATAACATACTATGATGTTTAATACCGATGTGGTGTTCCGCTCGTGGAGCTAATGTACGATCAGCTCCGAATAAAATGTATCCTTTTGCAAACAATACGAGTTGTCACTTTCGTGTGGTGCAAAAGTAGGGAATCGCTGTATGCCTGTCGCAAGTGAGTTGCTGACAACCTGTCTTAATTGGCTGATACTGTCCCACTTCATTATCAATCCTTATTGCAGCTTGTTGTTTCCAATATATGTTTTTTATAAGTCTAATGTCTTTCCCATCCATTTGTAGATCTGCAAGCATATCCACCATGCTGACATGTCTAATGCTATCAAAAGCCTTTTTATAGTCAATAAAGTAAAGATGTATATCCTTGTTTACTTCTATAGCACGTTCAATAACTGTTCGAAGCATATACACAGCATTTACTGTACCCTTTCCTTCTACAAACCCGCATTGTTCTTCCCCTATTTCAGGTTGTATCTTCTCCCTCATTCTTTTCATGATAATTCTTAGCAAAATCTTTGTGATGTGACTCATTATACTAATTGTTCAATGTTGATCACATTCCAAGGTTCCTGATTTCTTTGGGATTGCAATAAATATAGAGTTACATAATTCAGGAGGTATATCTCCAGTATCATATAATGTGTTCAGCAGTCTGGTGACTTGATCTAGTCCAAATTCTTCTAAAGCTTTAATCATTTCTGATGTGATGTTATCTGCACCGGGGGCCTTGCCAGCTTTCATATGCTTAAGAACATTTCGAACCTCCATCTCCAAAATTGGCGGTCCTTCATTATTAATCTAATATCATACTGTTCGTCTCTGTTATCATCATAAAGGTGTTTCACATAATCTGTCCATACCTGTAGAATCTGGTCTTTTTCTATTATGATTTTGCCATCTTCAGTTTTTAGACACCCTGTTGATGTACTTGTTCTTTTATTAGTAAGTTCCTGAATTCTTTTGTGCACTAATTTGGTATTTTGACTGTTGTGTTGGCTTTCAATTTCTAAGCACTTTTCCTCAAGCCATGCTTCTTTTGCCTCCTTACATAATGTTCTGACTTGTCTGTGAATTTCTTCATATTTGACAGAATTATTTTTGTTGAGTCTTCTTGTTTCCATGAGGTGTAAAATTTCTTCAGTCATCCATTTCTTACGACCCACCTTCTTTAATTTTGGAATAGTTGTTTCTGCAGCCACATTAATTGAATTCTTCAACGTTTCCCATTGATCATCCACATCCTGGAATAGGATCTCTAGATCAGACAAAATTTCAAATCTGTTCTGTACTTCTATGTTGAATTTGTTTTGTATTTCCTTGTCATTACTCAATGTACACAAATCATATTTAGTGTTTCCTGTTATATACTTTACTTTCTTCAACTTTATCCTCAATGTTCCTGTGAGTAATCTGTGGTCACTATAACAATCAGCACTGAGAACTGTTTTTGCTATTGTTAATGCGTTTCTAAATCTTCTGCTAATCAGAATGTAGTCAATCTGGTTTCTAATCCTGCTATCAAGACTCCTCCATATCCATAATCTTCTAGGATGTTGTTTGAACCAGGTGTTTCCTACAATCATTTCCTGTTCTTTTGCCCACTCTACGAGTCTGTATCCTCTTTCATTTCTCTCTCCTAAACCATAGTTTCCTACTGTGTATCTATCACCTTGATTTCCTACTTTTGCATTGAAGTCCCCTATTATGATGTTTATTTCTGAATTTTTACATTTCTTTAAGGCAGACTCTATGTCATTATAAAATTCTTCTACACTATCTTCACTGGATTCTCCTGTTGGGGCATATACTTGAATAATATTTATGCTAAAAGGTCTGCCATTTAATTTAACTAGTAGAACTCTGTCCGACATATCCCCAATATCCTTGAACAGATTTTGATGTTTTCCGGTCCAGAATAATTGCCACTCCCCTATGACGATCTTCACCTCCAGAATAAATCATCTTGAAATCTTCCTCTATCTTGATGCCTGCTCCTGTCCATCTCGTTTCGCACATACCTAAAATATTAATTTTTTTCCCTTTCAATTTCTTGTTTTATGTTCTCTAATTTTCCGTCGTTGTTTAACGTCCTAACGTTTCAAGTTGCTAATTTTAACGTCTCTGTCCTTGTCTTGCGATGATCGGTCTTTAAGCGAATCATGATATACTAGGCACATTTAAAGAGGTAGCTTGCCGTTGCTTTCCTCTATGGCAATGACCTTACTGGTCGGAGACCGCAGCCATTGACTCAAGACGAGTTCCTCTGCCTGCCGTCGTGTAACTCGACGCCATGACCCACAAATATCTGTCGGCTGCCCTCAAAATTACATCCACCACCTGCCTTCCGTGGCTTCTTTTGAAAACTTCCAATAAAAGGAACACAATATAACATCACATAATCCACAGGGAAACACTATTCACAGGGAATCCAAAGGAAATCACACGAAATACAATGAAAAACACTAAATAGCGTCCCTCCGAAAAGTAACGCTTCATCTTGTCGCCATTGTACCGGTTGAGGCAAAATAGCTAAGAAAACATGGATGAATGAAGAAATCTTAAAACTGATGGACAAAAGAAAACAGGGTAAAAATGACAAACAGGAATACGCTAAGATAAATAAAGAAATAAAAGATAAATGTGGGAAGGCTAAAGAAAGTTGGTTAAACGAGCAATGCAAAAAAATTGAATTGAATGATACAAAAAATATGTACAGACAAATCAGTGAGCTTACAGGAAGAAAAATAAGAATAAATACAGGGTGTTTGAAATCAAAAACAGGAAAGATATTATTAGAGGAAGGTGCTATAATGAAGAGGTGGAATGAGTATATAAGAGAATTATATGACGGAGAAAGGGAAGAATTAACAGAAGATAGTAACTTAGAAGGTCCACCTATTCTGAAAGAAGAAGTCGCTGACGCTATGAAACGTATGAAGAAAGGAAAAACAGCTGGGCCAGAGGAAATCACAATAGAAGAATTAGAAGTGTTGGGATAATTTAGGAGTAGATATATTAACCAAAATGCTGAATGATATTTACAGTAGTGGATATTTACCCAGTGATATGCTGAAATCTGTATTCATAGCTATACCAAAAAGACCAGGAGCAATTGATTGTGAAGATTTTCGTACAATTAACCTCATAAACCATATCACTAAGCTTCTACTCAGAATCATAATGAGAAGAAACAAAAAGAAAATAAAAATGGAAATTAGTGAAGAACAGTATGGATTTGTGGAAGGAAAGGGCACAAACAATGCAATTTATACATTACGGACACTAATAGAAAGGTCAACAGAGAAACAGAGAGACATATATTTGTGCTTCATAGATTATGCTAAGGCATTTGATAAAGTAAAACATTATGAACTGATTAAAATGTTGGAAGATATCAACATTGATGGAAACGATTTAAGAATAATAAAGAATGTTTACTGGAACCAAGTAGCAGCAATTAAAATGGGAAATAAAGAGGGTAGTTACGAACAGATAAAGCTAGGAGTACGACAGGGGTGTGTCTTGTCACCAGATATTTTCTCCCTGTATAGCGAAGTAATAATGAGAGAGATCAAAGAGATGCCAGGAATACTAGTTGGAGATTATAATATAAATAATATACGCTATGCAGATGACACAGTATTGGTGGCGGATAATTCAACAGACCTACAACAATTATTAGACGTTGTAGTAACAGAGAGTGCAAGGAAAGGACTCTCCTTGAATATCAAGAAAACAGTAACAATGGTAATATCAAAGAAAATGGTGACACCAAAATGTGACATAGAAATAGAAGGAAAAATCCTTAACCAAGTGGATCATTTTAGATACCTAGGGGCATTAATAACATCAGATGGAAGATGTACAACAGAGATTAGGAGCAGAATAGAGCAGGCAAAAGCCGCATTTCAGAAAATGAAGAGTATCTTGTGCAAATAAGTCACTATCACTGAATGTAAGAAAGAGAGTGCTGAAATGCTATGTAGAACCAGTTTTGCTGTATGGCAGTGAATTTTGGAATGTAAATGAACAAAGTAAGAAGAAATTAGAAGCAACAGAGATGTGGTTCCTGAGACGAATGTTGCGAATTCCTTGGACTGCCAGAGTAACTAACGATGACTGCCTGAAACAGGCTAATGAAACTAGAACATTATATACAACAATAAGACAGAGACACACATCTTTCTTCGGTCACGTGATGAGAAGAGAGGCATTGGAGAACATCGTAACAACAGGAAAGATCGAGGGGAAGAGAGGCAGAGGCAGACCAAGAGAAATGATGCTGGATGGATTGAGACGGTGACATGGAGGAATATCAGCAGCGGAGTTGATCCAGAAAACCAAAGACCGAGATCTGTGGAGAGCCATGAACGCCTACGCCAGCTGGCACGGCACTTGATGATGATGATGATGATGATGATGATGATGTGAGAAAGCATTTATGCTTTGTAGATTGTTTAGATACTGAGTGAGTGCTTTATTCCATGCATCTATGAACTTGTGATTATATATATATATATATATATATATATATATATATATATATATATATATATATATATATATATATATATATGTGTGTGTGTGTATGTGTGTGTGTGTGTGTGTGTGTGTGTGTGTGTGTGTATTTGTAAATGGTATTGTCACTAATTGTGAGCGCAGCATGATATGAATGCCGTTGAGGAGTATGATTAAAGTGTTTCAGTTATGTTGCCGCGTGTTTGAGTACAATCATTCTTGGTGTATGATTGGTCTAATTTTTTATTTATTTTTTTTTTTTTTCTTAAATTCTTTCATTATATTTTTGAGGGGATAGCGCGAACGCAGTCCCCCTTACGAAAAAATTACGCACTCGAGTCACCCACATTTGGGGTGATCGCAGGCGTCAACCCAACCGAAGTGCAATGGAAGGGCCTCAACCTGGGAGCACCACCTTATTTTTTTTTTTTTTTTTTTTTTTAATACAAACAATGTATATTTACAAGGTGCAATGCGTGTTTCTTTGTTTGTGTATATTACAGAGCGTTGCCGTTTGTTAGTGTTATGTCATATGCGTTAATGAAACAAAAACATACATATACAGTTATGATAATGACGTACGCTTTCAGTCATCCCATTCTAACGTGATTGATGGTAATAGTGATGATAATGGTGATGATAATGATGATGATAATGGTGATGGTAATGGTGATGATAATGGTGATGATAATGACGGAGACAACAACGACTATGGTGTGGTGATGATTCCTTCCGCTCGTTCATTCTAAACCCATCTTTCTCACACGCTTATAAACCTTCAACACACATCACGCGTTCTCTTCCACACCGAAGATATATACATTAAAGGAAATGTTGGTGTCAAGGTCGAAACGGCAAAAGCCGCCCCACGTTTTGCACTGAAGGCAGTCTCATGCAAGCTTACTTCCTGTAAGTGGATTCAATATTATTGCTGAATGACAGCCTTCGACTTAATCGCAAGTGCCCAGGATTTGCTTGTGGTGGGGTGGGTTGAGACCAGGAACGCAGTCAACAGGGAGGGAGGGAGAGAGAGGGAGCTGGGGAGGGGGAGAGGAGGGGGAGGGATAAAGAGAGAGCGCGCGTAAACAGATTGGAATTTGTTAAGTTGTCCATTGCGAATTCAGCATGTACATAAATATCCCATTTATTATGTACAAAAACAGGCTTTTACATTGCGAATACAGCGTATAGTCATTCATGTTTGGGGTGGGGGGGGGGGAGAAAGAGAGAGAGAGAGAGCGAGAGAGAGAGAGCGAGAGAGAGAGAGAGAGAGAGAGAGAGAGCTGTTCAGACCGAGGTCAAACTTCGGTCGACAAGACCACTGACTCACAAAGGCCACCGTCCCATTGTTCTGTCTAGGTTGGGCTCCAGGACTCAGTAACAAAGAAAGGACATTTATTCAGTTATTTGGCGCTTTGTTCCTCAATGATTGGGCTTAGTGGTACACATGCGGAGTATAGAAATACATATACTGTGAGAGTGTGTTTGAACATTTATGTTATGTAGTGTGAAATTTGATGGGGGTGGCTCTTGTTTATTAATCTGCGAATAGCTGGGCGATTTTTTGTTGAAAAATCTTTGCTAGTGTGTATGGTTGTATTGTTTGGTGATTGTGTGTGGCCGAGTTTCTACTCGACCATATTACGTTTCTATACTCCGCCAGTGCAACAAGAAGTTTAGTGTGTTTGTCTTTTGTGGCTGTGGGTATTGTATTTAAAAAAAAATGGCCTTATAAGCGTCAGTTTTCTTGTTTGTGTGTGTTTCTATTAATTGTTGCAGTGCAATCTTAGTGGCTGTGATTGCTAGGCATTCATAGAAGAGATGATCCTCTGTTTCCTGAATATTTTGTCTACATAATTTGCATGGGGCTATTTGTTTGGATGTTTGTGCGGCTCTCTCAGTTGTCGGGGTCATATTATAAATTAGCCTGTATGTTATTTCTTTGGATTTTGATGTGATATGTTTGCTGTGTAAGTTAGTGAAGGTGCAACTGTAGTCTTTCATGTGATATTTGTATCCTCTTTTGATTCTCAGGTGTAGTGGTGGGGCTTGTTGTTGTACTAAATATGTGTATATCTGCTTGGTTGTCTGTTGTATTAAGTGTTCATTACCTTGAATTGCTTGCATACATGTTCTGTAGAAGTGCGGTAGTGTGCCGTAATAGTGTGGTGTTGTTTTGTCTATTTTCTTAATTCTGTGTAATCTAATTGCAATATAGTATAATGCTAGCGAGTGTTGATCTGGATGATTGATGATGCGTCCTATGTGGTTGATTCTTAATGCTTGTATTTTTGTGTTAAGGTCCTGTAGTGAAATTCCCCCTCTAGTCTTCTCTTGTATTAAAGTCTTATGCTTTATACTGTGGATTGTGTTTTTAAAGATGAATTTCCTGATGTGTTTGTTTATGTCTGTGATTGTTTGTTTTGGTGGGTCTAACACTGTGGCTAAATATAGTATTTTAGGAAAGATGAAGGTGTTTACAATAGTGCTTCGTATAAAAATTGTTGATG
Source organism: Cepaea hortensis (assembly GCA_963921405.1). Classification (NCBI taxonomy): domain Eukaryota; kingdom Metazoa; phylum Mollusca; class Gastropoda; order Stylommatophora; family Helicidae; genus Cepaea; species Cepaea hortensis. The sequence goes on from OY992878.1 coordinate 14,557,233, forward strand.
TCTTGTATTTGAACCTATGTAGTATGTCTATAATTTGTTTTGTCAGTGATTGCCATGTTCCTGTGTGTGTTTTTCTAGGATTGGATGGAAAAGTGATCCCATAAATCTTCATGTTATCTGTGACTGTTAGATCCGGGGGGAAATCTGCTTTATTCTTCCACTTCCCCAGACCCATTATTTTAGACTTCTCTATGTTTATTTTGGCCCCACTTCCTTCACCAAACTGTCTGAAGGTGTGAAGTATGTTCGTTATGGAAGTGTTGGTTGTAGGGAAGAAAACGGTGTCATCTGCATAAGCAATTAATTTCCGCTCTCCAGACCCTTGTATAAATGTACCTTTAATGTTAGTGTCCTGTCTAATTGCTTCTAAGAGTGGTTCTAGTGTGAGTACATATAGGACTTGTGATAGTGGACACCCTTGTCTGACAGATCTATTGATTCTGAAACTGCCAGTGAGTGAATGATTCACCAGTACCTTACTTTCAGGATTTTTATACAATATTTCTATCCACTGTCTATAGTACTGTCCTATGTTGCAGTGTGCTAGTGTTTTGTGTAAGTATGAGTGTGAGATTCTGTCAAAGGCCTTCTCCTGGTCTAAAGATAAGAGAGAGGATTGACAGTCTTTCTGGTGGGTGTATGTAATGAAATCCCTAATGAAGTGTGTATGTTGGTGTATGTTTCTGTGTTGAATACTGCACTGTTGGTCTGGGTGGATGAGTGATGGCATGAAGTTTTTAATTTTGTTTGCAAGTGATTTTGCTAGAATTTTGTAGTCTGTGTTTAATAAGGAGATGGGTCTATAGTTTTTCAGCTGTGTTTTGTCTGTGTTGTCTTTAGGTATGAGTGTTATATATGACATGTTGCAAGTGTTTGGGAGTTCTTGTTTATGAAAAGCTTCTTGGTAGACTTTTAGAAGGAAATTGCCTAGGATAGGAAAGAAGTGTTGGTAGAATTCTACTGTGAGTCCATCTGGTCCTGGTGTTTTGTCTTTTTGCATTTGATTGAGTGCATGTGTTATGTCGGCTAATGTAAGCTCTGTGTCTAGTGTGTCTTTATCTGTGTCTGACAATTTTTTTGTGTATTTTAGGAATCTATTTTGTGTTTGTGTGTTGGCGGCTTCTGCTGTATATAGGTCAGTGTAGTACTGTTGGAATGTTTCTAGTATATGTACTGTCTCTGTTTGTGTGTTTCCTTGCATGTCTATTATTGCTCCTATTTGTCTGTTGCGTTGAATGTTTTGCTCTAATGCAAGGTGCTGTCTATTGGGACTTTCTTCTGATATGTTAGTAAGTTTAGTTCGAAGGAGTGCACCGCGGAGTGTGTGTTGCTGGTGTTGTTCTAATTGTGATTCTAGTGTGTTTAGGTGTGATGCATTCCTGTCAGTCTGTTTTGTGAGTTGTATTGCTGTCTGTATGATATGTTCTTGTTGTAGCCTGTCTTTATGTATGATGGATGCTAACTGTTGTGTTCTACACCGTATTGTATTCTTTAGTAAATCCCAAATTTGTGTTATGTTGTCCGTGGGTGTACTATTAGTGTATGTTAGAATAAGTTGTGTCACATGTTGTAAATAACCTGTATGTTGGAGTAAGGAGTTATTGAACTTCCAATGTGATGTTCTTTTTGATGGCCTTGTGTTTGTAGTGTCTGTAGTGATATGTGTTAGTACTGCTTTGTGATCTGTGTATTGTAATGTCTCTTGTAGATGTTTTGTGTGTATTATTTGGTGTGTTGAAGGTGAGTATACTCTATCTAATCTGGCTGATCTATTGTAAGCCCTATTTTTGTGTGTTGTTGCAATGTTATTAGGGTGTCTGTATCGGAAAGCGTCTATTAGATTGTGTGTGTCTAGGGTATTCTTTAGTATATCCAGTTGATGTATTCCACTTCTGTCATTTCTCCTTAATTGTGTCTTGATTCCTGTTTTGCCTGCCCCTACGATATCCAAATCTGAGAGTACAAAATTGAAATCCCCTGCAAGGATAATATTTTGCCCTATGTTTGTTTGTATAAGTAAGGTGTCTAATTCTTGGTAAAAGTTTGGTTGGTGGTTGTAATTTGGTGGTGCATGTATGTTCACTATGGTGTATGCTTGTATAGTGTTTTCAACCTGTATTGTGGAGATTCGTCCATGGTTATCCGTGTGTGTTTTAATTATGTCCCACCTGTCTGATGTCTGCAGAATAGCTGTTCCTGACCCAATTTTGTGTGTGCCTAAACTAAAGCATGAATGTCTGAGGCCTAGCTGTGTGGTGATATGTTGTGCGAATGTTTTTGAACATATATTTGTTTCTTGTAGTAGTAGAAAATCTGGTTTGTGTTTGTTTATTAGTGTGATAATATGTTGTAATTTTGTACGTATACCACAAATGTTTAAAGTAATAATAACTAAATCACTAGTCATTATAATTTAAGTAAAATCAAATGAATGAGATATAATAAGTGTATAGAATCACACGCAAAATTATTATCCTTGTTGAGTACATTTAGGCGAGCAGGTCTGTAGCGTCAAAGGTTTGTGTGGGAGGATCGTCTTGTTCCTCGTTCTTATCACTTGTGTCTGTGTCTACGAAAAGAGTGTCTGGTATGCTGTATGTGTCGTCTTCGTCTTGTACTTGTGTCTCCTCTTGTTGTTCTTGTTCAGTTTCCTTTGTCTTGCCTATAGTGTTTTTGACTTTTTCTTTCTTTGGCAGTGATAAATCGTTTGTTTCTGTGTCGTCGCTGTGTTTTGACTGCGGTCTTCTGTTAGCCCATGTTCTCTTCTTTGGTTTGCTGACGACTTGAAAACCGTCAGAGTCTTCATTCCTTGGATTTATGTCTTGTGTATTAATTTCTTGTGTGTTATTTTCTTGTGTGTTGATTTGACTGTTGAAGGTTTGTGTCAGTTCGATCTCTCCCTGTGGAGAGGTTTCTCTTTCGAGCGGTGGGAAATCTTCTTGGCTTTGAACCCTTATTGTTGCTGCTATTGGTGTCGTCGAATGTCGTCGACTAGGGCATTTATTTGCCCAGTGGTTGTTTTGGCCACAAACTGGACAATCGGTCTTTCTCCCCGGCATCGTGATCAACACTCTGTGGTTATTGTTCGTTATACCGGGAGTGTAGATCCGTATGTAATGGGGAACTTCCTTTGTTGGGTTGCAGAGCGCTCCCCACTTGCCAGCCCCATTCTTTATCGTAAAGACCTCAGCCTTGTCGTCTCCTGTAATACTGTGCACCAGTTTTTTAACTCCTTGAGGAGCAATCGTGACAGGTAGCCAGTGGATGGTCAGCCTGTCCCTTTCTTTGTCTAGATGTTGTAGTGATATGTCTATCCCTATACTTGGTAGAGAAAACTTTTTGCCGTGTATCTTGTCATACACGGCTTTCTGAACCTCTGCTGACAGGTGAAAGTACCACCTAGTGGGAACTTCGAACCTACGCAGGTCCACGACTCCCCCAAAAGGTACACCTCCTGGACCAGTTAGGGCACTCATAATAAGTGCGGGTGTTGCTTTAGCAGCCGCCCCGGGACCAGTTATGGAACACACTATCGTTCCGGACTGGTGGAGTAGCTGGACATCGTAGTCATTTATCGAGATCCCGACATCAGTGATATTCGAATACATATTGAAAAATGTGTTGTTTCAGGTACTAATTCCGGGGAAATGTCCAGAAAATCAAAACAACAACGAATATCACCACTAAATCCGGAAATAATACACAATTTCACACTGCGAAAATAATGTTAGTCCATTCAGTGAATCACGGTTGAGTACATTTAGCACATATATACTGTCAAAGACTAAAAAAATGGTTTCCTTATAGGAAAATTTGTTTTCCCTCACACAAGTGAGTATGAGAGACGAATTGTATCTTTTAACCACGCCTCGGTAAAACCTCATCCCTTATTGATCATGGTAGCTCCCGTGATATTATACGTTGTGAAGAGAAACCAGACTATAATGCTGAGTGTTAACCCCACACTTTATCCCCCATCCTGGAGGACCAGGTTAATTTACAATTATAAAATACTTTAAATGATTTGAGCTGTTTTATTAAAACAACAAAACTTTCAAACAGCATACAAAAAAGATAAATTTCTGTAAATATATTCTATTTGAAAATCTTAGAATAATTATATGTACTTAAACAAATGGAATATAAATTTGAGATATCATAGAAATATTTTTAATTAGAATTATTTCCCTTACTTAACACACTATTCTTATGTCCCATGATATTTTATTCTTTAAATGCAGAAAAGCAATAAAGCCCAAACTATCGTCTGTCAAGACGGCAAGGTGCCAATGGAATAGAATGGAATTGAGAATTCTTTGTCTCTGTCTGTCTCTTGTGTCTCTTGTATCTCTCTCTCTCTCTCTCTCTCTCTCTCTCTCTCTCTCTCTCTCTCTCTCTCTCTCTCTCTCTCTCTCTCTCTCTCTCTGAGTTGGCGGGAATATGTGTGTGTGGGTGTTGGATATGTGGTTGGGGAATGTGTGTTCGGCTGAGTGGTTGGGGTGTGTGGGTGGGTGGTGGAGGATATGTGGGTGGGTGAGTGTTGGTATGTTATGGGATGGGTGGAGGATGTGTGCGTGTGGGTGGGGAAATGTGTGAAGGTGCGGGATGTATGGGTGGGTGATGGATGGGTGGATGCATGCATGTATGTATGCCTGGGTTTGTGTGTGGGTGGGTAGGGAATGTTTGTGGGGGGATGTGTGGTGGGTGGGAGATGTGTGTGTGTGTGTGTGTGTGGGTGGGAAGATTGTGTATGTAGGGGTGTGTGTGGAATGTGTGGGTTGGGGGATTGTTGGATGGATGGGGGTATGTATGTGCCTGTGGGTATGTGTGTTGTTGGGTGGTGGATGTGTGTGTGGGGGACACGCGGATGGATAAGGGATGGGTGGGTGGGTGCGTGGGGGATTTGTCTCATAACATTGTAACATGCATTGTTTATGTGTACAACTTTCATTTGACAATGTTTTTTTCTCTATGTGAATGCACTGATGAACGAACGATGAGTGATTGGAAGGGCCGAATGTAAGACGGGCCTGCGTGCCCAATTTGTTATTCTTTGAAAATAAAGTGCGTTCTTTCGTTCGTTCGTTCGTTCGTTCTATCTCTTTTCCTCGCGCTTAATTCTGTTTCTGGAAGCAATACGTGTTATTACATTTGCCTGTGACTTATGTTGCCAGCGTTGAATATATGACATGGATGGACTCTGTGAAGGCCTGTTGGCCGGTACTGTGGTAGGGCCTAAATCAACAGTCGTCTTCGGGTTAGCTCTCTAGCGTGGAACCTAGGCTGTTTATGTCAGAAAGTGGTACAATAATGACAATCATATGAATTACCAATTGGCGAGGGTGATAATGTGATTCATTCTTTGTCTTCTGGTTTCATTTAGGAATTCCTGTCCTGAGATATTCATGATGGTGTATTATGGGCTTGAGAGTTCTATTTATGTGTCCATAATGAGTTATGTCCACAGAGAGTTCTCTAATATGTGTGGGCAGGTGGGGAGATGTGTTTGTGGGTGGGGATGTGTGTATAGGTGGGGGATGTGTAGTTGAGAGGTGGCGGATATTGGGTGGGTGAGTGGGTGTAGGTTGGCTGATGTGTGTGTGAGTGGGTGGGGAAAATTGTGAGGGTGCGGGATGTATGTGTGGATAGGTGCGGGATGTGTGGATTGACGGGGGTATGTGTGTGTAGTTTTGTGATGTGTGTTTTGCTGGGTGGTTGCGGGTGTGTGGTTGTGTGGTGGAGAATATGTGGGTGGGTGTGTGCGTGTCGGTTATGGGATGGGTGGGGGATGTATGTGTGGGTGGGGAAATGTGTGTGGGTGGGGGGTAAGTGGGTGGGTGGCGGCATGTATGTTTGCCTGAGTCTGTGTGAGTGCGTGGAGGTGTGGGTGGGTGGGGGTATGGTGGGTGGGGGATTTGTGGGTGTCGAGGGGTGTGTGGGTGGCTGCGGGCTGTGAGGGTGGATGGGGGATGTGTCTCACAACATTGCAATATGCACTGTTTATGTTTACAACTTTCACGTGACAATGTTTTTTTCCCCACGTGAATGTACCATGCGTAATATGCATTGTTTATGCTTACAAATCCATTTGACAATGTTTTTTTCCCCCTATGTAAATGTAACATGCACATTTGATGAATGAAAGATGAGTGATTGAAAGGGCCGAATGTAAGACGGGCCTGCGTGCCCAATTTGTTACCCTTTTAAAATAAAGTTCGTTTGTTCGTTCGTTCCTTCATTCGTTCCATTGTGTGTGTGTGTCCAAGTGTCTATGTCAAAGTTGATGTGTCCATGTTTATGCGCGCATTTTAAACATCGAGCCCGCAAAAAATAGCCCTGAACTGTGCTGCAGCATGGACTAAACTATAACTGCAACGTCAGCTGGCTTGTAGAAAAAAGCACGTTACTTTAGAAGAAATCTGCTCCTGGGCATCCAATCTTACACAAAATAATGCAGAAGTTGTACACAGTGACCTCAAAGTTTGACATTGGCTCAAATAGATGCTGTGCACTCACCCTGAAAATATAAACAAAGAGAAGAAAGAAATAGAATGATTTCGTTGATTTTAACCTATACAATTCAGTTCATTTTTTCATTCAGAAACGTGTAAATTTGGTTTTGACAGTAATTGGCGGCAGAAGCGAACTCTCAGAAATAATGTAAATCCGATCAAGAAAGTGCAGTCTAGCAGTGTTCATGGACTTATTGGAAGTTTCTAGCACGGACAAATAAGTTCCTCGTGATGTAAATTATTCACTTGTTCTTAATGTCGCTATCCACACGCAGATTTCATATGGACAGCCATTTTACAACCAGGAGTTTGTGGGGGTTGGTTACTTTGACATCAATAGTGACATGACATTCTATGCAGAAATCATTAACAGTGATCTGGTGTTCTATTCTGAAAACACCAATAATAGTCTGGCATTATAAACTAAAATCACCAATAATATCCTGGTAGTTTATACTAAAAACACCAATAATATCATTGTAGTTTATACCGAAAACACCTCCTGGTAGTTTATACTAAAAACAACAATAATATACTTATATTATGGTATTGTGTATTAGAAACACCAATAATATTCCTGCATTATATACTGAACACACCAATAATATTATGTTATTATATACTAAAAAACCAATACAATTCTGGTATTATATACTAAAAACACGAATAATATTCTGGTAGATTATGTGGTTGTTTCGGGGTTTGAAATTTAAATATTGAGCACAACCCACTACTGGCAACGCCGATCGCATTCCGGTATGAACCTAAGGCCTATCCACGTCAATATGGAAGCACTATACTCGAGTTTCGCCCTTGTTTGAGCTCGTCAGTAGTGCATATCCCTGACCGGATCCGGAAATAGTCCCGGATCACGCGTGTGAAGCGGGTGTGTAACCACGCGGCACACACTGGACACACCAAATTATCACAACAGAACACCACAACGCTACCCATCGTAGGCTATGCTCAAGAACTTGAGAAAAAATCATCTAAAATAAAACTCCCTGAAATTAGTACATAGCTTCAAGTATGTAGGAAGTATAATATCATCAAATGGGAAATCAGAAGACGAGATCGAAAATAGATGTAATAAGTCAAACCAACTCATTGGACAAATGACACCAATACTAAAGTACACACGCGTATTAGTAGACACTAAAAAGGCACTCTATAACACAATCGTCCTATCAGCTCTATGCTACCAGTGCCAAACCTGGACAACGGCAGAAAAAAAGAGGAAGGAAAAATTGCAACAACGGAAATGAGATTCCTGAGAAGAACACTAAATGTATCAAGAAGAGATACAATCAGAAATTAAGAAATCAGGATTAAAGTGAGGGTTATAGCAGCGCTAGATTTCATCAGTTTGGCTATTTAACTGGGCTACCAATTAATAGTATACCTCAATAAGCAATGATGTACAAACCAAATAAAACCCGAAGAAGATGCCGACCATGTAAACGATGGACAGAGGGAATAACAGAATCCATGGGTATCGTAATATAGTATGAAGCTCATAAACGGCAATCTCCCGCTGTTTATATTTCACCTCGACACCGCAAGGGACAAGATGAAATGAGATGAACATGAATAGTGATCTAGTAGTCCATGCTGAAAACACCAATAGTGAGATTTCACCTCGACACCGCAAGGAACAAGATGAGATGAACATGAACAGTGATCTAGTAGTCCATGCTGAAAACACGAATAGTGAACTGATTAACAATTCTGAAAACAATAATAATAATCCAGCATTCTACGCTGGAAACATTAACATTTGTTCTTCTTCGGGTGCTAATCAAGAACAGACATATGCGATCATGACACTACGGTCCTGACTGTCATCTGAATCGTTTAAGATATTGCTTTTGCTTATATTTACTGGCCAAATGTTTAATCTTTCGTGCATACATCTTTCTATTCTTCCTCTGTCTCTCTTTCCTGGTTTTCTCCTACATGACTCTAATTCTTCTTTTCCACTTTTTCACGAGCATTATTGTATTTAGCTCCCTGTGATATGGCCCGGCAGATGCTGCTGTGCACAAAGACCAGTGATATCTAGTATTTTTTTTTCCTGCAAACACCAGTTATGACCTAGTATTCTTTGTTGAAAACACCAGTAGTGATCTAGTAGTGTATGATAAAAACACCATTAGTGGCATAGTATTTTATTGATTTGTTTTTTTTTTTCGGGATTTGAGATTTAAATATTGAGCACAACCCACAACTGGCAACGCTGACGTATTCCGGTACGAACCTAAGGCCTTGTCCACGTCATTTGGAAGCACTAGACTCAAGTTTCGCTCTCGTTTGAGCTCGTCAGTAGTGCAAATCCTTGACCGGACCCGGAAACAAACCCCGGATGACTGGCGTGTGACGCGGGTGTGTGACCACTAGACCACTCGGCACACACTAGACGCGACCAAATTTCCACACTAGAATATCACAACGTCACCCATCGTAGGCTATAGCTCAAAATTTGCCCGATCGCCGTGAATGGTGATATAGTGTTCAATGATAAAAACACCAATAGTGATATTATGTTCTATTACTAAAAAAAATCAATAGTGATATGGTCTTCTATGTTGAAAACGCCAGCAGTTATATGTCATTCTATGTTGACAACGCCAGCAGTGTGATATGGTATTCTATATTGAAAACATCAGCAGTGATCTGGTATTCTATGTTATAAACATCAGCATTGATCTGGTAATTTATGTTGAAAACATCAGTATTGATATGTTATTCTATAATGAAAACGCCAGCAGTGATATGGTATTCTATGTTGTAAACATCAGCAGTGACATGGTATTCTATGTTGAAAGCATCAGGAGTCATCTGGAATTCTTTGATAAAATTCAATAGCATTCTATGTTTAATATGCCTTCAGTGATCTGGTATTCGATGTTGAAAACATCAGCAATGATATGGTATTCTATGTTGTAAACATCAGCAGTGATATGGTATGTTATGTTGAAAAAATCAGCAGTGATCTGGTATTCTTTATTAGATTTTAACGGCATTCTATGTTGAAAACGCCAGCAGTGTGATCTAGTATTCTTTGCTGTAAGCACGGGCTATGAATTGTTAATCAATCCGCGCTCCTACACCTGATGTTATCAACAAATGGGAATTTCCCTGATGTGTAACATAAATTATTGCAGCTAGCTTGCCAAGGTCAAATAGAACCAGCAGAATCTGGAATGCTCTGGGATGCTTCGCACAGCCGTAATATTAATTTAATGAGCAACATTATACGAAAGACGTGTGTTCAATATTTCTGTTGCGAATATTATCTAGGACATTAATAAAAATTTATGGAATAATATTTCTGCAAGAGATACAAACACAATCTCTAAACCACATGTCTGGGGAGTGTACACGCTAGCTATTTTCCTTGGCTTGCGTTTGGCTGTGTGAAAACATGGCCGCTGTCTCAACAGGTAGCAACAGGTGATTGTGCTGCAGGTGAAGCGTTTCTGTGGAGGAGAGCGCATATTGGTCCGAACTCTTTGTAGGCCTTGCGGCGAGAGTCTATGGCAATATTTCCCAGCGTTCAGAATAAGATTTCTTCTACTGAACAGTTTCTTCGTGTTATCCCTTGTTATGATTTGTTTTGTTCCCAGTCCACGATTTGCTCAATATTCTTTTCGAAGGCCACTTCTCCAACATCCACAGTGGTCTCGCCAGGTTTTAACTCATGCCCAGAATATGTGTCTATACAGAAGGGACAGTGAACGCAGTTTCAAGGTGTTCCAATGTGACCGCCTTGCTTTGATTTTTGCAATGGTACGAGCGTTGGTAATTCAAACAGCAATTGCAAACTACTGCACGTCTTGGCGACTGGAAAGATCAAGGGGTAGAGAGGCAGAGACAGACCAAGAGACATGATGCTGGATGGGTTGTGACAGTGCATGAAGGAATGTCATCGGCACAGTTGATCCAGAACAACAAAGACTTAGATATGAGGAGACATGAACGCTTACGCCAGCTGGTAAGGCACTTGATGATGATGATTACATCTTGAAACCATCTACTTTGTGGTCTTCCTCTATTTGTTCCCCATTCCGTTTGGTGAATTGTTAACACTAATTAGTAACATTTATTTACAAAGGTGCATATGACTTTTCAATTTATTTGTGAAATATGCAAGTTGGGCAACAAGTTGCCACAGAAAATACAAAAGCTCTTAGTCCGCTGGTTTCTGTTGTCCTGTCTGCTCCAATGCTTAGAGGCGTTAATTGTATTAGTTCTCTCAGACCAATCGTTATTCTTCTTGTAATTTCTGTCACAACATTTCAGTCCACTTTGTTACAAATTAGCATCAGAATGGGGAGGTCAGCATTGCCGAATGGAATAAGGCACTCGCTCTTAACCTTCCGGTTTGCTGAAGGCCAAGAAGCGGGTTCAATCCCTGCACACGTCAGTTGCACTAAAATGTTGACTTTTCGTCAAGAACAAGTTCCTCTGAAGTCGGAGTGAGTTCGCCTAATGGCGAGGGACACTGGTAATATAGAAAGCTTATCCACACGCGAAAATCAATTCAGCGCACTAACAGTTGTAGCTCGCGTAAGGTTTAAACAAATTAGAATAATTCAGACAACAGAAACTGTTACAACAAGAAAAAGAAGAACGGGAATAACAAGAACAAGATGATGAAGAGAAAGAAGTTGAGGGAAACGACGATAATCATGATTATAGTCCAGAACATAGTCATTTAGATTACTATTTAGGAGGCGTGGTAATGATTATGTCATTATAGTCATGTAGATTACTATTTAGGAGGCGTGGTAATGATTATGATGATGATGAAGAAGAAGATGTATGAAATACAACAACAATAATGAGAAAATGTTGTCGGTAGCATGAAGGATATGATGGTAATGATGATGATAATGTATGAGCATACTATATGTAAGACAAGTACAGCGACACCAACGATGAGATGGTGTTGGTGGTAGCATGAAGGATGTGATAATGATGATGATGAAGACGATGTATGAGGACACTATATGTACTGGAACAAGTAAAACAACAACAACAACGATGAGATTACATTGGCAATATGATTCATGATACAATGATTCTGATAATACTAGCACAACTGATGATACAAATGATGATGATAAAGACGATGTATGAGGACACTATATGTACTGGAACAAGTACAATAACAACAACAACGATGAGATTACATTGGCAATATGATTCATGATACAATGATTCTGATAATACTAGCACACCTGATGATGACTGACTTTAGGGAAAGAATACTTCTAGTGATGATGATCATAATGATGATGTGGATAACAATGATGGATGGGCTCCTAACGAAGAATATGTTAACGATGATTGTAGTCATGAAATATTCATCAACACATTTCTGGTCGTTTGTGTGATCACAAACTGTGATTAATAGTGACTTAGTGAAATCACCGAGTGGCCAGGCTGAAATGGGCGGCGGAAATTAATCAAGCGTGTATAGGACAATCACAACGCGTGTGATTGTTGGGGTTAGTGAGCCGTGGTCGTGTGACTGAGATCACCGAGAGAAAATGAGAGAGAGAGAGCGAGAGAGGGAGAGAGAGAGAGAGAGAGAGAGAGAGAGAGAGAGAGAGAGAGAGAGATCAAGCGTAATGAGAAATCTTGGGGATATAACCAGGGGAGAGAACTAGAGGAAAGTTAATGAAGGGAGCCAGTCGTCTTTTCGAACGAAGGGGTAATTTAACGACTTCCAAATTTAACGGGACATGACTTCGTTGGCAGTGAGTTAATTGAGCGAATCTGGAAGTTAATTTATAAATGTGCCCGATACGCTATCATCACTGATGAGTGGATGGTTCGAGAATATAATTAAAACAATATTATGGCGTAAGCCTAAATGTAGCAAAAAGAAGACACAGGTTATGACGCAAGGTGTAAATGGTATACGATCAATCTTTATTAACCACCTAAAGTTGGAGATAGTTGACCATTTCACATATCTAGAATCGGAGGTATACGATAAATGATGAACGAACGAACGAACGAACAAACTTTATTTTCAAAGGGTTAAGAATTGGGCACGCAGGCCCGTCTAACATTCTGCCCTTCTATCACCCTCTTTCATACATTATTTCATTCACACATCATTCAAGGCTAACAGAGAACAGCAACAATAAAAAAGATATGCATTATAAAGGCATGGGCAAAATGCGAACATCAAAACTACACGACACGGTAAAATTAGATAATGGTCTGACACTTGTTATTAGCCATGTGGAATATACTGGCCTACCAAAAGGGGACTGGCTGTTATACTAGGGTTTTGTTATTATTATTATTATCTCTATTATTAAGGGGGAAGATAATCCGTACTGAGATAGTGTTCGAGTAATTTGCGATTATATGAATAGGGATTGGTGATGTCTTTGATTTCTTGTGGAAGATTGTTCCACAGCTGAGCTGCAGAGTACGTTAAGCTTGTTTTGTATAAGTCAATCCTAGGCTTCGGAATGTGTAATATATTTAAACGTTTACTGTGTCTAGCATTATATTTAAACAATGGCCAAAGGTAATTTGGGGCATTCCGATGCAGGATTTTGTGAATTAGTTTAGCTTTATTGAAAAGCAGACGTTTGCGGAGTGGTAGTAACTGAAGGCGTTTATACAGGCTAGGATTGTCAGATAAATGTTTGTTATAAATTAGACTCATGGCCCGTTTCTGGAGTGAATAAAGTCGCTTGGTGTTTGAATTAGAACAACCGTCCCAGATTGTAGAGCAGTAGTCAAAGTGTGTCTGTATATGAGAAGTATAGAATAGTTTCCTTGTGTCCTCATCAAGGAAGTTTTTAATTTGAGGATAAACATGAGGATTGGTAAAGCAGTAACAACAATTAACACGTTAACTAAGAGAGTCTGGAAGTACAGGAAGCTTACTGCCAAAACAAAAGTTTTTGTCTATCAAGCCTGTGTCCTTAGTACTCTTCTTTATGGCAGTGAAACCTGGTCAACTTACTCACACCAAGAGAAACACTTAAAAGGCGTTTATAAGCAGTGTCTGCGAAAAATACTTGGTATTTAGTGGCAAGATGAGAACAGAAAAGCCGAAGGATTGACAAAATCGGGAAGCGCCACTGTATGTTCCATGCTCAGCCCTCGTAGACTTAGATAGATAGGACACATTAGGAGGATAGACGACGGTAAAATTACAAAAGACATCTCTTTTAGTGAATTATAGATGGGTAAAAGATCTCGAGATCGGCCTCTACTACGGTACAAAGATGTGTGTAAGCGGGACGTGATTGATAAAGACATTGATATTGCGTCTTGGGAACAAGTTGTCGCTGATCGCGTTACTCCGCTGATCGCGTTGCTTGGAAAGGAAAGATGAGAAATAGAATTAAGACAAAAGAGACAATTATTGCAGATAGGTCACACATTGAGTTTGTGAGAGTTTAGACGGCGCGTGGTGGTGGAAATGACCATGTTTTCACATGCATCCATTGTGGACGAACACTTACACCGCGAATTGGTCTTATCGGTCATATTCGCTACCGCCATATGTCGTAGTTAATAAACCGTTTTAACAATATAAAACACCATCGTCTGTCAAGACTGCCACAGCTGTAAGCATGACGTAAGTTAACAGATAAGTCACTTATATATATATATATATATATATATATATATATATATATATATATATATATATATATATATATATATATATATCCATTGGCACCTTTCCGTCTTGACAGACGATAGTTTGGTACATTGTGCTTCAAAAAGGCTTAATAACTACGATCCATGGCGGTGGCGAGTGTGGCTGGTAAGGCCAATTCTTGCTGCAAATGTTTGCCCACAGTAGGTGCATGTGAAAACATGGTCACTTCCACCATTTTGCACCATCTTACGTCTCTCACGCTCTATGTGTGCTTTATCTGCAATCATTTTCTCCTTTGTCTTTATTCCATTTCTGATAGTTGCCTTCCATGCAACACGTTCAGCGGCGACGTGCTCCCAATGTGCATTATCAATACCTGTATCAATCATGTCCCGCTTACACACATCTTTGTATCGTAGTAGAGGCCGACCCTGAGATCTCCTACCCGTCTGTAATTCCCCCAAAAAGATGTCCTTTGGTATTCTACCATCATCCATCCTCCTAACGTGTCCTATTCATCTAAGTCTACGAAGACTGAGCATGGAATACACCGTCACACAACCTGATCTTTCCAATACTTCAGTATTTGTGATTTTGTCTTGCCACTTAATACCAAGTATTCTTCGCAGACACCGCATATGAAAGCTGTTTAAACGTTTCTCTTGGCGTGAGTAAGTTGTCCAGGTTTCACTGCCATAAAGAAGAGTACTAAGGACACAGGCTTGGTAGACGAGGACTTTTGTTTTGGCAGTAAGCTTCCTGTTCTCCCAGACTCTTTTTGCTAACATGTTCATTGTTGTTGCTGCCTTGCCAATCCTGATGCTGATTTCCTGATCGAGAGATAATTTGCTATTTACCTCTGATCCTAGATATGTAAAATGATCTACTATCTCCAGTTCGGCGTCGTCAATAAAGATTGATGGTACACCATGTGCACCTTGTGACATAATCTGTGTCTTCATTTTGTTAATTGTTAAACCAAATTCAGAACAAGCATTGGAGAATGCAGATAGTAGATGTTGTAATTCTTCCTCAGAGTGGGTCGTAATCGCAGCATCATCCGCAAAAAGCAACTCTCTGATTAGTACCCTGCTAATTTTGGTCTTGGCCTTCAATCTCTGAGCATTATAGAGGCCACCATCTGAGCGTGAGTGAATGTATATACCGTCATCCTGATCACGAAAGGCATATTTCAGTAGAAGTGAAAAGTATATCCCAAAGACGGTGGGGGCTAGTACACAACCTTGCTTAACTCCACTCTTGATTTCAAACTCTTCTGAAGTTGAGCCATCAAACTTGATTATACTCTTCATGCCTGTGTGGAACGATTCCACAATGGACAGAAGAGTTGGTGGGCAGCCAATCTTCTTTAGTGCTTTGAACAGACCCTCACGACTGACCAAATCGAATGCCTTTGTGAGGTCGATAAAGGCAATAAACAGTGGCTGATTTTGTTCCCGGCATTTTTCTTGCATCTGTCGCAATGAGAATATCATATCAATGGTAGACCGGTTCTGACGGAAGCCGCACTGTGATTCGGGGTAGACTTGATCTCCCAGGACTTGAAGTCTGCGCAGGACAATTCTGGCAAATACTTTCCCAACAATACACAGTAGTGAGATACCCCTATAGTTGTTACAGTCGCTCCGATCTCCCTTGTTCTTGTACAGCGTTATGATGTTTGAATCTTTGAAATCCTGTGGGACTTGTCCTTCTCGCCAGCATAGCTCTATTAGCTGGTGGATCTGTAGAGCGAGTGTGTCTTGCCCACTCCTGATCACCTCTATTGGAATCCCATCCTTACCTGGAGCCTTGCCAGATGCAAGCTCATTTTTAGCACACTTATCTTCTGTTATAGTGGGAAGTGTGTCCAGGTGGTCAAGAGTTGGCAGCGCCTCTATGGCGTTGAGGGCATCATCCGCTAGCTTAGTCTCACTTGAGTAAAGCTCTAAATAGTGCTCGACCCATCTATCCATCTGCTGTTTCTTATCAGTGATGATTTCTCCAGTCAAGGTTTTCAGCGGTGCACTTCTTTTGATCATTGGACCACAGGCTTTCTTTATCCCTTCATACATGCTTCGGATGTTTCCCTTATCACTTGCGATTTGAATGGACTCACATAACTTGATCCAATAGTCATTCGCACACTGCCTGGCAGCCTTTTGTACATCCTTCCTCGCTTGTTTCAGCTCACTCAGAGTGTTACGCGTTGGTCTTTCCTTGTTTCTTAAGAGAGCTATCTTCTTTTTATCAATCAAGGGCTGCAGTATCTGGCTGTTTGCCGCAAACCAGTCCTGCCTCTTATGATCCACAGTGCCGTAAACCCCTACCGCTGTTTTATAAATAGTTTCCTTAAGTTTACTCCATTTATCATTTACTATACAATTTTCTGATGTACCATTGAAAGCGTCTTCAAGTTGCTGTTGAAATTCAAAGCACTTTTCAGGATCGTGAGTGTTAGTAATATTAATCCTGGGGCTAGACTTGTGTTTAGCTGTGTAGATTCTCTTTGGTCTCAGTCTAACCATTGCAACAACCAAAGAATGATCTGTATCACAGTCAGCACTGTGGTAACTTCGAGTTAATGATGTATGGTTCAGATGTTGTCTCCGTGTGATAATGAAGTCCAGCTGATGCCAATGGCCGGATCTTGGATGTTTCCATGTGACCTTATGCATCTCTTTTGTTTTAAAAAAGGAGTTTGTAATACATAGGTCATTTCTAGTGCAATGCTCCAGCAGCCTTTGCCCATTATCATTCATGCGACCGATGTTGTATTTTCCAAGGCACACTGGCCATGAACTCGAGTCCCTGCCCACACGAGCATTGAAATCACCGAGCATATAAATGTAGTCGGATTTTGGAACTGCCTTGATCGCAGAGTCTAGCTGCTCATAGAACGTATCCTTTACATCATCAGAGGAAGCGAGTGTCGGTGCATATGCAGTGATAATGGTGGCAGATCCACAAGAGGTTGCCAAGCGCAGTGATAATAATCTTTCATTACCTCCAGCTGGGATATCAATCATTCCCAGTAGCGAATTCTTCACTGCAAAGCCCACACCATGTTGCCTTTTTTCTGCCTGCCCTCTTCCCTTAAAAAAAAAGGTGTAATTGTTTTCCCTGAGTGACCCTTCCTCAGCGAGGCGAGTCTCCTGCAGGCCAGCAATATCAATGTTAAGACGATTGAGTTCAGCATCAATCACAGCCGTTTTTCTCACATCGTCAATATTTGTCAAGTCAGTGGAAAATCCTGGACACATGGTTCTCACGTTCCAGGTTGCAAGCCGTAGCTTGAGGTTTCTATTCTTTTTATTAGTACCTGGTGCATTGGTTTTACAGCCTGCGATTCAGATTTTGTCCTAGCCCCAAGCACCCATTGAAGCAGGCAGGCTGTGGCGGATCAGCACCCAATTGGCTGGGGGATGCCCAGCTTGAGGCGGGCGGTAGCTGATCAGTGACACCTGTAGGTGTCTCCCACTGTCAGAGGCAACGCGTGGCGCCCCATGTCTACGCCAACTGACAAGGACTTATAACCCGTAACAGTTGCCTCTCGCTTTGATTCCGAGACCGGTTAAGACCAGGGATGGAGTTGTTGCCTCTCCATAGCACAAAGCCTGGGCTAAAATAAAGAAACCATGTGTTGCCCATGCAGCATGATCCCTCTCTCGGCCTGCCTAGTTCACTCCAGAGGAAAGTTGACACCTATAATCTGGAACAAGACAAGCTGCAGAAGCTGCCGGATCAGCAAAGCAATGCTCTAACTGTCCGCCTGTCGGAGCTTCGATCCTAGACCAGCTGCCAACCAAGGCTTAGGGCCTGGTCTGCCCTGCCGTGACTTATTTTGTCTTTGGGTTGCATTTCCTCGCAACAGGATAAGGCTAGTACCCTCCCAATTGCGCTCTTCCGCCCGAAGCCGTTGGCACAATGTGGGGTGTCGGGTTTGGTAATCGCCGCCCAACATTCGGCTGACAGAAAGCAGGTAGTACCGTCTACTGTCATCCGGTAGCTCAGTCATATCTGACAAGACCTGACTGTAATATATATATATATATATATATATATATATATATATATATATATATATATATATATATATATATATATATATATATATATCATTCATTCAGTAGCATGTCCTTTGCAGAACCTCGCTGCCATAACAACCTTCCGGAAAACCTCTTGATCATAAGCAAGATGTCCCGCGTCTGATACACCCATCTGGAGATCATCCGCTACATCCTGCACCCATCTTCTCTTTGGCCTTCCTCTTCCTCTCTTCCCAGGCGTACCCTCCTATTATTGTTCTCTCCAAACTTTCGTGACGTTTCAAGTGACCAAAATATTTCAATTTTCTTAGTTTTATCGTCTTTAATTGCCAGCCTTCTTCAAAATTCAGCTCTTGAAGTATGGATGCATTTGTTCTTTTCTTTACCCAAGATATTCTCGTCTATAACATTTATATTCAAAGGCGTTTATGCGCTGTCCAGCTTGTTTAGTAGGTCTTACAGGCGTATGTTGCAATGGGAAAGATGCATGCTCTTAAAAATCTAATTTTTGTAGTTCTGTCTGTCCCACCCAATAATTTATTCAGTTGTTTTAGTATACTGATATTAGCAGTTTATATACTGGTATAGACAACCCATGGTGGGAGGGGACTGGGTCGGTGGGGGGTGTAGGTTGGTGTGTTGGTGGGTAGGTAGGTAGGTAGATTGACAGACAGACAGAAGACAGACAGACAGAAGACAGACAGACAGACAGACAGACAGACAGACAGACAGACGAAAGGGATGGATGGATTGATCGATGTGTAGGTAGGTAGGTAGCTATATAAGTAGGTAGGTAGAGATAGGTAGGTAGATGGGTAGATAGATAGGCAGGTAGATAGATTAGTAGATAGGTAGGTAGATAGGTGAGTAGATAGGTAGGCAGGTGTGTATGTAGGTAGGTAGTTAGGTAGGTAGTTAGTTATGTAGATAGGTATGTGGGTAGATAGGTATGTAGTTAGGTAGGTAGGTAGGTAGTTAGGTAGGTAGGTAGGTAGGCAGGCAGGCAGGTAGGTAGGTAGGCAGGCAGGTAGGTAGGTAGGTAGGTAGGTAGGTAGGTAGGTAGGTAGGTAGGTAGGTAGGTAGGTAGGTATAGTAAAATGGGATTATTTTGACCATGTCAGCTCCGATTCCGCATTAGTTTGTGTGAAAAAGTCGTTGTGTCGAGTCAACACATTAAATAAACATGTGTATGTTGCCGCTCACAGCTGTGGAAACCAAGTAAGCCATAAATGGAATTGGCAAGGTGACAACCCGTAGCCTTGACCCGGTATATTCGAAATTCTGTCATTTCAAACTGGTACATGCACTGTTGCGTTACGGTTGGTTAATCTTGATGTTGATTTCAAAAGTCGAATGATTCAAATGTTTCCCCTGTTATGATAACATGGTAACAGGAGATGGCAGATGTGAAGATACATTGAAGAAGTGGAGTATAATGGTTATATATAAATATTCCAGGGAGATAATACTTATAATCGCTTTAAACCTGAGAGGCTTCTGTCAAAATAAATAAAAAAGGAAAAGAAAAAAAAAAAAATTGAAAAGAAAGAAACAAATAAAAAAAATAAAACTATTATAACTGGCTACAGCATCTTGTTGTGTAGAACAGGAAACGAGGGAAGGGAAGGGTTTGGGGGGGGGGGGGGGGGTTGGTAGGTTAGGGTTAATTTTTTTGTCATGGACAGAACAAAATCCATCACCTTAACAGAGGATGCGAACCCGGATCCCCCAAACGTGTTGTTGCATGCGTTCTAGCCACTCGGCCATACACTCCTCGGTCTGAGGGGCATCAAGTCCTGTCAAAACTCAACTGCATGGTGCGCTGGCAGAAATTATTGACAAGCAACTGGGGAAACAATTAACTATTAAAGGAGGCGGGAATGTTCCCATATATGGTAGAACATGCCTCTACCTTTTGACGTTTTCACACTGAGTTCAATTTAAAATTTAGTTATTTCCACAATTGTTTGTCGAAAACTACACTGATGTTCCTCTATTGTATGCACCTGACGAGATGCAGCGACACATGCCAGACAAGAGATGGTGTTTATGGCGTGTGTGGTTACATTCACTAAAGGAATACATTGTTTTAAATTGTATATTATCTGTTTTCAATCCTCCTGCATGTTCATTCATCATATGCCATTCCGCTAAGCGTCGGCGGTCATGTTTCGCCATCTTAAACGAACACTACGTGTTTTGTCATGAAGTCTTAGGAGAATGATGTGGTGGTTTCCATTTGCCTTCCACATCCACATGGGGGTCTGTTACCTCAGCCTTTGACAGTCATTTCCTATTGTCAGGGCAAGTGATTGCCATGCTCTGCTCAATTGCAGAATTGTCCACTTATTCCTGTGGATACTCGGTCCCCAGGGCTGTGTAAGCCACACCGTGGTGTGTTTCCCATCGTCCACCATTAGGAGGTGCAGTTGGGACTTTCCCTTCCGAAAGTTATGGTCTATGACGACCAAATATCTCCAGTACTATAAGAGGACTGGAAAGATCTAGGGGAAGAGAGGCAGATACGGATCAAGAGAAATTATGCTGGATGGATTGAGACGGTGGAATCGAGGAATATCACCGCCAGAGTTGATCAAGAACACCAAGGACCGAGATCTGTGGAGAGTCATAAATGCCTACGTCAGCTGGTATGAGACTTGATGATGATGAAACATCACCAGAGTCGCTGATCAGATCTGCGTTCTTATCCCAACCATGCCATGTGGTCAAGTCATCCAGATATTCACTTTTCTTTCTTCCCCTTGCCTGCATGAGGCAGGAGAAATAACAAGGGCTGGAGCAACTCGTGTTAGAGGTATTGTTTTCAACATCGAGCTTCTCCCTGGCACTTCTCCTAGGAACCGTAAGTTCTATTACTGCTCTTTCCACTCCACTGTGGCCTTTAATATGACGAGAGTGTTTCAATTTCAGAGACATACTGCTCTTTCCGAAAAGCGGTCTGCCGAGTGGCTAGATCGCTGGACTCTCATTCGGTAGACCCGGGTTCGATCCCTCGGTACGGTGTGGGATTTTTTTCTGTCGGGGGCAAAAAGAAAATCCTAACCTGCACAGTTCGCGGCGACTGCACTAGCCAGTCGGCCTTAATTCCTCAGGCCCAAAGACCCCTCTGCCATACACCGCAAGGTACTATATTGGCACTAAATGACAGTTGACTGTTCTTTCCACACCTCTGTGGCCTTTAATATGGCGAGAGTGTTTCAATTTCAGAGACATACTGCTCTGTCCACTGTCCACTCCTCTGTCGCCTTTAATTATTCGAGAGTGTTTCAATTTCAGAGACATACCTCTGTTTCTGGGTTAGTTTTCCTCGATCCACGGTGCAGTGTTTATGAACGCAATTCGTAATACCGCATACCGCCTTAGAAACACAGCTGCGGGTTAATTGGAAGCAAACAGCCTTACGCTGGTTTTCATTTTGTAGTATGAGTGCCGGTTGCTCGGAAAGCATTGGCAGACTACTGAATTTAAACTTGCCAAGAAATAACAAAACTGCCAACAATGTTTCGGTTGACATCGGCATCAAGGACAAGCAAATAACTTGTCTCTTCTTGTACAGTATTTGTCCACTAGCTAATTTCTCTCAAAATATCCTGTTAATTGTTCAATCTTTAATAACGTTATCCATGGTGTGTTTAGTCGGTTGCTGTGTTCCTGAGTGTTGTATTCGCCACTGAAATCTGTAATGGTAAAAGGGCAGTTTTGGAGTTTCCAGTATGGATTCCACTGTCCTGTAGCAACCATTTCAGATATCTATATGATTCTACAGCAACCTTTTCATAGATCTATATGCTTCTGCATCAACCACTTCAGAGATCTATATGTTTCTGCAGCAACTATTTAATGATCTTAGCGGTTTTACGCCAATTATTTCAGAAGTCTCTAGGGTTCTGCACCAAATATTCCACTAGTTGTAAGGGATTGTCATCAACAATATGGCGAAATTACCTTAATTTACGTGAGATTATGCTATTTATGAGCCAGCTTCTTCGATACTCAGATCTTGCAGACTGTCGTATTCTTCTCCTTATTTCACGAAACACTGAGAATTATTTCTGAAACAGCTGATATCAAAAGCTCCTGTTTTCTTATTTTGTGATTGCCAAATTATCCATGACTCACTTCCCGATGATGCCTCGGGAAAGATGAATGCACTCACAAGTTCACTGTTCAAAATCACAGTAGATGGAACGGGGGATGACATATGTGCAATACGGCAACAGCGCTCTAAATGGACAGATACCGCCAAAAGATGAGGTTCGTATAGCTGAACACCGAGAGAACCAAACAGCTCACAAAGTATAAAAAAGTGATGCTTGCTCTGGATAGGATACATATGGAGATGAACTATAAATAGTGTCACTAGAAAGTACTTCCTTTTTGAGTGTACGCAGAAAACGAAATAGGGGGATTTAAAACACGGGGAATAGAATTAGAGACTAAGATGAACAATATGGGGAGAGATGTGAAGAAAGTATCAGCGGGTGTGGAACAGATAGGAAGTTTGCGTTTGAGTCAGACGAAGAAGAAGAAGAAGAAGAAGAAGAAGAAGAAGAAGAAGAAGAAGAAGAAGAAGAAGAAGAAGAAGAAGAAGAAGAAGAAGAAGAAGAAGAAGAAGAAGAAGAAGAAGAAGAAGAAGAAGAAGAAGAAGAAGAAGAAGAAGAAGAAGAAGAAGAAGAAAGAGAAGAAGAAGAAGAAGAAAGAAGAAGAAGAAAAGAAGAAGAAGAAGAAGAAGAAGAAGAAGAAGAAGAAGAAGAAGAAGAAGGAAGAAGAAGAAGAAGAAGAAGAAGAAGAAGAAGAAGAAGAAGAAGAAGAAGAAGAAGAAGAAGAAGAAGAAGAAGAAGAAGAAGAAGAAGAAGAAGAAGAAGAAGAAGAAGAAGAAGAAGAAGAAGAAGAAGAAGAAGAAGAAGAAGAAGAAGAAGAAGAAGAAGAAGAAGAAGAAGAAGAAGAAGAAGAAGAAGAAGAAGAAGAAGAAGAAGAAGAAGAAGAAGAAGAAGAAGAAGAAGAAGAAGAAGAAGAAGAAGAAGAAGAAGAAGAAGAAGAAGAAGAAGAAGAAGAAGAAGAAGAAGAAGAAGAAGAAGAAGAAGAAGAAGAAGAAGAAGAAGAAGAAGAAGAAGAAGAAGAAGAAGAAGAAGAAGAAGAAGAAGAAGAAGAAGAAGAAGAAGAAGAAGAAGAAGAAGAAGAAGAAGAAGAAGAAGAAGAAGAAGAAGAAGAAGAAGAAGAAGAAGAAGAAGAAGAAGAAGAAGAAGAAGAAGAAGAAGAAGAAGAAGAAGAAGAAGAAGAAGAAGAAGAAGAAGAAGAAGAAGAAGAAGAAGAAGAAGAAGAAGAAGAAGAAGAGCTATAACGGCAACCACACCCGCACACTGGGCCGTCATGGTGGTTCAATATATAGCGAACACTACAAAATGACAATGATCTGGTTGGTTTCATTGTGTTATGCGATTTACATTGAAATATTTGTTGTCTTGGAGCCTATGAGTCTATTCAAATAGCATGAAAAACAATTCCATGTGTATGGATCGGCACTTATACAAGTAAGGGATACATAGAGATTATAGTATACACAAGTATTATATAATTGAATAGCCACAACAGAGATTCGAACCAACCTTCCGCATGTAAAACCTGCAAGCTCCATTTGGAGCATATGGTGTTTATGATTGGTGGGGGTTTGCGGTTAATTTATTATACGGTTACAAATAGCCAGTTTTATGACAAGCCTCCGTGTGATCCCCTGCTAGTAGCATGGTAGGGTGCGTTATCATCGTTTTGCTTTCTATGTGGTTCTGATAATGCACTGACCGAGCCAAGCAAGGGTACCCTAGAGACTGAAGAAACTTCGAAATACAAGAAGAAATAGCCAATTTTATAAGAACCCCATCTAGTCGCCGCCTACGACATGCATGGTAGGTTACTGTCTTACTGTTACTGTCTTACTGTTCTGAGCTTTCCTTATAGTCCCGAAAACACACTGGGGAGGCACGAGTAAAGCAAGAGTACCCTAGCAACTGAAGAAGCCAGTGTACTTGACGATCGAAACACATCATCAATGGCTGTTCTCTATAGTCTAGTGTGTTCTTTCATGTCTACTTCCTTCTATAAGTGCCAGTCAACACATACATGCATTATTTGGTTGACATACTATAATTATTGTATAAAAACGTTCAGCGAGGGCTATGTTAAAGATTACACATTTGAATGAACACATAAGCAACAGTACTTGTCTTGAATTATTGCCTCTCTGACGTCAATCGGCAGGTAAAAACAGGTATTTTTTGCTTGGCCTATAATATCTGCAGCAGGAGTTACCTGCAGATTTCTGCCACGTTTTACAGAGCTGTCCTTGGTGCCAAAAACAGCTGTTTTGCAGTTGATCGTGGGAAAGTTTGCGAGAGGAAATGGGAACTGAGTTTCACCACTGTGCAAGAGAAAGCCATGGCTACGGGTATGCTACTCTGTGAGGTGGTGTAGTGTTGAACTGGCATCTCACAACAGTGTAGACGAACAAGTTGGGTAACACTAGTGTGTGTGGCTTCGGAGTGTTGTGGGTGGAAGTGTGTGGGGAAGGTGGCTCTGTGTGTAGACAGATGTGTAGGCGTATGAATGAGTGTGGGTGGATCGCATGATACTTTACACGGAGTGCTGTAAACGTGTTCTTTATACAAGTGTGTAGATGTGCTAAGTACGCTTGTTCTGATGGGTGTCGATGAACCAATGAGTAGATGTACACGGTTATAGATTTACAAGTGTGTAGATGTGCAAGGTTATTGATGTACAAGTTTCACGATGTACAAGACTATAAGTCTGCAAATGTGTAGATGTACAAGATTATTTGTGTGCAAATGTGTATGTGTACAAGGTTATTGGTGTACAAGTGTTTGGATGTACAAGGTTATTGATGCACAGGTGTGTAGATGTGCAGGCTTATTGATGTACAAGTATCTGGATGTACAAGATCATTGATGTATTAGTGTGTAGATGTGCAAGGTTATTGGTGTACACATTTGTAGATGTTCAAGGTTGTTGATGTACAAGTTTGTAGATGTACAAGGTTATTGAAATACAAGTGTGTAGATGTACAAATGTGTAGATGTACAAGGTTATTGAAGTACAAGTGTATAGATGTACAAGGTTATTGATGTACAAATGTGTAGATGTACAAGGTTATTGAAGTAAAAGTGTGTAGATGTACAAGGTTATTGATGTATACGTGTGTAGATGTGCAAGGTTATAGGTGTACACGTTTCTGGATGTACAAGGTTATTAGTGTACACGTGTGTAGATTTACAAGGTTATTGGTGTACAAGGTTATTGAAGTACACGTGTGTTGATATTCAAGGTTATTGATGTACACGGTTATTTATGTACAAGGTTAATGATGTACACGGTTATTAATGTACACGGTTATTGAAATACAAGTGTGTAGATGTGCAAGTTTATTGATTTACAATGTTATTGATGTACACGGTTATTGGTGTACACGTTTATTTGAGTACAAGTGTGTAGATGTGCAAGGGTATTAATGTACAAGGTTATTGATGTACAAGGTTATTGATGTACATGGTTATTGAAGTGCGAGTATGTAGATGTTCAAGTTTATTCGTGTACAAGGTTATTGAAGTACAAGTGTGTAAATGTACAAGGTTATTGAAGTACACGTGTTTAGATGTACAAGGTTATTGAAGTACATGTGTTTAGATGTACAAGGTTATTGATGTAAAGGCGTGTAGATGTACAAGGTTCTTGATGTACACGTGTAAATGTACAAGGTTATTGAAGTACAAATGTATAGATGTACTAGGTTATTGATGTACACGTGTGTAAATGTTCAAGTTTATTGATGTACACGTGTATAGATGTACACGATTGTTTATGTATAAGTGTGTAGATGTACAAGTGTTTAGATGTACAAGGTTGTTGGTGTACACGTGTTTACATGTACAAGTTTGTTGATGTACACGTGTTTAGATGTACAAGGTTGTTGGTGTATAAGTGTTTAGATGTACAAGATTGTTGATGTACACGTGTTTAGATGAACATGGTTGTTGGTGTACAAGTGTTTAGATGTACAAGGTTGTTGGTATACAAGTGTTTAGATGTACAAGGTTGTTGGTGTACAAGTGTTTAGATGTACATGGTTGTTTGTGTACACGTTTTCGATGTACATGGTTGTTGGTGTACAAGTGTTTAGATGTACAAGGTTGTTGGTTTACAAATGTTTAGATGTACAAGGTCGTTGATGTACATGTGTTTAGATGTACAAGGTTTTTGGTGTACAAGTGTTTAGATGTACAAGGTTGTTGGTGTACAAGTGTTTAGATGTACAAGGTTGTTGGTGTACAAGTATTTAGATGTACACGGTTGTTGGTGTACACGTGTTTTGATGTACAAGGTTGTTGGTGTACAAGTGTTTAGATGTACAAGGTTGCTGGTGTACAAGTGTTTAGATGTACAAGGTTGTTGGTGTACATGTGTTAAGATGTACAAGGTTGTTGGTGTACAAGTGTTTAGATGTACAAGGTTGTTGGTATACAAGTGTTTAGATGTACAAGGTTGTTGGTGTACAAGTGTCAAGATGTACAAGGTTGTTGGTGTACAAGTGTTAAGATGTACAAGGTTGTTGGTGTACAAGTGTCAAGATGTACAAGGTTGTTGGTGTACAAGTGTTTAGATGTACAAGGTTGTTGGTGTACAAGTGTTAAGATGTACAAGGTTGTTGGTGTACAAGTGTTTAGATGTACAAGGTTGTTGGTGTACAAGTGTTTAGATGTACAAGGTTGTTGGTGTACAAGTGTTTAGATGTACAAGGTTGTTGGTGTACACGTGTTTTGATGTACAAGGTTGTTGGTGTACATGTGTTAAGATGTGCAAGGTTGTTGTTGTACAAGTGTTAAGATGTACAAGGTTGTTGGTGTACAAGTGTTAAGAAGTACAAGGTTGTTGGTGTACAAGTGTTTAGATGTACAAGGTTGTTGGTGTACAAGTGTTTAGGTGTACAAGATTGTTGGTGTACACGTGTTTAGATGTACAAGGTTGTTGGTGTACAAGTGTTTAGATGTACAAGGTTGTTGGTGTACATGTGTATAGATGTACAAGTTTATTGATGTACACATGTATATATGTTCAATGTTATTGATGTACAAATGGGTAGATTTGGTAGAGGGTAGAGAAATGGGCCCTAAACTAACATGTCGGATCCGGCCTGCGACATCATTTCATCCGGCCCGTCGACGGTACTCGAACTTCCTTGATATAACGTATGGAACACGAGACGTTGTGATACAATTTACATGTAAATATTATGTTTAGAATAATTTGAGATCTTGACACGTGCGGAGACCTCCTGGCTGCAATGTGTCCTAAAATTACTATTTTCAATTACAAATTGTTGTATCTAGATTTTCTTGTTTATTGTAATGTTTGCTTATTTCGCGCAATCCCAAGTCCTTCCCCGGCTCGTGGTAGCGCCGCGTACGCTCTGACGTTACCATGGTTTCCATTGCAACACACACACACACACGCGCGCACATCTTTCCCTCCCCCAGATGCGTCCGCTGTCAACACATGTCCGATGCTCCAGAAATATTTACTTCTGTTTGCCAGTCATCCATTGTATAGGGAACAAGGATCTCCTTGTTTGACAGTGATAGGTAAGTGAACTACAAGTGTGAATAGAGGCAATAAAGTAGCAAACATAGAATAAAAATACCACAGAAGCCTCGTGCTATTACGAAACTATTATCCCCAGATCAGAAGAATTCCCCGGTCAAGGTGTTAATCGAGCTGGTCTCTAGGCCAGTGTTTTTTTAACCTTTCTGCGGGAGCAGATCCTTACGCAAATGTTTACATTGCTCAAGGAACTCTGTGCGATGATCCAAGTGTCTGTTCTAATGGGGCAGAAATGTTGCATGTAGGCGATTTCGGTCTGTTTCGGCGGAACCATTGGCTGCTACTCGCGGAACCCCGGTTGAAAAACTCTGCTCTAGGCTGTTTATT
This sequence comes from Cepaea hortensis, assembly GCA_963921405.1. Classification (NCBI taxonomy): domain Eukaryota; kingdom Metazoa; phylum Mollusca; class Gastropoda; order Stylommatophora; family Helicidae; genus Cepaea; species Cepaea hortensis. The sequence continues at coordinate 14,585,453 of OY992878.1, forward strand.
TAGGCCGGCCCTATTTATATATTTGGAAACCTTATTATGAGATATATTATATTAACAAATGTACCTATAAACTTTATATGTACCTCTGGTGAGCCGTAGCAGCTGTGTTTTGAAAGCGGGTATACGGAATTACGAGGACTTGTGCCACGGAGACCGGCGCAAGAATTATACAGAATGAGTATGCGGCCCGAGCTCGTCATTTTGTCAGTTATCCGGCCCGCCGTGAAAATAAGTTTGGTGACCCTTGGTCTAGACAAATCTAAGTTCAGTAGTTTGCCATTGATTTTGGAACGATACGTCAACGCTGAAGTTCAACTGACTTGTGTAGGCAACGATCACATTACTCCGTCATGAGATCACCGGAAGTTCAACTGACCAGTGTAGGCAACGATCACCCTACTCCGTCATGAGATCACCGGAAGTTCAACTGACCAGTGTAGGCAACGATCACCCTACTCCGTCATGAGATCACCGGAAGTTCAACTGACCAGTGTAGGCAACGATCACCCTACTCCGTCATGAGATCACCGGAAGTTCAACTGACCAGTGTAGGCAACGATCACCCTACTCCGTCATGAGATCACCGGAAGTTCAACTGACCAGTGTAGGCAACGATCACCCTACTCCGTCATGAGATCACCGGAAATTCAAGCGCAAGAGCATTACGCTTGTTATCTGTTCTATTGGTAGTATACTAGACGCAGCATAATTGTTCATTACGCTTGTTATTTGATCTATGTTGGTAGTATCTTAAGCCTAGTACAACCGACCTTTGTGTTTGGGGCTCTGTTATTTGACCTATAGGCATAGACCTTCTCTATACAGAGTTTTTGTTGGACAGATCTGCTGGTTCTTCTTTCATCCAATGGATTTGTAATTGTTCGTCAAAAACATTAGTTACATGAGCCTGTGCCGGGCGTCGCAATCAAGGCCATCAACTTATTTTTTTTTTTTTTTTTTTTTTTTTTTTTCTTCTTTTTAATAGCTATTTGTGATATTCTAGACCAGTTTACTTTGAATAGATTACCCTTGCTTTCTGAACGGCGACGATCATACACTTGTGAAAAACAAAACACTGCCGTCTGCTTCTAAATCCCTTGCGGCTGGCTCTGAATGTGTTATGTCGGGATTGTGAAAATAGGTTTACCACAACTAAGCCACAGATGCCAGCTGGTGATATACTCGACCCAGAACAACTGTCAAGTGTGTATGTGACCGTGTTCTGTGTTTGTGACTGTGTTACTTGTTCTATGTTTGTGACTGTGGTACTTGATCTATGTTTTTGGCTGTGTTACTTGATCTATGTTTGTGGCTGTGTTACTTGATCTATGTTTGTGGCTGTGTTACTTGATCTATGTTTGTGACTGTGTTACTTGTCTATGTTTGTGACTGTGTTACTTGATCTGTGTTTGTGACTGCGTTACTTGTCTATGTTTGTGACTGTGTTACTTGATCTGTGTTTGTGACTGCGTTACTTGATCTGTGTTTGTGACTGTGTTACTTGTTCTATGTTTGTGACTGCGTTACCTGATCAATGTTTGTGGCTGTGTTACTTGATCTATGTTTGTGGCTGTGTTACTTGATATATTTGTGACTGTGTTACTTGATCTACGTTTGTGACTGTGTTACTTGATCTATGTTTGTGGCTGTGTTACTTGATCTATGTTTGTGACTGTGTTACTTGATCTATGTTTGTGGCTGTGTTACTTGATATATTTGTGACTGTGTTACTTGATCTATGTTTGTGACTGTGTTACTTGATCTATGTTTGTGGCTGTGTTACTTGATCTATGTTTGTGGCTGTGTTACTTGATCTATGTTTGTGGCTGTGTTACTTGATCTATGTTTGTGACTGTGTTACTTGATCTATGTTTGTGGCTGTGTTACGTGATCTATGTTTGTGGCTGTGTTACTTGATCTAAGTTTATGGCTGTGTTACTTGATCTGTGTTTGTGACTTTGTTACTTGATCTATGTTTGTGGCTGTGTTAATTGATCTATGTTTGTGGCTGTGTTACTTGATATATTTGTGACTGTGTTACTTGATCTACGTTTGTGACTGTGTTACTTGATCTATGTTTGTGGCTGTGTTACTTGATCTATGTTTGTGGCTGTGTTACTTGATATATTTGTGACTGTGTTACTTGATCTATGTTTGTGACCGTGTTACTTGATCTATGTTTGTGGCTGTGTTACTTGATCTATGTTTGTGGCTGTGTTACTTGATCTATGTTTGTGATCGTGTTACTTGATCTATGTTTGTGACTGTGTTACTTGATCTATGTTTGTGGCTTTGTTACTTGATCTGTGTTTGTGGTTGTGTTACTTGATCTGTGTTTGTGGCTGTGTTAATTGATCTATGTTTGTCACTGTGTTACTTGATCTATGTTTGTGGCTGTGTTACTTGATCTATGTTTATGACTGTGTTACTTGATCTATGTTTGTGACTGTGTTACTTGATCTATGTTTATGACTGTGTTACTTGATCTATGTTTGTGACTGTGTTACTTGATCTATGTTTGTGACTGTGTTACTTGATCTATGTTTATGACTGTGTTACTTGATCTATGTTTATGACTGTGTTACTTGATCTATGTTTGTGACTGTGTTACTTGATCTATGTTTGTGACTGTGTTACTTGATCTATGTTTGTGACTGTGTTACTTGATCTATGTTTGTGACTATGTTACTTGATCTATGTTTGTGACTGTGTGACTTGATCTATGTTTGTGACTGTGTGACTTGATCTATGTTTGTGGCTGTGTGACTTGATCTATGTTGTTAGCGGCGTTCTGCTGACTGGAGGACAGACAACACACGGAAATCGTGATTTTAACAGACTGATAAAGTATGCCGAGGAAGGTGAAGACATGCATGCCTCGGACAGAATGTCAGGCTGTAATTCAACAATCAAAACTACAGAGCATTTGTTGCATTCCCCCCCCCCCTCCCCCACCACCACCACCTCCCCCAGAACAATGGACCACCAAACTATCGTCTGTCAAGACGACAACACGACATTCAATCAGTATGATATTTTTATACAAGTATGACTAACATATTTAATTGTCTTTTTGTTTTTATTTGCTTTAATAACCAACCTTCTCTATACTGAGTTCTTGTTGGACAGATCTGCTTGTTCTTATTTCCGTCCAATGACTTTGTAATTGACTTCTCTTACATTTAGCTTCAAAGTTTGATATTTGTTTTTAATTCATTGGCATCTAACCGCCTTGACAGCCAGACGATAATTTGTTACATGGCGCTTCAGGAACGTCATAACTTCAACTGATGGTGGGGACCAGGGACATATTCGTTCCTCTGCACCATACACACTATTTCAAAGGACCCCAACCACATCTGCCTTAATATGCACCAATACCCGAGGAAGCGATGCAGACCCGGCCAATCTGTCCGCCTGTTCGTTTCCCGCCACACCAGCATCTCCTGGGTAACACATTTTATAGATGCCCTCTATTTCGGATATTTTAATGGAGGCCTACCACTCTGCCCGAAGCATTCTTGTCTTCACCTTTCTCATCATACTTCGCAACTGCTCTGTAAATAGACACAACACACCTAGTGTTCTTTACATCAAGAAGAAAGGAGATAAAGCATCATCAACAATCAAGTGGCTTCCCACTGGCGTAGGAGATCATGCCACTCCACCTCTTGCGATCTCCAACAGCGTGTAGGAATCCGTTTGCCATAATATAATGCTGTTAAGAATCTTCTCTCACTGACTTCCTCTATCTTTCATTCTACAAATCTGTCCAGCCTTCACAAAGTATTCATGAGCGAATGGTCTCATAATGTGGTCACAATAAATTTTTGGTGTTTGCTTAGATTTCAGCATCCTTCAAAACCTTTAGATTACTTATTTTACCTGTCCATTGAATTTTTCACTGTTTGTGTAAAATAACAGATAAGAGATGTAGCGGCTGCTGTAGGATATACATGATATAAAATAATAGATCAGAGGCGTCGTGGCTGCAGCAGGATATGCAGGATATACATGATATAAAATAATAGATCAGAGACGTCGTGGCTGCAGCAGGATATGCAGTGTCACACGTTTCTCTTGATGATAATATCACGAAGTTCTCACGATGATACTGTTCATGATATTGATGATAAGTTTTGTGTGATGGTCGTTGTCTAGGTAACGATGTTCATGGTGTGTCAATGGAGATATCTGTCTTGCAATGTAACTCACCCCCGCAGTGCATATTCACCAGGCATTAAACAAGATTCCGTTGGCGCACATAATCCTTTATTACAAAAATAAGACGGACAAACGGAACAGGTTTATACATCCAGGAACATAACGTAATCCATAGAATAGAAATATCCTCCTCACAATTTAACCAGCTCACATCAATGCCTTCTCACGGCTGGCTTCTAATCTCAATCCACAAGACAGGTAATCCAGCTACTATCCACGGCTGGGTCTCCCACAATACAACCCACACATTGGGTTGGAGCCAATGCTCAACTATAGAACCCACTCTGGGTTTAGGCCCACACTCAATACAGAACCCACTCTGGGTTCAGGCCTGTCTTCACCACTCGAAGAACAACACAACACGGAGCTCTCTCTTAAACGACCTGACCCGCAGTCGGTCTCTTCTCTCACTGACTTTCCAGTCTCTTGACTTCACACAACACACCACTCTCTTTCGACCCATCCCCCCCTGGGGATTTCCACTCATATCCGCCCCATTATTTCTGAGGGTTGATTGTTTTCCTCGTAGCCAGGTCAGTCACTTTACTGTCTCCCACTCTCATCTCCATTCTTCCTCCTGCCCGGTCACTCAACTCAATGTCAGTGACCCAGGCTTATGTCATTACCCCCCTCTTAAAAGAAAACTTCGTTTTCAAATATTGGGAGACTAAAACTTACTAAACATGTGACCCAGACATATAGCCTGGGTAGCCCTAAGTATGGCTGCACCTTACTCCAGCTACCACACTACATAATACATCAAATGCTCATAGTACACTCCTATATTCATCACACATAAATACAACCATCTATCTTGTGTATCAATGCATGAACTAATACATCACATCATAATAATAATACATCATAGAAAAGCATTATACTTATGTACCCTCAGATCTCTTACTACTTTACGACCACACAAGACTATTTGTGTACCGACCCTATATCAGGTGGTTCTGTTCTTGCATTAACCCACCTCTGATTCCTGTCGATGCTGTGTCTACCTTTCATGTACCCATGACTCATGGTACCTCTACAATTCCAACATCTGTTTGCTATCCCTAGCCCTGGGTCAGTAATGTCGCGAAAACTCTTTTGACCTGACTCAACTTTCCTATCTGCATATTGGACCGTTACACTTGAGTCTCTGTTTAGTCTGAACTCTTTATTCAATATTGGCCCATATACCTGGCACCTTACTTTCTGCTGCATACGCCTTATGCCTATGTGCCCTGCACATGCACTATCCTGAGCTGTTCTAGTATATCGGTCTCTATGTGCTAAAGGTACTGCTCCTTGCCCACGTGCAGTTCCACTATCTGACAAGCGGTGAGTGAGAACATTGTTCTTCCTCTCGAAGCACCATCTACCTTTCTTTGACTGCCTATTTTCTACTCTCCTACACCCTTGGGAACATTTGTTCAGAGTAGTATCTTGTCTCTGGGATTCCCTAGCACTATATTTGGGATCCATTCTCATCTGCTCAGCTGTACTATCCTTGTCCTGAGTTCCTGTGTCTACTTCAAGTGCCTCTTCTACCTCAGCTATACTCTCTAATTTAGGTTCTTTTGTGGTAACTACCTCATTACTGCTTACACTATATTTTCGGTCCCAATAAACTACTTCCTCTTCTGTACACTCTTTAACTCCTATAACATTTCCTATGATCAAATCAGCCACTGGTGAGTCCAAAACACACGCTGTCACTCTTCCAGTGATATATGGTGTTTTTACTGTTATTATGGCTACTGGGTAGAACTCTACTGTGCCATTGAATGTTATGCATCTAATCTTTTTCCCTGTATAATCCAAGGGATCTATTAAACTTCTCCTCACTCCGATAGACGTACATCCGGAATCCCTAATTGTTAACGCTGGCCTATCATTGACGAATCCCTGATGCAGCTTAAGGCTTCCTCCTTCATGCACTGCTGATCCTGCTTTCACTGTATGACCACATATTAGGACTGGCTGACTGTCTTTTTCAAAAAGAGGTTTGCACCCACTACAATCTTCATTGTTCAGTGTCTCAATTACTTGCGCTGCATTTGAGTGCTCTGTTTCTCTCATTCTACATTGATGGCTGAAATGCCCCTTCCTACCACATTTGAAACAAGTGACCTCCTTCCTTGCGTTACTTGTTGGCTCACTAGCTGGTTGTGCATCACACTGTGCTGCCTTGTGTCTCCAGCTCCCACAATTCCAACATCCGGCATAATTTGGACGTCTCTGGAAGTTCCCTCTTCTATATGGGTACCGTCCTACTCTACCAACATTGTTTCCTCGGAAACCATTATCTTGAAGTTCATGCTGCTCACCTTTCTGTGCTGAATCCACACTTTTCGCCCTTGGTCTGATGACTGGATTCTGGTCCTGTTTAGTGTACGCTGCACAGACTATTTCCTCACTCATTAGTTTCCCAATCGATACGTTAGGATGTGCAGTCATGTAGTTTTGCCCTAACTGAGACATTGTGTCTATGTCCTTTGGCTTCCGTTCCTCAAAGAAAGCCACTAAGTTAGAATTGCATGCAGATACTACCTTGTCTCTTAACATTAGATCTACTAATTTATTAAAATCTTTCCCTACTTCTGCGAGCTCCATCCATTTGTTAAATGTATTCTTTACAGTGTTAACAAAATCTGTGAAATCTTGATTTGTCTCTGGCCCTAACTGTCTAAACTTTGTTCTATATCCATGTTCAGTGAGTTGGAACTTAGTCAGCAAACGTTGACGTAAGATAGTGTAGTTGTTCCTTTCTTCTACAGGTAAATTGAACATGGTGTCTAGTGCCTTGCCCGTAAGCAGCTCCCCTAGTCTAATAGCATACTGTTCTTCGGGGATGCCTAACACTTTCGCACTTGCTTGAAATCTGTCCAAATAAGATTCAAGGTTGTCTCGGTCCGTAAAGTATGGCAGTTTTAATCTCTGTGACGACTGTGAAGGTTTTCCGCTTTCCTCACTTTGACCCTTTGAAGATAGTTCTAGTTTTCTGAGAGCAATTTCAGCTTCCATCTTAATCTTCTCTTTCTCAATTTCCACCGCATTTGTGTGTTTTAACTTTTCAAGTTCCATTTGTGTCTCTCTCTCTCTTCCTGTAGACGCTTGTTTTCTATTTCAGCTAGTTTTACTTGTGTCTCTTTCTCTTCCTGTAGACGCTTGGCTTCCATTTCAGCCTGTCTTTGTTCTCTCTCAGCTAACTTTTCTTCCTGTAGACGCTTTGCCTCGCGTTCATTATGCCTCTCCTCTCTTTCCGTCTGTTGTTGTTCTTTTGCTTCGGCATACTCCTGTAACTCTTTACCTTTCAGGCCTATTCTTTCACCTGCTTCAATATAATCCATTAAAGTAGGCATCTTGTACTTGTGGACACGTTGCTGTGAATCAGCCAACTATAAATGTACAGACTCTGCTGTTAGTCTTTGTGTCACTTGCCTAAGTACACCCGCACTCCCTGTGTACGTAAATCCGTAGTGCTACAATATCACTCTGTACTCACCCAGTCACTCTATAAGTACTAGGTAGTGAGGGGGGAAGTATCACCTATACTCCCTTATATCTATATATCTATGACCAAAAGTTCATAAAGTCCCTGGAAATATTGTTAAACATACATATCAATACATATACAAACAAATTGATGATAACACTAAGTGATGACTATCCAACGCTAGACTTCACCAGCTGAGTACACGGAGACGATGATGACACAGAAATAAACCACAGTAACAACCACAAGCTTGTGTAGAGACATCCACAGTGCGCGTAAAATAAAAATATAAATTGACCAAGACCACTAGACAGCAGAAATGACGAAAGATCACAATAAAAACATATATCCGAACACAACAAATATTATATGTAAATATAACGAAAAGAAAGAGAGAAAGAAAAAGAATATATACTGAAAATATACACAGATCTGACGTCAGACAACTCGGCTCTAGATATTGGTTAAGACTATTTCAATGCCCCTGCACGATACGTCAACTCATTAACGTTTTTCTTACAAAAATATCGTAAGCACCAGAAAGACAAATAAATTATTGTGCTGTATCCCGACTCTCGAGAAACACCCCAACAAATCCCCTACTCTTGACAAACACTGGACCACATACAAGTAACAGCTTAACAACCGAAAACAATATTTATAAGACAATGAGCAGCAAACAGAATGTCCACATCGTTGGCCGATAAATATGTGCCCACTAATCCGTCGCCAAAAGTTCTTTTTATTCAATGTCTACGACGCTAGATTTCAAACCGACTTCTTGTTTTGTTGAGTGGTTATTGAATTCACGTGGTGATCAAAAGTTCCAATTGTCGACAAAAGTTGAAGATGATAGTGATATCCGTAACGTTATTGTACTTTCTCTGTACGTGGTAATAATCCAAAGTGTTCTTTCGATTATTTGTTACTCTCGTTGCGGAGATGGCGCTTCGCTGTATCATTAATGTTATGGATTTCCGTTATCCGACAAGATTCACCAAAAAGAAAAGAAGAATGGCAGCCAATGTTCAGCACTTTAAATTTGGATATATAGATCCTTATTGGCAAAGAAATACGACAATGGTTGCGATGACGATAAGTTAAAACTGTTTGCTCATAACAGAATAATGATGACAAAGGCTTGAACAAAGACGAACAATCAAGTCTGGTTTCACACAAAACGCCTTGTTTTGTTCCTTCACAATGAGTCAGCTTGACCACCATAGGTCGTGGAAATTCCCGAGTATCTTTCCTCCTTCCACCCCCAACTCACAATGTCATCTCAATTTCTCTTTATCACCCTCAGTGAAAAATTCCTCCGTAAAACAGTTTTCACACAAACTTGACAGCCCCACCCGGCTGCGGTATTAACTTCGTGGAAAATCACACTTTCCACTGCTGCCCTAGCACGGCTGTGGTGGGGGTTAACGTAACTTTCCCCTCGTACCTGGACGCTGGTGTACCCACCCGTCCTATTTACTGCGTCGAAAAATCTTGACCAGTCAACTTGCAACAACACAGTGCGCTTGCCTCCAGCACACACACACCAAATATCCCACCACACACAGGATGTTGAGACGAAATTACTCGCTGTCTTCAATCTTTGGTTCAATCCTGTCAAACACACACACTCCAGGACTGACCGCACTTGTTGCAACCACCGTTTTGTCCCCTCGACATTTCCTCTGTGCTGTCCGTTACCAAACACCCCTGCTACTGCAATCGACTTTCCCAGTCGATTTTTGCTGCGTTAATTCTTCTGGGGTGCCCGCTCGCGTCGCAATGACGTGTGCTGACTGTCGTTAATTTACCTGTAGTATGACCTTCACTTGAACTGTCTGCTAGCTGGTGATTTCCGCCGCGTACCCTCCCCGCGCGCTGACAGTTTTTTCTTCGATGTGGCGTCTTACACACACAACAGAATTGCTGTTACTCTCTTGACGCAGTACTGTATAAATTGATGGAACGAAGTCACAGATAATAACTCCTCTCTTTCAGCGAAGAGCCCACAGATACTCCTTACTAAGTGACGAGCGCCCAGATGTCACACGTTTCTCTTGATGATAATATCACGAAGTTCTCACGATGATACTGTTCATGATATTGATGATAAGTTTTGTGTGATGGTCGTTGTCTAGGTAACGATGTTCATGGTGTGTCAATGGAGATATCTGTCTTGCAATGTAACTCACCCCCGCAGTGCATATTCACCAGGCATTAAACAAGATTCCGTTGGCGCACATAATCCTTTATTACAAAAATAAGACGGACAAACGGAACAGGTTTATACATCCAGGAACATAACGTAATCCATAGAATAGAAATATCCTCCTCACAATTTAACCAGCTCACATCAATGCCTTCTCACGGCTGGCTTCTAATTTCAATCCACAAGACAGGTAATCCAGCTACTATCCACGGCTGGGTCTCCCACAATACAACCCACACATTGGGTTGGAGCCACTGCTCAACTATAGAACCCACTCTGGGTTTAGGCCCACACTCAATACAGAACCCACTCTGGGTTCAGGCCTGTCTTCACCACTCGAAGAACAACACAACACGGAGCTCTCTCTTAAACGACCTGACCCGCAGTCGGTCTCTTCTCTCACTGACTTTCCAGTCTCTTGACTTCACACAACACACCACTCTCTTTCGACCCATCCCCCCCTGGGGATTTCCACTCATATCCGCCCCATTATTTCTGAGGGTTGATTGTTTTCCTCGTAGCCAGGTCAGTCACTTTACTGTCTCCCACTCTCATCTCCATTCTTCCTCCTGCCCGGTCACTCAACTCAATGTCAGTGACCCAGGCTTATGTCATGCAGGATATACATGATATAAAATAATAGATCAGAGACGTCGTGGCTGCAGCAGGATATGCAGGATATACAATAATACATAACAGACGTAACGGTTGTAGCAGGATATACAGGATCATCAATCAATCAATAATGTGACGTCTCCACAGTGAAGATTTCCTGCAATGGGTCTCCAACACTGCCTATCTCTTACAACAATAAAAAACAAGATCAAGTCTCAAGAAATTCGTTTGCTTGTCCACAATTTGTCCAGGATTCACAATCACTGATTCTATGTAACATGCAACATTACGTTTTCTAATCTCCAACGACAAGGATTTATTGCATAATATATTATTCATTTCATAAAATGCAGTTAGTGCTTCTTTTGTTCTTTTCTTTATATGTGTGAAACATATTCCGTTGGATGTTATAGATATGCTTAGACATTTAAATTCCTGTACTTGAGGAGGGCCGGTCTCTCTGGTCTAGGGGTTACACGACTTTCTCCGTAATCCCGTATACTCTCGTATCGTGACGTGAAGTGCGCGAGAATTGGTAGCGGTTCTCTCCGTGTCGGTAACTTATGGAGTATGTGAGCCGGTCGCTCAAAAAGCAATGGCAAACTACTGAGCGTAATCTTGCCAAGAAATCAACAATCAGCTGAAAGATGCTGATGTTGACAGCAATGTCATGTAAAGGATACGCGAAAAAAAAAGAAAAAAAAAACTTGAGGAGGAGGAGGGTGGGTGTCTTCTTTCCCTCAAATATGATTTTCATACGTTGTCTTCTTAGCGTTGGAGGTCATCATCTGTGCTATATCTACAGTCGTGTTTCCGGGATGATATCCATAGATTTCTCTTGGTCAGTGCGGGGATCCGCTAAGTTCCGCCTCCACCCAGAACTATCTGAAAACCACATATCTATGTAGGCGATGAAGTCCTCAGCGATGTGCTTCAGCCAGCACTATCTGAATACCACAGATTTCCCCAGCGATGTTCTTCAACCAGCACTATCTGAATACCACAGATTTCCCCGGCGATGTTCTTCAGCCAGCACTATCTCAATACCACAGATGTGTCTTTCTTACAGCTGAAATACCAATTCTGCTTCCAGTTTTATATGTTCTCTGTCAGCCACAGGCTATTCTGCATCGGATCGCTTTGTGTTGATTTTCACAATGTTATGAGGGTAGGTGGTTAGCAAAGTAATAATAAACTACTCAACGTAAAATTGTCTAGAAAATCATAGACAACAACCACAACAAAAATGCTAGGATTGAGTGTGACGTCCTGTATATGACATGCAAATAACTTTGTCCAGATTTAGTCGAAGCATCAGATCACGCATTCCCCGTCATTCCAGGTTGGAACGGTGGCTACATCTGGCAACTTTTGGGGCACTCTGGGTAACGTACAGCTTTGATTAGGTTTCACGTGGCAGACGTTCATGTCTAGAGTTCAGCTATGTGTCTATGAATCAGTGAAGATATCTATGAGTCAGGGAAGACACCTATGAGCCAGGGAAGACATCTAGGAGGCAGTGAAGACAACTGAGTCAGTGAAAACATCTATGAGGCAGTGAAGTCATCTATGAGTCAGTAAAGACAACTGTGGGGCAGTGAAAACAACTACGAGTCAGTGAAGACAACTGAGTCAGTGATGACATATATGATTCAGTGAAGACATCTATGAGTCAGTGAAGTAAAGTATGAGTCAATGAAGGCAACTGAGTTAGTGAAGACATCTATGAGTAAGTGATGACATCTGAGTCAGTGAAGAAATCTATGAGTCAGTGAAGACATATATGAGTCAGTGAAGACATCTATGAGTCAGTGAAGACATCTATGAGTCAGTGAAGAAATCTATGAGTCAGTGAAGACATATATGAGTGAGTGAAGACATATATGAGTCAGTGAAGACATCTATGAGTCAGTGAAGACATATATGAGTCAGTGAAGAAATCTATGAGTCAGTGAAGAAATCTATGAGTCAGTGAAGACATATATGAGTCAGTGGAGACATATATGAGTCAGTGAAGACATATATGAATCAGTGAAGACATATATGAGTCAGTGAAGAAATCTATGAGTCTGTGAAGACATATATGAGTCAGTGAAGACATATATGAGTCAGTGAAGACATCTATGAGTCAGTGAAGACATATATGAGTCAGTGAAGACATATATGAGTCAGTGAAGACATATATGAGTCAGTGAAGACATATATGAGTCAGTGAAGACATATATGAGTCAGTGAAGACATCTATGAGTCAGTGAAGACATCTATTAGTCAGTGAAGACAATTATGAGTCAATGCAGACATCTATGAATGAGTGACAACTACCTTGCTTGGTTTCAAACGTCCTGACTTGCATTTGGCGTCTGTAGGTTCAATCAACCAATCAATCAGGTGTGGTGTCCACAATGAAGGTTAGCTGCAATGAATCTCCAAAACTTGTATGTCCCTCGCCCTATGGGTTATGGTTTAGTGACGGCAGTCTCACAATGACCCCACATACCGGGTCCAGGGTTCCCAATCAGCTGAAGGTATTTGGAAGCAGGCCTCTTTGCACTGATTTCGAATTGAATGGCGTCAGCTGTTCAGACATCACTGGCATACTACTAAACGCAAAATAGTAATTCACAAAATGTTAATAAGCACTATTTATTGTCTTCCATTCGATCGCTTTCAATTCAGGCCTAGTCTTTACGCATGCCACTACTTCTAATGTACTGGGCTGACTTTTGCGTGTGGGTTATCTTTCCCTATTACTAGTGTCACTGACCATCAGGCAAATCCACTCCGACCTCAGAAGTACGTACACTTTACGTCCCCATGTCAAGGTCGAGAAGTCAACATTTCAGTCCAACTAAAGTAGGGTTGCACTGCTACCTCGGCATCAGCACACTGGAAGTTTAAGAGCGGAGGCTTTTATCTATTCGGCCATGCTGACCTTCAACACTGGGATTGATTTGAACGTTCTGTACAGGACCCGCAACGAACTAACGAACAGACGTGAACTGTATGTTTGACACATGTTCTTATTTGTCCATCACAAATAATTCGGTCCGTATGAGCTCTGAATGTGTTTGGTGCAGTGTAGACAGTAGATGGTAGTCTTACTAGACCAGTGGTTCTCAACCGGTGGGGAATTCCCCCCCCCCCCAGGGGGGAATTTTGGGGTTTCCAGGGGGGAATGAAGATTATTTCAAGATCGCTTTAATACAAGAACCGATTACTTGATCTTGTTTTTCCCTTCATACGTTACGGTTATGTACGTCTCACCTTTCTAAAATTCATTTTATAAAATAAGTAGACCCACAAATCATGTTTTATGTGGACGTCGAGCGTTGTTTTAGTATGTGCTTCCATTATTACATATACTATGTAGGGGCGGGAGGGGGGAATTTTTAGGTAGAAAATACGAAAAAGGGGGGGGGGGTGTATTTCAGTCTGAAAATGTGGTGAAGGGGGACACGGGCCAAAAAAGGTTGAGAACCACTGTACTAGACGATGGAAGTGCCACGTTGAAAGTTCTTGTTTGTCGGTTTGCCACTGTTATCTCCGCTGCCGATCCTTCTTATTGCGTTCCTGTACTACCGGCGCCAGACATGGACGTTTACTGCAACTTATGCGCGGTAAGTCATAACAATAGAGATTAGATGCCTTAGAAGAGATATGCGGGAGTAACCGTGCAAGATGAAATTAGGAATCAGAAAATTAGAAGATTAAGTCTGAAACCAGCCATGTACTTTAAGAACAACAGATTAAAATGGTTTGGCTACCTCACGAGAATGCCTTGGTATTATCTGCCACAAAGAGCCACATTAAAGAAATATAATGGATACAGAGCAAAGGGAATACCGAGTAAATGTTGGAGTGGTGGTATCAAGAACAACCTTAGAGAAACATATACCATCTACCAAAGAGCATTAGAAATAGCGCATAAAAGATCTTTACATCTTCGCCTAACAATTCACTGAGATAAATGGAGGAAGAAGAACCAGAACAAGACCAAGAAGATGCAGATCTGTAATAATATCTACACATGTTTCCCATTGGCAAGCTAACCGGGGGAAAAATACTGTATTTTTCCCCCGGTTAGCTTGCCAATGGGAAACATGTAATATAAGTGCAATGAAAGTTTCCTTATTACGTTATCTCTGGGCCAATCAACATGTGAACATACACGAACGATGTCAGTCAGAGGAGAGAGCGTGGCGACATTCGAGCTTAAAGTACACAGAATTCAGTAGGGCACATGTTCGTTTGGAGGACTTGAAACGGTTCACAGAAAAGGAATGCATGGGGTAAGCATTATTCGCACGATAAATACACAATTCTTGGCATGTGATCTGGCGTATTCAAACGTAACTTTGGCACACTAACATCTATGGTTACGGGTCACATAGATACCCGGATCTTCCTATTGTTGGGGAGAACATGATGGATGAGAAACATGATGGATGAGAAACTACCAGATAATCCCATTCTGTAGCAAGAGCCTACATTGCATTGGGTACTTACAATACCTTCTACCTTATACAATTACCGGTGTCCATACACTGTATAGTTCTGATCACACTAGCGTGGCCGACATACAGGTCACGGCGATCAAATCGTGCGCAACTCACGAACGTGATCGTAAGAAATTTGAAAACAGTCTCATCTTCAAGTTCCGTTCAATCTCCACTCACGGCCTTTATGTCCAACACAGTTTCATTTAACTTCCACCCCCCCCCCCAATCCCCGCCTCACCCTCCCATCCCCGCAGTTGTATAGTCCACTAAAATGATAGTTGCACATCCATTACTGGATATCGCAGGCAAAATCAGTATTATTTTTGGTGTTTGTGATTTCTTGGCAAGTTTGCGTTCACTTGTTTGCCAATGCTTTCTGAGCGCCCCCGCGGTTCATTAAATTCACAGATAGACGTCAAACGTGTTGGTCGTTTAAGACGTATCCAGTCAAACAAGGATACACATCAGTAACCTCTATATTTTCATATAGTGTTTTTCATTTAGTTGTGTCTGTTTGTGTTTGTGTATTCTATGCTGATAAAGGCTTTAGCCACAACGTCCATTTTGTTTCTTGTAATGGTGTTCTAGAAAAAGCTCACAATCTGCTTCTCGTTTCCTTGGTGTTTCATTCGATGGAGCATTGGCGCTCATCCATCTCATGTGATTTACGCCTATCATCTATAGTTTCTTCCATGTCTTTCCCATACTGCGTTATGTCTGTTTGTCTCTATATGTTGTTTGACTCAACACTTTTACTGTTTGACTCAACATTGTTATTGTTTAACTCAACATTGTTATTGTTTGACTCAACATTATTACTGTTTGACTCAACATTGTTATTGTTTGACTCAACATTGTTATTATTTGACCTAACGGTGTTATTGTTTGACCCAATTGTGTTATTGTTTGACTCATGGGGGATACGGGATGTCAGGCATTGGTAGTATCTTTGGTAAAGATGACTCTCATATCCTTTTCAGAACCCATGCCCCACTGGTCCAAGCCTGAGACCCAGCTCACGCCTGTGGCTCCTAGTAGCTGTCAGCATGCGACAGCGGCAACCCCCCCCCCCCCCCGGGCAACAGCTGTGAGAAGCTGGTTAAACCAGGCGTAGGTAGCCGATTTGGTGTCAAACCAATCGGTGTACTAGGGTATGCTTACCCAGCATGTGAAGACAGGATTCGGCTGACTGCGCGAAAGAAATCATTCCTGATTCAACGGGCAAGACGGCGTTTACCTGCAAAGGGTTGTGGAACGTAATGAGCATGGCAAGGCACGTAGCGCGCCCTGGTCATCCACTGCACCTGTATTCGTCTCCAGTCGTCTCGACTTGTCTTGCCACTGGACTCAGATGGACTCAGGCGAAAGAGTGAGGTCGACGAATTGCGCAACACTTCCTCACTTTAATCCAATTCATCGCGCAAGTTATTCTTCATCCAACGTCATATATCACCTAATATACAAGGCAGGTGGGCCGGTCCTAACAGAGCAGCTTCACCAAGTCTTTACAAACATATGGGTGAACGAGACCATGCCACAATATTTCAAGGACACGTCAATAGTTCACCTTTACAAACGTAAAGGAAACTGCCAATCCTGTGACAACCACCGAGGCATCTCTTTGCTTTCAATTGCAGGGAAGATACTCGCCAAAATTCTTCTCAATCGCCTCACGGCCCATTTCCATCAAGATCTTCTTCCTGAGAGTCAATGTGGCTTCAGAAAAGAACGAGGAACTGTTGACATGATTTTCGCTGCAAGAGAAATATCAGGAACAGAACTGCAAAATGTTCTCCACTTTCATTGACCTTACCAAGGCTTTTGATACAGTCAGTAGAGAAGGACTGTGGAAGATTACGGCAAAATATGGCTGTCCGCGAAAGTTTGTCCAAATAGTGCAGCTATTTCATGATGGTATGCACGCAAGAGTACAGGAAATGGTGAACTGTCTGAGCCCTTTTCTGTCACCAATGTAGTGAAGCAAGGATGTGTCCTGGCACCAACACTGTTCAGCCTCATGTTTTCAGCTATGTTGTCGAATGCCTTCGAGAATAACTACATTGGAATAGGCATCAACTACCGCATGGATGGAAAGTTATTCAATCTCAGAAGGCTGAAAGCTAAAGCAAAAATTAACAGCGTCACCGTCGGAGAGCTCCTGTTTGCTGATGATTGCGCTCTATATGCCAACTCAGAGGCAGACATGCAACACAATGTTTCAGCTTTCTCACATGCCTGTGCCAACTTTGGGCTCAATATCAACTTGGAGAAGGCTGTTGTTATGTACCAACCAGCTCCAGGGAATAATAACACTGTGCCGAATATGAAAGTGAATGGTCATAGACTAAGTGTTGCGGACAAATTCACCTATCTATGCAGCACTGTGTCACAAGCTGCCACAATTTGATGACGAAGTGAATGCAAGAATCTATAAGGCCAGCGCGGCCTTTGGCAGACTGTACAAGAATGTGTGGGACAGAATTAGAATAAGCCTGCTGTCCTATGTGTAAAGAATGAATGTCGTAGTAGTTATTTGTTCTTCTTTACCACTTTAGTGTCGTCCCTGGAGTGAGGGGAATCAACACCCACATTTTTTTAAATTCAATATCTCTATCCTGGAGATATCCAGTAGACTCCGTCCACAACACTCCCTCAATCTGAAGACACCTTCTTCTCACTCTTACTCACTCCTGGATCATGCCCCCTCTCATTCTTCCCCAACATAACATACGTGACAACTCTAGCTTCAACAAATAAAACAAGAAATTTATTAAAGCAAAGAGTATATGTAGGAGAAGTGTGTGTGTGTGTGTATATAAGGTGTAGAATGTGTGACGTGTACTCTAAAGTGTCTATAGACTCAGATCAGTGTTCAGGAGTATAGTCATTCTCATCACGGTGCTGAGAACACACTAGCACCATGTATTCCGGACAAACAACCTCACCAAGGTGATGCTCCTCCGGTCACGTGAAGACTGCCTCCGTTGTCTCTTGAACCACTAGGATGCTTGGACACCCATGCCAAACACTGTCTAATGAGAGTCTTCAATCTGCTTAACACTATGAATTTCCTCTGTTATTTAAATGATTGTTAATCAGAGAATTCTAAGACTATTGTCACTGTTACTGGGGAAATCTTAATGTATCTAGTGTCAATGGTTTTAATGATTCCCCATAATAACACCACACTCTGACTGTTCTATGTATCAGTATAAAGTTGTATGACTGTTCCTGGTATCAGTAGTGTATATCTACAATGTTCTGACTGTTCAGTGATACACTTATCACTTGCTAAAACATAAATCTCATCAGCATGTCCTGCTCAGCTGAAGCCAGGTTCCTGAAAACCAACTTGGGTATAAGCCCAATGTAGCGGCCTCTCAACAACTTCTGACGTCAAATTCTGAGCCATCATCTTCTAAAATGTGTTAGCTTCACTGTTGAAAATCATAGCACACATACATGGACCTGTAAATTGAACCTGTAGAATAGGAATACTATGGTTAGGGCAACTCAATCCTGGCCGGAATTAGGTGAGTGTAGGCCAATAGCAGCACTCAGATCTATAACAGAGATCCGATCTCTGTCATACGGCCAAATAACTCATCATATGATTTGAGACATGGCAACACCAGGAAAGAATAAAGGAACGGGTGGAAACCTAGCAGATGCCCTACTGGAAGATCCTACCATTTCACATTCCTCTCCTCCCTCTCAACCATCCTTAATCTCTCTAATTATTATTCCAGTACATTGTCCTCAACTCCCTGAGTAAAATGATATATCACACAAGCTAGTTGAAGCCACACAATAGAATACTAGTGCCGACGCTCCTATGATACTTTCTAGCACCGCACTTATAGAACATTCTATCATTAATTATAATACATTATATCACCGCACCTATAATACATTATATCACCGCACAGTACTGTACTCTATTCCTAATCATACTCTAGGTTAGATATGATTAGTAGCCTACCATATGCCTATTCCAGTTGCTAATCGAAACTATGCAATCACAGACTGGATCTATGTCCGCGGATAACTATCACCACTTAGACATTATAGTCTCTCTCATGTAACACAACTCGGAATAATGCACCGATCTTAACACTTCAGAATTTTTGGCCGACTCACTCCACTTGTTTACCGCAACTGGGTTTTATATCGGTGCTTGAGTGACGTCACCAAAAAGTCTAGACGCCAATCAGTCCAGAGTCTGGTTTTGTCCTCCTATTCTAGACTAACTGGAGTCAATCTGCGGTCAAATTTGCTTTCATTTGGGGAAATTCTTTGTCCCGTAAATCAATAGTTCAACCTGAGAATTCCCCACATCACAGAATCCATCCCGACTTGCATTCAGACATTTCGTCTCCACTTCAAAGGCTACTACCGCCGTAGCAGACGTTTGGCATTGTTATTCGTTTTCTCGAACAACCCACATCATAACAAAATCGCCGACTGTGTAGACATTCTGACGCGACGTAGTTTTCTCCGTCTGTACGACATCAAAGGGTTAGTTGTATTTGCAGACTAATGTCGGGTCTTGTTTGTCATCGATCGCAACTCCAAGTTTATTTCGCGACACCTGCAAACAAAGCTGAAAGTCTACAAAGCAGTTGTATTATCCACACTGCTATATGCTTGTAAAACCTGGACTGTTTACCAGCGACGCGCTAGAAAATTAAACCACTTCCACACAGTCTGCCTAAGGAAGCTACTGAAGATTAAATGGCAAGACAAGATTTCAGACACTGAAGTCCTAGAAAGAGCATCCATGCCCAGTATCCACACTCTACTGATGAAGAATCAGATTCGCTGGGCTGGTCACTTGACTCGCATGCCAGATCACAGGCTCCCTAAACGAAATTTTTACAGCGAACTGCGTTGTGGTAAACGCTCCCAAGGTGGCCAGAGGAAACGCTTTAAAGACACTCTGAAAATCTCACTGAATGCTTTTGGAATTCATCATGACACCTGGGAGACTGCCGCCAGAGACCGAAATTCGTGGCGTGCATCTTTACGCAAGGGTGCAATCACTTGTGAGGCAACCAGGACTGCAAGAGCTGTGAAGAAAAGACAGAACAGAAAAACCACTGCAGGAAATCCTCCTCCAGAAACATCAAGCATTCTTTGTCCACATTGTCAAAGAACATTTCGAGCCAAAATATCAGCCATCTTAGAACTCACGGCTCCATACTTTCAACCCCGCTGGAAAATGAATGGTCATCATAATTCTTGATGGACAAACAACATGGTTTGACTGAACATTGTTATTGTTTGACTCAACATTGTTATCATTTGACTCAGCAATGTTACTGTTAGTCTCAACTGTGTTATTGTTTGACTCATCTGTGTTATTGATTGACGAAGCAGTGTTATTTGCAGACCCAATAGTGTTAATTGTTGTTTTGTTCGTTGAAATAACAGTTGATGGGTTAGATTCAGACAAAGCACCAATGTTCTGGGGTCACCTCGTCGATGTTAGCTTAATCTGAAACGTGAAAATAAAGAGTGCCTTAATGGTATGAGTACATTTTCATTATCTCCTTCTTCATCTTTCTCTCTATTACCATCTTCATCATCATGTTCTCCTTCTTCCTCTTACTTTGCCATTATAATTATTATTATCTTGTTATTGTTGCTCTTCTTACTTTGTTATTATTATCACATTATCTTCTTCTTCTTCTTCTTCTTCTTCTTCTTCTTCTTCTTCTTCTTCTTCTTCTTCTTCTTCTTCAGTAATACTGACACAGCTGACTAGTCCATACTAGAGATGTTTTATTGCCTTAATACCAAACAACGTATAGAGAACATCCCCAGATGCATTACAAGCTCTTTAATAAACAACATGAAATATAAAACCATTTCAAAAGAGCAGTAATCAAAGGGTAGAGAGAGAATGGCTTGTGTGTAGATCTCAATGCTCACAGCGGGAGATAATCCCCTGCCCTACTATTAGTGCATGTAACACATTGCACAATGTTTTTGATAAGAAGGGGAAGTAATTACATACACCCTATGTAGACTCGACTTACATGTAATGAGGCAATTTTCTAGAACGTGTTTAGTTCAAAAAGAAACATGCTTAACATATTAATAATTAGTGGCTTCCTCATGTGGAGCGGCGGCAATGACAAAAGAAAATAAAAGACATGTGAAAGTATACTAAGGACAACTAAATACAACGAAATGTAAATGTAAATTATATTTTAGCAAGGCATTCAAATATCAACATGTATACAGAACAGAAGCTGATAGACTCTTTATTCATCCCAACGTTGTGTTAATAACGTCATACATGGAGAGTTCTAGAAGCACACAGACGTAAAATCGCATTATGTGACATGTGATGCTTAAGACACGCAGCTGCAGAAACAAGAGAAGAGAGAGAATGACATGAGAAACTAAGAACAACAGATTACTGACTGTATAGAACACCGGGCTAGATGGAGTAGAAGAGACATTGAAGAAATCAAATATATCGTTAGTACAAGTAATAAGACAAGCGAAACACAGACAATTACAAATGTCTTCTCTCTGCGACCCTTCATAGCAAAAGTAATAGGACACCAGAAAGAAAACTGGGTTTCATCTCATCTCATCTCATCATGTTCCTCTTGTTCTTTGCGGTGTCAAGGTGAAGTATAAACATCGTGAGAGTGCCCGATTATTGGCTTCATATATCGATATTCCCACGGACTCTGCTATTCCCTCCGTCCAACCTTTATGTGGTCAGCCTCTTCCTCTGTTTCCATTTGGTCTGTATTGAAACAGGGTTTCAGAAGGAGTAAAAGACAAGAGAATTGACTTCATTTCCAAAAGCGTCGCACAAAGCACAAACTGCATAGCTCCACCGACGACTCCTAGGAGTCACTGAGAATATTGCACATGTGACCAAAACGATATAGGCCAGAATCGAACCCACAACCCTCGCGTCTCAAGACAGGTAGGGCAACCATTTCGGTGCTTAAACTTCCTCAAATGAAAGAAAACAACATCCGGATTTACACTTGCTGAAGAAGAAATATATTACGACAATTAAGTAATAAGGTAAACAGTGTTATTCCACACACTACACACACACACAGAATAAGGTAAACAGTGTTACCCCACACACAATACACACACAGAATAATAAACTGAAGTGATCACACCCGATCATCATCATCATCATGTGTGATGCCGATAAACGAGTGCGGTCATGTTGCACCATTTCATGCCATCCCCAGAGTCGTGGATCAGCTCCGTGTTCTTGTCTTGACCATACCACGTGGCCATGCCGTCCAGATATTTAATTTTCTGCCTCCCCCTTGTTCTTTTCCCCTCAATCTTGCCAGTTGTCACAGAGTTCTCCAGTTTATTTCTTCTCAAAAAGTGCCCCTAAAATGTTGACTATCCGCGTCTAATGTATCTGATCAGTTTACCTGTTTTTATTCGTTCTTGATAGTATTTGCTCACTTCCAATACTCGTTGCTTATCATTCCATATATTTAAATGAATGAATCAATTAACGACTGGTGAATTGAATCTCATAAAGCCATCGTAACAGATAAGAGGCAGGGACTGCCTTCTTTCTGACCTTAGTGGTAAACAAGATACAGCCACCAAAACAGGTACGAGGCTGGGGAGTGTCTTCTTTCTGGAATAGGAATAGGGATGGTAGCTTTATCTTTTTGAATATGGGCGAAATAAAAATAATAGAAACTCCGAGCACGATAACCAAGATACTAATGTTTCGGTAGTTGGGAACTCTTACAGTAAAGGACATAAACAACAGCGGCACGGGAGCTATCTGCGGGTTAAAGAAATCATAATAACCTCCAACCTCATGCTGCGTTGCAGGCTTCGTCTCTTAGACAAAACCTAGAGACATGAAACCATAGAGCATCCAGAGGAAAACAATGGAAAGCCATCGTTGTACATGTCTAGTTCAGTATGACTCGAATAATTACCACAAATATAGCACTAATCAGAAAAGTAAACATCATCATC
Organism: Cepaea hortensis; assembly: GCA_963921405.1. Classification (NCBI taxonomy): domain Eukaryota; kingdom Metazoa; phylum Mollusca; class Gastropoda; order Stylommatophora; family Helicidae; genus Cepaea; species Cepaea hortensis. The sequence goes on from OY992878.1 coordinate 14,608,485, forward strand.
ATATAGCATTCCGTCGCTCTCAAAGAAGCCCGTTGATAAGTTTCTATATCCCTCGCCATTTGTTCTGCCTCATGTACCCTCATGCCTATGGTGTATGCAATGCCCTATATCCATCTTCGTGCAGGTCGAGCCATATCGCTCCCCCCATTAATCATATCTTCCGTCATTGTTCCTACCATGCCACTCGACATTTAATAAACTGTCATACCATCATTTAATGCCAATATAGTACCGTGCGATGTAAGGCAAGGGGGGTCTTTGAGCCTGAGGAATTAACGCCGCCTGGCTAGTGCAGTCGCCGCGAACTGTGCAAGTTAAGATTTTCTTTTTACCCCCGACAGAAATAAACTCCACACCTTACCGAGGATTCGAATCTGGGTCTCCCGAAGGAGAATCCGGCATTATAGCCACTTGACCAGCAAAAACATTGTCTGATAATAGTTCATACCGTGTGGTCTTAGTGATCATGTCTGTCCATAGCATGTAATGCCAATCATTCTTGGTACTCATGTTGCTCAATACCATGTATTGTATACACTCCAGTAGCTGCTAGCGCCGTCTTCCCCTGCCTCTCCTCTCATGGAACCGTCCTGTTGTCACAATACGCGGCAGCTTTCTTTTTCTCAAGACATGCCAAAATTATGTGGACTAACTTCTTCTGATGCATCTTACCAGTTCTCGTATGAATAAAATAATGTATGAGAGCAGAGAGATAAGAATGTGAGAAATAGAATGTCAGACGGGCCTGCGTGCCCAATTCTTAACCCTTTGAAATTAAAGTTTGTTCGTTCGTTCGTTCTTTGTGCGTTGGCTTCTTTCAAAATATCTGCACTACTCTTCTTTTCCGTCCACGATGTTCTCATCATACATCTATCTACACAACCACATCGCCTCATCTTCCACAAAATCCTACACTAGCCTGCTAATTGTCCAGTATTGGCTTCCATATACTCGGATTGTTTCCATATAGCTCTACAGAACTCTTTTTCGAATCTCAGTTGCCAAATGTGTTTCTTGTTTTTTTCCTTCACTCGCTTTGAGTTCAAGCATAATCCATTCACGGGCTAATACTTCTAGTGCACTGAACTGATTTTTGCGTGTGGATGTCGTGTCTTCCTTTAAAGTGTCGTCCCTGGAGTGAGGGGAGTCAACACCCACATTATAATTTTTTTCCTCTATCAATGTCCTGGAGAATCCACCAGCTTCCGTCCAACACATTCCTTCAGTTCATGGACACCTTTTCCTCTCTCTATCACTGTCGTACTATACCCCCTTTCATTCTTCCCACGCAACATATTCAACAACTCTTGCTTCTAAAAATTAATAAAGATTAATTTATTAAAAGAAAAGTGTAATGTACGTGAGACGTGTATGCGAAGAAAATGTGTGATGTGTTCTATAATGTGTGTAGGATCGGACCCTCAGATAATAGCATAGTCAGTTCATCCTTGCAAGGACACACCACAGCACGTTAAGTCAGAACAAGTCCATCTCACCCAGTACTGTATCTCTCCTGCCGGACACCGACTGTCATCTGTAGATACCTGGTAATCCATCTTCCTGATCATCCGAAATAGATACTGTTTGTAAATTACAGCTGATCATGGACCGGTTGCACACTACACATTATAAGTTCCTATCGGTCCTAAAAACTGTACGAATCCTTTGTGTGTGTACTTAGGTATCACTGTTATTGTTAATATACTTGATCTTAACTAGTGTCTATAAAGTCTCAAGTCTTTTGTAATATTTCACTGGAATCTATCACACGATGTGACTTACATTTTAATGTTCTCGTTCCTTTAACAATGTTTGTATGATGTGTGACATATCAAAAATCACCACCCATCCTAGGTGAACCTTAACACGCAGGAGTCGTTATATTGGCTGGCTCTTCTGAGCCATGTTATGGTGAACCCTCCTGAGTATGAGTCCAGCGTAAACATTATACCCCCTTTCTTCTCGGGTGTTATTCGTTTTCCGTAAGAAAGCATTTGAGTGTCCCACTGGTGTTATTTCGAATTGGAGTTGCACTTCTTCAAAACCAGTGTTGAACTTCCTCGTAACTGGCAGGGAACCTGTTAGAGAAACAACACATCTGGTGATAGCACTAGTCACTGATCCTACCGGCTGAGTGTAAGCCTATTGCCTTGCTCTGTTATTTGTCAGCTAACTAAACTCTGTCATAGAGCCTATTAGGTCCTCACCTACGTCCGAATCAGGCTATGACAAGGAAAGACCCATAAACAGAGTGCAAATCTTCAGTGGGCAAACCACCGAAAGATCCCCCCATTGGACACTTTCCCCATCTCCCAACCCATCTTAAATCTCTCCAAATATCACCCCGCTATCCTATTCATCCTAGCAGAGCCAATTATCACTTCACTACTCTAACTAGTTTTCCACTAACAGTGCTAATCATCACACTCTAGTTTTAACAAGACTACTGCCTATATTAATTAGGCCTAAATAGCCTATATTTACTACCTTAGGAAACACCACAGTTCGATCAAATCACATCTACATTTGCCATGACAGGCACGTGTAAAATTAAATTAACTTAATTCGCACACGGTAGACATATTTCCACTCAGAACTGCAGTGCCAAAGCACGTCCGCCTAAATCAACTGTTTGAGTTACACTGTCTCCCCCAATCATGGTTTTTCAAACAGCCTTGAATTGTTCACGTGACGTTGTTGATGTCCTGCAGGTGTCCCAATGTTGCTAATAACAAACCCACAACTTTCTGTCATGTGGTGACAAGCAAAACCGTCATTCCGTTTGATGTAAAGAAATTCTAAATGACAGACGGACTGTTTTCTCCCGAGCCGGGCACTTCCGCTTGAATCCGACCTGTTTTTGAACTGTCAAGGGCGGCGTATTGATTCATCTCATTCACCCCCTCCCCAGTAAACATCTGCAGCTGTTACTTTTGACCGTCCTGGGATTTTTGACATCCGATTTGTTTTTTCTGTTAGTTAAAATAGTTGTGGCTGTGAAAACATCTCGTTAATCAGAATGCCTTTATTATCATCAACTGGTTAATCACGGTGTTTTTCGTGACAGTGGATTAACCTTCCCTGTTATAAAACATCCCTCGCTTTCAAGCAAACCCATTCGGCTTCTGAGGTACTTGTAATTTACGGCCCCAAGTCAAGGACAAGAAGTCAACATTTTACCCAGTTGACCGGTGTAGGGGTTGAACCTGCTAGATCGGCTTCAGCACACTGAATGTTTAAGAACAAGCGCTCTTATTCTTATCCTTATATAAGGGGGGGGGTGAGTGGTCTCGAGGTATGGTATCAGCCTTGAGTGCTGGAGGTCCCGGGTTCAAGTCCCGATGAGGGCCGGGATTTTTTCACGTCGACTTCTAGTAACAAAATTTCCCCTGGTCTCTGGGCAGTGAGATCAGACGCCCGTGTGTATTGTTGCGCACGTAAAATATATTGGCAGTTGGAAATCGAAAAAGAGTAGACTAACAGCGCTGCCTGGGGAAAATTTCGAGTTAAACATCTACCCAAAATATGTCAGGATCCTCGCCGGTGCTACGGAAAACTTCCAGACTCAGGCTTGCTTTAAGAGTAGTTCGGAAAACTTATGGGTTACACCCGTGTGCCGTGATGTTGATCCGTCGACTAAACTAAACTAGACTAAACTAAACTAGCTCTTATCTATTGCGAAGAAGATCCTTCATCTTGTGAAATACTGCGTCAGCATGTGCTATTCTACATTACATTTGTTCAATACATCATCCAGAGTGATCCAGACTGCCGGTCGTTCAGAAAGCAATGGCAAACTTCTGAAGGTAAACTGGCCAAGAAATCACACAGACAAACAATGCTGGGGTTGACTGCAACGTCCTGTACAGGATATGAAACTAATTTTACTACATCTTGCATCTGTTGTTATGAAAGTACCAAAATACCCACATGCATTGACTTGTGTCGGATTGTACACATACCCGGGTATATTTTAAGATTGCCATCCACTCCTGACATAGTTCACTTTTCGACAAGTCATTAAAATAACGTACTCGACTAGGCTCCTGAGCCTTGACGGCTTTCACGTGGGCCGGTTACAAACGTTAGCCTAATAACGTGGAATATCATTAACGGTGACCCAGATACTTACGAGATTGTGTACTTTAAACGTCAAGCGCATTCCGGGACCCGCGCGTGGGATATTGAACATGTGTACATGTGTGTGAGTGTGTGTATGTGTGTGTGTGTATGTGTGAGAATAGCTGTGTATGTTGAATGCATTTGTGTGTGTGTGCGGGTGTATGTGTGTGTGTGTGTGTGTGGGTGTATGTGTGCGTAGTGTGTGTGTGTGGGTGTGTGTGGGTGTGAGTGTTGTGTGTGTAAGTTGTGTGTGGGTGTATGTGTTACTGTGTATATTGTGTGCATATATGTGTGAGCGTGTATGTATGTATGCATGCATGCTTGCGTGCGCGCGCGCATGTGTATAAAATAATTGTATGTATGTACGTATCTCGTAGATAGGTAGGTAGATATATATGTCTGTATTGTGTGCATGGGTGGGGAATATGTTGTCGATGGAGATGTGGCTGGGGGATGGGTGGTTTGAGGTGTGGGTGGGGAGAGGATGTGTGGGTTAGGATGTGTATGTGGATGGGCGTGGGATCTGTGGGTTGGTGGGGGAATGTTTGTGGGTGGCGAGTGTGTTTTGGTTGGGGGATCAGGTGAGGGCAGTGTGTGTGTGGGTGGGGGATGTGCGGGAGGGGGATGGGTCGGTTGGTGGGGTATGTATGTGTCCCTTGGTGTGCGTGTGTGTGGGTAGGTGGGGGTGTGTATGTGTCCCTTGGTGCGCGTGTGTGTGGGTAGGTGGGGGTGTTGTGTGGGTGGGGTGATGTATGGATAGGTGGGAGATGGGCCTCATAACATGGTAATTAGCATTGTTTATGTTTACAACATTCATTTCACAATGTTTATTTTTCTTCCTATGTAAATGTATAATGCTCTTGATGAACGAAAGACGAGTGATTGGAAGGGCCGAATGTAAGACGGGCCTGCGCGCCCAATTTGTGACCCTAATAAAGTTGATTTGATTTGATTTGTATATGTACATGTTTGCGGGCTTGTGTGTAAGTGTATATGTGGTTGTACTTATTCAATTCAGCTCAGTTTGTATGAGTGGATTTTAAGTGTGTATTTGTGTGTGCGTGCATGTGTATGCTAGTATGCGTGTATGTATGTGTATGTGCGCCTATATGCATGTATGTATGTATGTGCAGCTGTAAATGTTCAGTTCAACTCATTATGATTGTAGGCGTGTGTAAATATTTATTCAAATGTATCTTGTACGCGTTGAGTTGAGTCCAGTTGAGGTGAGTCGAGTTGAGTTTAGCCAAGAACCGATATCACATTCACTAGGGACATTCGCACACATACTCCGTGGAGCATCTTCAACAGTTGTACGAATATCGGCTATATGTCCAAATTATCCAAAACCTTCCAATAATTAAAATGTCGTCGTTTATTATATTGTAAACATTGTTTCACCTCAACGGAAAGCAACTATTATTAATTTCAACTCAACGGAAAGCAAATATTATTAATCTTCTTTTTTTTTCGCATATCCTTTACAGGACATCGCTGTCAATACCAGCATTTTACCGCTATCGTTGATTTCTTGGCAAGATTACGCTCACTGGTTTGCCATTGCTTTCTGAGCATCCGGCTCACTTATACCTTAAGTTACCAACGCAGCGAGAACCGCTTCCAATCCTCGCACGCTGCGTTACCCTACGTGGATAAACGGGATTACGGAGAAAATTATTAATCTGCGAGCAGAAAGCAGTATCCGTATTGAGTTAATTGCCTCCTTGGGGTGTAGGAGCCATTTTGGTAATTAAATAAGTGGCTGTGTGTAAGTGTGTTATTGACTCAGAGACGACTCTGACTGAATATGGTGTCACCAGACATAGCCAGGAAATGTGTTACAGGGTTATGTAGAGCACTTCATACTTACAACATACACAATTAGCCCAGAGATGTGTTACAGGGTTATGTAGAGCACTTCATACTTACAACATACACAATTAGGCTAGAGATGTAATACAGGGTTATGTAGAGTACTTCATACTTACAACATACATAATTAGCCCAGAGATGTGTTACAGGGTTATGTAGAGTACTTCATACTTACAACATACACAATTAACCCAGAGATGTGTTACAGGGTTATGTAGAGCACTTCATACTTACAACATACACAATAAGCCCACAGATGTGTTACAGGGTTATGTAGAGCACTTCATACTTACAACATACACAATTAGGCTAGAGATGTAATACAGGGTTATGCAGAGCAATTCATACTTACAACATACACAATTAGGCCAGAGATGTGTTACAGGGTTATGTAGAGCAATTCATACTTACAACATACACAATTAGGCTAGAGATGTAATACAGGGTTATGCAGAGCACTTCATACTTACAACATACACAATTAGGCTAGAGATGTAATACAGGGTTATGTAGAGCACTTCATACTTACAACATACACAATTAGGCTAGAGATGTAATACAGGGTTATGTAGAGCAATTCATACTTACAACATGCACAATTAACCCAGAGATGTAATACAGGGTTATGTAGAGCACTTCATACTTACAACATACACAATTAGCCCCGAGATGTGTTACAGGGTTATGTAGAGCACTTCATACTTACAACATACACAATTAACCCAGAGATGTAATACAGGGTTATGTAAAGCACTTCATACTTACAACATACACAATTAACCCAGAGAAGTAATACAGGGTTATGTAGAGCACTTCATACTTACAACATACACAATTAACCCAGAGATGTAATACAGGGTTATTTAGAGCAATTCATACTTACAACATACACAATTAGGCCAGAGATGTGTTACAGGGTTATGTAGAGCAATTCATACTTACAACATACACAATTAGGCTAGAGATGTAATACAGGGTTATGTAGAGCACTTCATACTTACAACATACACAATTAACCCAGAGATGTAATACAGGGTTATATAGAGCACTTCACACTTACAACATACACAATTAGGCTAGAGATGTAATACAGGGTTATGTAGAGCACTTCATACTTACAACATACACAATTAGGCTAGAGATGTAATACAGGGTTATGTAGAGCACTTCATACTTACAACATACACAATTAGCCCTAAGATGTGTTACAGGGTTATGTAGAGCAATTCATAGTTACAACATACACAATTAGGCTAGAGATGTAATACAGGGTTATGTAGAGCAATTCATACTTACAACATACACAATTAGCCCCGAGATGTGTTACAGGGTTATGTAGAGCACTTCATACTTACAACATACACAATTAGCCCAGAGATGTGTTACAGGGTTATGTAGATCAATTCATACTTACAACATACACAATTAGCCCAGAGATGTGTTACAGGGTTATGTAGAGCACTTCATACTTACAGGGAGTCTTCGTAGCGAAGGGTCATGTCATCTGACTCGGGCTCCGAAGGTTGTGGGTTCTATTCCGGGTCGCGTCCTTCAGAGACTGCTGGGGGAGGGGGGAGGGCTGGAGCTATTGATTTTGTGCTTCGTGCGACACTTTCGGTAGCTAGCGCTGCAGAAACAGATTGAGCCATAGGGGAAAAACCAGGTGCAATTAGGTCACCCTGTCGACTTTTAAGCGACTTTTAAGCGACTTTTAAGCGACTTCATACTTACAACACACACAATCAGCCCCAAGATACGTGAAAAAGTCCAGTGAATTTTTACGTGTCTACTAAATCGTTGCAGAAAACGATGGCAAACTACTGAACATAAAATTGACTATAAATTTAACCTGGGATTGTCTAGAAAATGACTTGCTATTTTATATTATTGATGCTAATAACAACAGATAAGAAGGCGATGTCAGGTAGCACATTAAACTACAAAAAGTTGACATTTGTAGTCACATTAGACCCTTGCAACTACCATTCTAACAACACAATCCTGGCTCACGTTGTTTTCTTGCTGGATTCGCTCTCAAAGGATATGTCAGTTATCCGGGAACAATTTTATGAAGCTGGATCAACCCCACAAGCAAAGGGATGCAGCGTTTGAATCCGAATCTCTGTTTAGTAAGCCAGTAAGCCGTAGACTCCCAAAGGGTATCATCGCTGATAATATATTCTTGTCCATTTAATTCAGAACATGTTTATTAGTAACTACACATATAGTATTGAAAACCCAACATATACTATTGCTGACTCCACGTATAATATTGGAGACCTCACATATAATACTGGAGACTCCTCATATATTATTGCTTGCTTGTGTTCGCTGGCTGTGAACTCCAGCGTGAAGTCCTGTATGCAGATGAATACATCCTGTTGTCCAACATCAATGTGATGTCATACCGGACCTATGGTTTGCGTGAGTATCCGTTGTCTGATGTCTGGCTCATTTGTGTGCAGACTGGTGGTTCATCGCCATGCAGGCAGATACTCTCCGACTTCGGAGGAATCATCGATCCTACTGATGTTAGCCAGGTCTCCGAAGCGACCTGTTGCTCAGGACGCACGGCGTGGACGTGTCAGCAGGTCTTGGCCAGTATAGATCCCGGCCCTGGTGCCTTGGAAACACCTCTGCGTCCCACATATAATATTGAGTTTGTCGCTCACAGAAGGAGAAGAATGAAGTAGAGATTAGAGGACGCACTAGACAACAGAACATTTGAAAGCTATTGTTACCGACCGGGATTTGAACCTGTCACCTTCAAATGGCGGCAGTGCCTCGCTACATTCTCCTTCTGTGAGCGCCAAACAATACTATGTGTGTTTATTTATGTAACTGTTTCAGTGTCCTCAACGAGTTCCCCAGTTGATTTCCTGTGTTATAACCGTACAGCATTAGAACCGACCAATCATTTCTCTTCTTTAAATGTTTGTGAATACTCGACACAGCATTACGGAACGATGTGTTTGTGTGTTTGTTATTTGACCAGGTTTAATATAAATGATGAGACCTATGGTGCTATCTCTATGGTTTGATACGAATTATGGCCGTATTCCATAGTTGTAGATTTATGTGTATGATAGACATGACTAATGAAGGTACATTTTCTTTTGGAGTGTCTAGTTGGTCATGCGTCGAAGTACACTTGTTCCTGCAGCGAGGCGCTGTCGCCATTTGGAGGTGACAGGTTCGAATCCCGGTCGGTAACTATAGCTTTCAAATTGTATGTTGTCTAGTGCATCTTTACTACCTTCTTCTCCTTCTGTAGGCGCCAAACAATACTATGTGTGTTTACTTATGTAACTTGCCCATTAAGTAAGGAAGCCTGTAGTCAACTGTGACGACAAGCTGACTACAGCACTACCACCACTAGTACACCGCCATGTCTCTTGTTCCGACACGACGAACCACCGTCAACATCGGAGCGAACTCTGGCTTCTGCCGCACGGCGAGCTAGTTCCCTCCGCAGATAGGTTGTGAAGACAAAATAAACAGTGGGAGAAAAAAATCGATGAAAGAAAGCTGACATCAGCTGCAAAAATACGATAGTCAGCGGAATGTTTTATTAAATGTTTTGTAATTGTAATCGGGATGGCACGGTGGTTAGAGCTGTTGATTGTGAAGACTACGATAGGGTTCAATTCCTAACGTTGGCCGTTTTATTGTTTTAGAACCAGTCTCTGGCGTCGACCCAGTCTCAGAAAACTGGGTGTCACATCCTTGTTATCGTTTTCTGTAGATTGCCTTTGAGGTAAAGAATAGAAGTTATCTCATATCACGTCTAGAATATGTGAAAAGCCTAAGGTTTTATAATGGCAGTATCTGCTAAGGGACCAAATTATTTATTCTGTTATCCAGTTATATGTAATAAATTATTTTGTCTGAAGACTGTCTCTTGCATTTCAGCAGTATAAAAATGTAGTCAGGAAATTTCAGATTTACACATTTTAGCAGTATAAAAATGTTGTGAGTAAAGTTAAGATTTACATATTTCAGCAGCATAAAATTTAGTCAGTAAACTTAAAATTTAAATATTTCAGCAGTATAAAATTGTAATCAGTAAAGTTAAGATTTACACATTTCGACAGCATCAAATGTATCAGTAAACGTAAGATGTACATATTTCAGCAGTATAAAAATGTAATCAGTGACATAAAGGTCCCTTGTACACACATTAGGGAACACTGGGTATATGGTGCTAAACCCATATATTTATAGATCAGCCGACAGACGGTGGCTGATGTTGTCAATATCACGCCGCCGACCGTATCTACTTTCCAAGATATTTTCTGGTACCCAGGAGCGGTTCTCGCCGCGTTGGTAACTTACGGGGTATGTGAGCCGGTCGCTCAGAAAGCAATGGCAAAATACTGAGTGTAATCTTGCCTTGTACGTCAACAGCAGCTGAAAAATGCTGTTGTTGACTGCAACGTCCTGTAAGGGGTAAGAAAAAAAATGAAGAGCGGGTGGACCTGGGAACCCCCGTCAATTTTCCCGGTACGGAATCAAACCCTTGAGCCCAGGCTGGCAGGCGAGCATTCAGCCGTTGTACTACCTCGGCTCCCTACAAATGCAGTGATTATGGTTACAAGTAGTATGGTGATTTTGTCTTATGGTTAATGCGTGTTATATTTCCATATTTCTTTTTATTATTAACATTGCAAGGACGTTAACCGACGCTATAGTCGGTTAACAATGACATAAATGCCGTCATAAGCCACGACAATAGCTCAATAATTCTTGAAAAGTAAGAAAACACGACAATTCTCGGTCAGCAATATACCACTACAACACTTACGAAAATTCATGAAAATTAACAAAACACGACAATTCTCTGTCAGTAACAAGTTGAGTTGAGTTGTATTGAGCTAAAAGTCGACATCACTTCACTCAGGACATTCCCATATGCGCTCCGCCCCCTCGTTCAACGACCAGAGAAGAGTCACAAAACTTTTCGTTCCCACAGCTGTGACAAGAGTCAAGTTGAGCTATATATTTAGCTTAGTTTAGTTTAGTCGACGGATAAACATCGCGGCACACGCGAGTAACCCATAACTGCTCCGTTCTATTCCCAACTCAAGCCTGAGTCCGGAGAATCTCAGCTCAGAGCACGATCTCCGTAGCACCGGCGAGGATGCTGAAATACTTTGGGTAGATTTTTAACTCGAAATTTCGCCGTTAGGCTACTCTTTTTCGATTTCCAACTGCCATGGGATTTTTACGTGAGAATCAATACACACGGGTGTCCGATCTCACTACCCAGAGACCAGGGGAAATTTTGTTGGGGCTCTCCCCACCGAGGGAGGGAGAGCTTGAGAGTAGACAAGGTTACAGCGAAGGGACAAGCATAGAGAGATTGTGTTGCGTATCCCTTACGGGACGTTGCAGTCAACACCAGCGTTTTTTCAGCTGCTGTTGATGTACTAGGCAAGTGTTACGTTCAGTAGTTTGCCATTGCTTTCTGAACGACCGGCCCCTATACCTTTTTTCGAAAAAACCAGCACCGCCGTGCTTCGAACCCGGATATACGGACTCACAAACCGCGTTCGCAAGCCCTTAGCCACAGAGGCAGGTGGGACAAGCATAGCATCAGGGATAATGAATATGACCGAACTGACGTCTTCGCGGCAGGGGACAGACGCCCGGTGTCATGACCCGGAAGCGACCGCCCCCAGAACGTATTAAGAAATTAAAGGGTCCGAAATGCTTGGTGAAGGGGATAAGCTTCTGATGGTCGGAAACCCCCTGCCGTGGTTGCTCCGCGTCGGAGTTCTTACGACTGTTATAAGAAGTCCTCGGAAAAAAAAATCTCGGCCCTCACCTGGGCTTGAACGTGGGGCCTCCGGCAGTCGAGGCGAACACCATACCTCGAGACCACTCAGCCCCCTTCAGGAGCCAAGTTGGACTATATATGTGTGAAAGGAGCTAAGTTGATCCATATGTGTGCGATAAGAGTCAAGTTGGGCTAATGTCAGCAAGTCGTGGCGCACGGATTAAACGTAATCGAAAAGAAGAGACGATTAACGTAAGAATTGAAAAACAAAAAAAAATCACAAAAAGCGTTATTCTGCGCTAAGATGCAGCAGGAGAAACGCTACGAATCGAAAGCACGAAACTGGAGATGTTAAATCACCTTGCCGCAGATAGGCATATTATTTTAGAGGGATTCTAATTACGCCCGAAATGTAATCAATAATAAATAAATAACCACATAATTTACAATACTGCGGTGATTATGTACGACATGTAATCTATTCATAAATAAATAACCATCTAATTTATAACACTGTGGTGATGATGATGTGGTGATTATGCCCGAAATGTAATACATTAATACATAAATAACCACATAATTTATAACACTGTGGTTATTATGCCCGAAAACTAATCTATTAATAAATAAATAGCCACCTAATTTACAAAGCGGTGCCATTCTGTGTAGTGCTTTTCGTAAAATGTATCAGTATAGCGTGCTCTTACATAGCTATTTCAGAATGAGGAGGTGAAGAGGGCCAGTGTGGCTATGGGTAGAGTTATAAGCTGAGTCCAAAACCACTGGAACTTTAGATACGCGAGCGAGGCGAGCTCTGAACAGTTCGGAGGGCCTGACCCATAGACAAGTATAAAATAGACCTCTTAACAACCCCTGACACACACTACCTGAAATTATCAGGTTGTTTTGTTAGAGTCCATTGAAGTCCATTCAAGTCGGTAGTTATTGGTGTCTGCATAACTCAGTCTATAATCAGTAAATTAGTATTCTATGCTCAGTCTTCGTAGGCTTAGATGGATAGGACGTGTTAGGAGGATGGATGATGGTAGAATACCAAAGGACATCTTATTTGGTGAATTACAGGCGGGTATGAGATCTCAGGGTCGGCCTCTACTACGATACAAAGATGTGTGTAAGCGGGACATGATTAATACAGGCATTGATAATGCACATTGGGAGCAAGTCGCCGCTGAACGTGTTGCATGGAGGGCAACTATCAGAAATGGAATAAAGACAAAGGAGAAAATGATTGCAGATAAAGCACACACAGAGCGTGAAAGACGTAAGATGGTGCACAATGGTGGAAATGACCATGTTTTCACATGCATCTACTGTGGGCAAACATTTGCAGCAAGAATTGGCCTTACCAGCCACACTCGCCACCGCCATGGGTCGTAGTTATTAAGCCTTTTTGAAGCACAATGTACCAAACTATCGTCTGTCAAGACGGAAAGGTGCCAATGTAATGTAATGTAATGCAATGTAATCAGTAAAACTGATATTGGTGACAAAAGACATCCCTGCCACACTCCTGTTTTTTAAATTAAAAACATACACCTGTCAGTTTTCCCCTATGAAGAACTCTACACTGCATAGGTTGCCCTTATTAAGTTAATGGTTTCCTGTGAGATCCCGTAGTGTCGCATCAGCCCCCAAAGGGGTTTCTTATCAATTCAATGCTGTCAGAGGCCTTTTCAGAATGCACAAATGCAATAGAAAGTAGCGATTGCAGTGTGCCACTGCCCGTGCTGTATGAACCCTCTGGTAAATCAGGGAATGGCTTATCTGAAAGCTCTGAGTGTAATCAGGAAGGTGTCTCTCGATGTCAAGTCCTACAACAAGACTGACTATCTGATGATAAGCTGGATCGCTATTATTACATTCCAACTGCTGGCATATGCTCTCAACAAGCTGAGTGGATCAGATAAAACTGACTTGACTGCTAGATATGCGATGGCTTCAGCACACTAACTGGTCGACAGTGGCGTGACATTCGAAACCTAATTATCAGATAATGACAAGCGAGTGTGGATCTCTCTCTCTCTCTCTCTCTCTCTCGCTCTCTCTCTCTCTCTCTCTCTCTCTCTCTATCTCTATCTATCTATCTATCTCTCGCTTGCTCATATCTCTCTCTATCTCGCTTTCTTTTCACTCTCTTTTGTTTTCTCTCGCCCTGTCACTCTTTTCCTCCAAATCTTTCTCGCGCTATTTCTTCCCTGTCTGTGTCTCTCTCTCTCTCTCTCTCTCTCTCTCTCTCTCTCTCTCTCTCTCTCTCTCTCTTCTTTCTCTTTTTCTCTTTTTTCTTTCTTTTGTCTCTCTTCTTTCTCTCTCCCTTTCCCTTGACTCTCGATTTCTCTTCTGTCTCTCTTTATTCTCCTCTCTCCTATCTCTCTTGTCTCTTCTCTATATCTCCTCTCTCTTTCTCTTCTCTCTCTCCTCTCTTTCTCTCTAGTCTTTTCTCTCTCTCTCTCACTCTCTCTCTCTCTCTCTCTCTCTCTCTCTCTCTCTCTCTCTCTTTCTCGCTCTCTCTTCTGAATCAGCAATCATAAAATCGGAATTTACTACACTTTTGCGGCTTCAAAGCCACTACACCACTCGTTTAGATATAACTAATACACTTCAATAACTTTTCAATCACCCCCTTCACACCAATCCCAAACCCCCACACTCACTAACACATGCCCACTCATAAAAACACGCACTTACACATTATCAGTTTCACACCTCCGGCTGATGCTCTCAGTCCTACCACTCCTCCTTGCCACCATTAGTCTCTCGCAGTAGGTTACTAAAGTGTTCTCCCAGAGCAGTTTAATCTGCTGGAATGTTTCTCAACATCTTCCTCTTTATCTTTCAGGAACCTGTCTAATATCCCAAAGGACCGCAATACAGCGTCTGCAACTCTATTATAACATCACCAGTCGGCCATTTTTGCTATCGCGGTGTCAGCCTTTTTCACTCTCCACTTGTAGAGATCGTAGGTGGCACAGTTAGGGTAGTTTGCCCTTGCCTATATAAAAACTTGATAGAAAAAGAACTATTTTCCGCGTAATGGGTTAGTTAGTTAGTTAGTTAGTTAGTCGCAGTTCCAACTTCACAGCAACGGGTCGTCCCCATTATGCTCCGTTCCTGTGCCAGTGAATATCACACAAAACGCTCCCCACTGCCCAATGTGAAAAGTGGACAAACAACAGTCCGCACAGATACATGCGTAATGGGTTCATGGTGCAAACCCCATAATGTTATAGATCAATCAGGTTTTGAAGATAGATGAGATAAATAGCGAGCCTGCTCTCTTTACTTTCCAGAACATTTGGGTTGAACAGACAGGGATAATATGTTTACATTCCCGGGATGTAATTGGAGGAGGGGAGAGGAGGTGAGGGATGGAATCGAACATATGAACACCGGGTGCCAGGGAAGCGTGATACCCAGTGCGCACCTTGCGCAACGCTCGAATCCCTTATGAACATCAAAGAATATGACGACGATTGAATATGTTCTATTGCAAATGATAGATGTGAAATTGATGAGAGTAGTCTATAGACTGAGTGATCGAATAAGAAGAGAGTGAGATGTCTATAGACTGACTGATCAAATAAGAAATGAATGAGATGTCTATAGACTGACTTGTCAAATAAGAAAAGAGTGAGATGTCTATAGACTGACTGGACAAATAAGAAGAGAGTGAGATGATCGAACGAACGAACGAACGAACGGACTTTATTTTCAAAGGTTAACAAATTGGGCACTCAGGCCCGTCTTACATTCGGCTCTTCCAATCATTCATCTTTCGTTCACTAATAGTGCATAATACATTCACATTGGAAAAAATTAAAACACATTGTCAAAAGGATGTTGTAAAACAAAACCAATGCATATTAGCATGTTATGAGACACATCCCCCACCCACCTAACCATCCATCCACCCACACACTCATCCTAAATACACCCACACCTCCCCCATCCACCCACACACACCCCACACACACATATTTGCTCCCACCCATCCATCCATCCCCCATATCCCACACCCACACACACCCCCACTAAGTAGATATGGACAGAAAGCTAGAAGGGATTTATAGAAGGGATATAACACTAATCCAATTTCCCTAAGAAGGGAAGTAAGGCCAACAGCTCGAACGCCCGAACAATCTCAAGCCTTCGAGAACGATGGGTCAGTTTGCCTACTGCTCCGTTGACACAGGTGGAACCCGCCTATAGTTTGCAGGGACCATTTCCACGAGAAGCTCGAAGAGAGTTACACTCCATGTCCGCCCGACGCACGTCGAAGGGCAGACGAATACTGGACAGCGGACAAGAAGCAGGGTTTAGCTTAAGGTGGACTTGATAGACAGAAACTAAGTCGTATTTAGAGATTGTTGATTATGAGATAGTTTGATAGAGTTTTGCTGTGAAGGTTATATGTATGATTGATTTGTTAACGTACCACGAACTCCTGTGATATTGTAATTGACTGCGAAACCTTTCTTCGCCAGATTACTGTGAATAATTTAGATTACCAATATAAGAATGGAGTTTGTTGCCTGTCTGAACCCGAGTTTCATTTCCCTAGGTCTGTAGGACGTTGACACCCACCCACACACACATCTCCCACTCATCAAACATCCCACACACATTACCTCCCATCCACACACCCCCAGGCACACATACATGCACCCACCCAATCACACATCTCCCACCTACACACATCTCCCGACCCACACACACACACACACACACATCCTCCACCCACCAACACTCACCCACCAACATATACTCCACCACCCACCCACATACCCCATCACCCAGCAAAACACACATCCCCCAACCACACTTCCCCACCCACACATATCCCCACCAACCAACATCCCGCACCTACCGACACACAAAACTCTCATCCACCCACGTTCTCCCCACTTGCACAATCCCCACCCACACAATCTCTCACAGCCCACCCACACATCCCGAACCCCCACAAACATCCCCAACTTACACACAATCACCCACCCACACATCCTCCACTCACCCAAACATCCTCCATCCACCCACCCATCCCTTAACCACACATGTCTATAGGCTGAATGATCAAATAAGAAGAGAGTGAGATGCCTATAAGCTGAGTGATTTGTTTAGATGATAGTGAGAAACCCACGCCCTAATTGATCGGCCATATAGAAGCAGCCACAACTACAAACTGAGCCGTAGGCTAGCCAGCTTGTCTGTCAGCCTGGAAGTCACCCGCTCCACTCCCAACAGAGGAAAGCTTTTTTTTCTTTTCTTTTTTTTTTTGTAATTGACTGAGGTTCTTAGATTGACTTGGGCTATGATTTGTTCCAGGCTCTCATACTGACTCGGTCTAAAATGTGTACCAGGCTCTCATACTGACTTGGTACAACATTTGTATCAGGCTCTCAGAAGACTCGGTCTAAAATGTGTACCAATCTCTGAGTTGAATTCGGTGTAAGATTTATACCAAGTTCTCACACTGACTCGGTGTAAGCTGTGTACCAATCATGGAAAACACAGTGCCACTGCCTATCCGTGGATATGGTAGTAGGCCCACAATGTTCCCGATTGAACATCCAAACTATATAAAACTTCCGGTCTAGTCGCTTTGTTATAATAAATTACGCGTACTTGACCACAAGACACGCCCAGACCACAATAAGGAAATAGATGAGTAACTTTTATATCTGTACTAGCTGACCCTGCCCGGCTTCGCCCAGTCCCTGGTGGGAAGCATCTCATTTAATTCATATAAGTAGTCATATAAGTTCCCGTTCCCGTTACCGACTATCTGTCTGTCTGTCTGTCTGTCTGTCTGACACGGCCCGACATCGCCCAGCTCCTGGTGTGAAGCATCTCATTTAATTTATATAAGTAGTCATATAAGTTCCTGTTCCCGACTGTCTATCTGTCTGTCTGTCTGTCTATCTGTCTGCCTGACCCTGTCCGGCTTCATTAAATTCATACAACAACAAAAAATGTAACTTAAAAGAACGTTCTACCACACACCATCCATTATTTTTAATGAAAACTCTTTCTAATCACCTGCATGACTACAGTAACTTCTTAAGCAAAAAAAAGATGAGTTACATTGTTATGCATTGTGCATCATTTTTATGAAAACTTTGAAAATGCCTTACAGATTGTATCATTATTTATTATAACTCATATGCCGGTACATAACTATGGACAAAGAGTTTATAAATCTTTGAAAACGATGCCACAATATGACTATAAGTTATACAGAAAAGTTATGCCCCTTGAAATAACTTTTACAGAGTTAGGTCCCCTGAGATATATGAAATTATGATGAAAAATGAAAAATGAAATAATACTGAGTAAGCAGGCGATTTCACACTAACAAAATATCACAGTTGTCAGCTCTGGAATGAAAGGAAGGCGTGTAGAAAATTTCATCTCAATCGGATGGGCCGTTCGCGAACAAATAAAGGACATACATACATACATACAGAGATACGCACATCCTAATTTATATATAAGATGTTCAAGTAGTATTTTTCATGAAGTTTTTATCCGTGTGTTTGATGTTTGTGTGCTGACAAAGGCTTTTGCCACAACGTCCATTTTGTCACTTTTCAACGTGTTCTAGAAAAGCTTATCTTCTACTCTTTTTTTTTTTTTTTTTTTTTTTTTTTTTTTTTTTTTGGGGGGGGGGGGGGGGGGGGTGTAATTTATTCAAAACTTCGTGTATCACATTAAAAATACCATGTTTAGTAATGTTAGACTAAATTCCTTTTCGCATTCACACTGGGCAGTTACCAAGGCAGCTTATCATTATATGGATATAGTGTCTTGCCAACTGGCGCTGGCGATCATATTTCTCCACAGCGCCCTTCTCTAACAAACATCGCCCTTAAAAATTGTTTCGTCAGTAAACTCATACTGTTAGACTATTGCAAATATCTGCCGTATGTGCTATTGCAAATGTTTCCCAGATATCGTTATCTGCCGTATGTGCTATTGCAAATGTTTCTCACATATTGTTCTCTGCAGTATGTGCTATTGCAAATGTTCCTCAAATATTGTTATCTGCAGTATGTGTTATTTCAAAAATGTTCCTCAAATATTGATATCTGCAATATTACTTCAGAAGTTTTACAAGCATTGTTACATGCAGTATGTGCGGATTTAGATATGTGTGGTCAATAAATTGTTAACCTTATTTGCTGATAATAGCGTCATTTATTTAGACGTATATGCTCTCTGGTGACCGAGTGAGCTGGCAGAACATGACCGCCCACGCTTACCGGCATGGCACATGATGGATGGATGGATGGATATGCTCTACACATGCGTTTTTGTTTGCTCGCTTGAACTCAGGCGTAATCCACACACGTGTTACTGCTACTGGTAGTTGTCACTAGAAGTGAGTGCACAGAACTGATTTTTGTAAGAGCGTTTTTGCGTGTGGATTAACTTTCCCAATTAACAGTGGCGCTCACCACCTGGCGACCCATTCCGACTTCTGAAGTACTTGTAATTTATGTCCCTATGTCGAGGACGAGAAGTCAAACTATAAGCCAGACTGATAAGCGTGTGGAACGAACCCGCTATTCCGGGATCAGAAAAGAAACCTCACGCGCTTTACATATCTCAGCCACGCCGACCTTCCTATATAGCATTGGTAGTATTTATCACCCGGTCTAAATGGCCAAAAGCTTGCGAACGCGGTTCGTGAGCTGCTTACCAGGCGTTCGAAACGCAACCGCGACCGATTTGTGCAGCAGAGCGTGTCGCGTTGAGTTATAACGTTTTGGTAAGGGAGCCGGTCGTTCAGAAAGCAATGGCAAACTACTGAAAGTAAGAACTTGCCTAGTACATCAACAGCAGCTGACAAATGCTGGTGTTGACTGCAACGTCCTGTAAGGGATATGGAACATTTTTTAAAAAAAAAGTATTTATCAGCCGTTTCTCCTGCGACATTCTCTTGAACCGACATTGTTAATGGAGTTTCTTGCACACTGTACATTTAAACTCGTCTGTATTTGTGTCCTCTGTTTAATTCACACATTTAACTGATACAGTGCGGATAGTATTTCTACATATTTGACTTCCCATTTGGACAGGAGGACGATATATCGCCTTAATAGGTTCATCATGTTATGTTCTGTGATATATTCCGCAAATGTAAAGCTCGGTGAACGGACATTTACATGATAATACTTGGTCTTTTGATTGTGCACCATATTTGATGCAAACTTATGTTGGTTTGGCACGGAATCAGTGAAACCACTTTATTTGTGGCAATCGCTAAGTTTTCTTGATACAAGCCCCATAGCTTTTTGATGTACCCCATGGCTCTGATGTTAAATTTGCCGCAGGCTGTACCACAAGGTGCAACCGTTTACGGCCAGCATTTTTAAAAGGCAACGGTTTTAGCAATGACACCTGTCTATCGCCGAATCCAACTGAATATCTGAGTCTTATCTGAGTTTACCCACAGATTGATGGTTGCTTCTGACCCCAGATCCTTTACCTGCACATGTCTTTCTAGGTCACAGGTGTGCAGGGCTCATATACAGAAACAGGAAAATCGTTGAGGACTCTGAGCCAGCACGTAAACAAATTATATGCTCATTTAAGTAGAAAAAAAAAAAGAAATGGGGACTAGAGGACACACTAGACTACATACAATTTGGAAGCTATGGTATTAGTTTAGAATAGTGGCGATTGTGGCTAAGTTTGCATCTAATTATATTCTGTTCGTAATTTTGCTTTTTGGGTGATGCATGCCGGGATTTGAACCTACCACCTACAAATGACGACAGCGCCTAGCTGCAGGATTAACGCCTATCTGATTGTCGTCACAGGCGCATGTCCTATGCATGGACGTTGCTTTCAAGCCCGGGTTGATGGTCTAGGCAATTTTACCTGCCATTGTTTTTTGAACGTGTAGTCAAGGTTTAAATCCAGCTGACTGGTGTAAGGAATGAACCACTACTTCGTCGTCAACGCACAGGAAGTATAAGCGCTAGCGATAAAATCTCACAGCCACGCTGACCTCCCTAAGTGATTAACATAAGCAAGTACTAGCAAGAAAGGAAGAAGAAGACAGAGAAATATGTATGCGGAACACTTTAATAGACTCCACAATTACCCATATAAGGAACATGAACGTATCAAATGATATAGGCTTTGGGCGGTCAAGGTCGACGATGTCTGCTCAATATCAAACAGTTGTCAATGCTCAACATAAATAGCTCAGTATGTATAAAGAGAGAGGATGCTAGAGGTAGAGAATGGGAGAGGAAGAACATGCTACAAGGTTTGACAGCGTGTCATAGATGGGTGTTAGAGGCAGATACTCAAGAAGGTTTGACATTGTCTCGCGGAAGGGTATCAGAGGCAGACAGCGAGCGGGAGAACTTGCTAGAAGGTTTGACAGTCTCATGGAAGGGTGTCAGAGACAGAGACCGGGAGAGGGATACCATGCTACTGCCACAACGCAACTCCCGCAATTATCAAATTGGCAACGTTAACGTTGAAGCAATAATAAGCTCACGTGAACTATCGAACTGTAATACGAAGAATCAACCGACGCCATCCTAAACAACAGTACTCACACATTCTTTTAATGATGCGCTGGATCAATACAATGGATTAATCGAGAAAATGAATGGTTCCTTTTAACACAGGAACGGCATTCACACAAAATATTTACGACTCTATCCCGGTAATGTCCGACTGTAGTTAGGAGCTCAATCTATCTCGCTGTTCTCATTTTCACAGGTTTGTCTAGGTGTTCCATGCCTTCAGGTCCTCTGCTCAGTATTGAGACTTTCTTCGTTAGACATCCTCCACCTGATAGTCCTCAGCCAAGTCTTTGCCTTCTCACAACCAACTCTCCAAACGAACACGGGCTTCACACAATATGCGCCTCAGCCGAATCACACAAGGTCCTCCGTTGTCCTTCCTTGTTGTCGTCTGACGTTCCCTGTTTCTAAGTTTCCTTAGTTTCTTGTGGGGTTTTCCCTATATCATTTACTACCGCATTTTCCGATGACGTCATTCTGTCTAAACGCCATGTGGCAGTATGCCCCCCCCTCCCTTTTAAAATGATGAAATCATTTTTTTTTCATCAAGAGAATTAACCTGACACATAGCAGTGCAGACATAATGACTTTTATCGGACTAGCAAGATGCTATGGACACATATCCATTACCCACAAAATAAAAAAAAAATATATAACGGGCACGCCCTCCAATCTACACACCAACGATAGATGTCGTGTATACAGCCCATGGGGAGGCTGTACTAACTAATCGTAAAGATCAGTCCCTCATTTGTCCCTAAGGGCAAGCGTCCTTCTCTAGGTCAAAACCTGGAGTAAGGGAACGTGAGGAATAAACAGGTACCAGTTGCATTTACTAGTGTCTTGTAACCATCTGTGCTATGTCAAGAATCTCAATCTCACTAAACGGGTAGGTGAAGTATTAGTATTATGACGTCATAATTTTAGGCGTAGTCGAGGTAAATGCTCCTTAGAGACGTCATCATAAACTCTTTGTGTAGGTGTGGCAATAACAACCGAGTGACAATATTATTTAACGCCGTATTTCATAATGTGGTGGCTATACTTGGCAAATGGCGATCACAATGAGAATTGAAAAATCTATGACCCATCATATGTATAATTAAGTACTAATATGAACAATAATAATAAGAATATGTAACTACTTAACTTTATGAACTGGATTTATGTGAAATAAAATATATATATAATTCTATGCTACGCATTAGCAATAAATTAATAATTGTTTACTGAAATGAATAATGTTACTCAAGTAGTACAATTAATACTGACATATGTCGTTTCGCGACGAAACCAGTGTCTATTCTCATTTACTGTGTCAGTGTTCAACACATACACTCTCATCAATAGTCAGGTGTCGATCCACGAAATAGCACTATAACTATCAATGTTTACAGCGAATATGCTGTAATAACATGACATAACATTATTTTAGAAATACAAACGATTTCCGATAATCCAGAAATGTTCAGGTATAGTTCATCAATTACAGCGCACATGGTCAATCACATTCGATTGTGCAGTGTCACTTGTCATGGCGAACAATGTCCCTGCCAAAGAACGAATTAAACAAACCATGTACATATCCGAATAACACTAATAAATTTCACATAATTCTCAATTTGTTGTTTTCAACAGTAATCTACCTGGGTGAATGTATGCAACATATGTTAATCAGCCTAACGAAAATCCAAATACGAACGCAGACAATAAGTAAGAAAATATAACATACATAATTTTTTTAGAGACGACTAAGAAGATCTTTAAGAATATTATCATCGTCTAGAATTTGGCAGATCTTAACATCGTAGACTTTCACAGAATAATAATCCGTAAGAACTTCTACGAAATAAATAAGAAATATAATATAATTTAACAAGGATAAATATTTGAACCAATTAATATTCAGATTGATAATGCTAGTGATAACGTTAACCAGTAATGTGATAGCTAAAGTAGAGAATAGGATTACGTTTGCTATCATAAGATTGTAAAATAAGGTATAACAGAGATAGTGTGGCAAATTCTGAAAAGTATAGCTTTATATCGGCGAAATTCAGAACAACTTTTTCTGTAAGACCCTAATGTGTCTGTAGTGTATTATGTGTTGATATAAACCTAACACTTTCATCCCATTTTATTTTTCTATTTTTTCCTTTTATTCTTTCTTTGATTCATTTTCTTTCTTTCTTTCTTTCTTTCAAATCAGTAGAATCTCTCTTCTGCACTCATGCCAATATTTGTACATTGTAACTTTGTTGATTGGAACAATGTTGTGGTTTTCACTCGTGTGTATACTGTGTAACGTATATTGGTGCATTTGTAAAAGAAATAAACCAAGTAAATAGAGTAAGCAAAGATAAGTGTAGTTTGTCTATTGTAATATTCTTTGCGTTTATTATCTTGTGCGCAAATTTTCTTGACTTGCGAGTGAATGTTTGTAATGGCGCAAGTAATCTCTTTCTTTGATTGTGAGTACATGTTTGTGACACATTTCTTGACTTCTGTGTGCATGCTTGTGATATGCCTTTTTATTCGTATGAACATGTTTGCAATATGTTTCTGGACCTGTGCGTAATTGTTTGTACTGATACAAGTAACATACCTCTTTGTTTGTGAGTAAATGTTCATAATGACGCATTCAACATGGGATAGGATTGATTTCATTAAGATCATGATCTGAGCAACAAATATGGTTACAACATCCCACTGCCTCTGTTTGTTACTAGTGTGTATAATTTTCGTTCTCTGTTTTTGATGTTTGTGAATGGTGTCATTCGTCGACATATGAGGTTGCCTGGTTGTTTGCTTTTGTTTTTCACTTACACTCACAGAAATAAACTTATTTAATGGAGAATTCAATTTCCCGTGTTTGGATTTGTTTGCCTTGTGAGTATTATATTTTACACATTTTTGTACTGTTGTGTTGTCTCTCTTTTGTGTTACATCGTGTTTGTTACTATTTAATGTCACTTGTTTCAATTGCGTATTTTCTTCTTCTTGACGATGCACTTGTGCTCTTGTGACAGCATTTGTTGGCGTGTTTTCAATCTCCCGTTCAATTGCCTCTTCATGAGTGCGATCATTTGCATTGGGTACGTTCCCAATGAGTAACCCGGCACAAGGATTCGGAAGTACTGCTGCATTTACTGTGCCTTTAAAGTATGGAGATTTTATCGTGATTGTGGCGATTTTATACCTTTCAACTGTGCCGCCAAAAGTTCTGCAGCCTACAGTTTTGCCTGTGTAGTCTTGCTCTCTTATGAGCTTTTGGTCTACCCCAATAATAGATGCGCCTGTATCACGAACGCATGTAGTAGGTTCCCCGTTCATCCAAGCTTGGTGAACTTTAAGTGTGCCATTCTGTATGTCAGCCGCATTGGCCTCTTGAATGGTCGCTAGGCATTCGTCATCAGGAATGTCTTTCTCAGTCTTATCTAATTTGTCGTTGTAAGTCTGAATAATAGCCGCATGTGTGTCCTCTAAGTCGTCAGAATCGCTGCTGGAGAACACGTATGCCGTATTCGCCTCTTTCCGAGTGTTTCTCATCGCGCACGACCGGCTTGTATGTCCATACGCCCGACAAGAATAACATTTAACACTCTTCTTGTAGGAGTCATACTTACTCTTTTTCTTAGATGTGATGTCTCTTAGGTACGCAGGATAACCAGGATGTTGGTCACACAATTCCAAAGCACCGTGTGAGAGTTTACAATATTGACATCGTGTGAAGTGACCTTTTCTAGGTCTGTCAGAATCTCTGTTTGTGTTTTGGTAAGGTCCCCTGTTTCTATTAGAGAATTTCTTGAACTTACCATTACTTCTGTTATTCTGAATTCTAGCACTAGCTCCTATTACCAGTTCAGGTTGTGTGCATTCCGCAAATATGTCACGGTGTGCATTGAAATATGATTCTCCCCTCGTTTCCATTTCCTTAAGATCTTTGCATTTATTCTCCACTAGAAATATAGACATGGCCTCTGGTACCGCAGATAGTAGTCTATCTCTAATTATTAAGTCTCGAATTTTATTGTAGTCAGACCCAATATCAGCGGCTTTAGTCCATTTATCAAAAGATGAGGTTAATTCAGAAACAAAGTCAAGGAAAGTTTGGTTAGATTTAGGAGTGAGTGTTTTGAACTTAGTACGTAAGCCCGATTCATCTAAACTAAAGTGTGCCAAAACACGATCTCTCATGTATTTGTAGTTAGTACGTAAGTCCTCAGGTATTAACTCGATTACCTTTAAAGGCTCCAATGCGAGATGCCTGTGGAACAGAATCGGTACGTCTAATTCCGGTACCTTGTAGTACTTTACTAGCACTTCAAAATTGGTAATCCAAGAACTGACAGAATCACCTTGCTGGAAATTGCGAAAAAGACCTTGATACTTCTTTACTGGATCATTATGTTTTGCTTGAATACTTTCTCGTTCAATCTCAGCTTCACGATCCAATTCCAATGACTTGACTTTCAAATTACCTTCAACTTCCTTGTCCTTAAGAAGTTGTTCGGCCAAAAGTTTTTCTTTCTCAAATGCCAGTTGCTTATCTTTCATCTCTTTTTCAGCTGCTATCCTCTCCCGTTCCAGCGTTAATTCCTTTTCCCTAGCGGCAATTTTGTCACGTTCCAACGCCATCTCTTTTTCTTTTAACTCTTTCTCAAGTTGTTTTGCTTCTTTCTCTGCTGCCAATTTTCAGCTCTCTCTTCACGTTGCTGCGTCTGAAAATCTTTCAATTCTTGCTTCGCCCAATTCCTGAGGTCTGCACCAGTCAAACCAGACTTTTCACCCATGTCCATGAAGTCTTGAAGTGTTGACATGTTGTCTTAATGATCTGTAAATTATGCCGCTACAATAGTAGATATGTGACGCACAGCCGATAGAATGCGTAGGTAGACAATGACAAGCGTATTCAAATATATATATACAAGTTGAATGAGAAGTGAACTCGAAATCAATAATATATAAGAGTATAAACACGCGAGAAGAATAGCAACTCGGCGCGAGATAGATAACGTCCTAACCGTTACAAAATGTAAGCACTAGAAATTAGTAGTAAAAATATATATTCAATATAAAGAATATACTGACACAACAATAACGCTATTACGATAACGCACTACGAAGTGACATACCAACATAATATTTAATCACATATAAATAAGGAGACGTGATAGAATAAGGAATGTAAATGCCTAACGGTATAACGCGAAAAAAAAATTAATATACTACCAACGAATCGCAAGTTCGTCACAAAAAATATATTTGTCACAAGCTGACAAGCCGTCAGTAAATACGTGTCTGAATGTCAGACAAATAAACTCATGTGACATTTAGATATCGCTTCAATCTCTCGCTTTGTTAAATAACTACGGAGTCGGCTATCGGAAGAAAAAAATATGTTATATATTAGACACCCAAACAGACCACAGTTATATAACAACAAACAGCAAATGTACTGGCCTTAACGAGATAAATCCTGGTCGACCAGTTGAAGTGGGTATCTGAACGTATGATAACCGTAGTGACTAAATGTAGTTGCGTATTTAAAGTCCAGAGTAAGTTGACTGATTTGTGAACTGTCCTGTATGTCTTACACTTTGTCCGTAATGACGTGTGCAGTATATCCGTGTAAACGAATGTTCACAGTATGATGACTGTCTGATCCCGAAGTAGGTTGACTGATGTGTCCGTGACAATGTCCGATAATGTGTTGACGTCCGCTTCGAAGTGTCATTCGAAATGTAGGTACCTCTTCATGAAAGAAAATCCAGATTTCCCAAAGACTGACGATGGAAGGAAGCGTCGATGGAGGTCAAGTCTATAATGTCCAGAATACAATGACTAATGTGTGACTTGTCCTGTAATTCGTCTACGATGAAGTGTGTAGAAACTCGTTGCGTTGATTAAATGTAAGTGTGGTGTCCGTCCAATATATTGAAATGGCACCGTGATAAACGAAATGCTGCTTCAACGTCTCTAACAGCTAGCGACAGTGTCCCCGTGACGACCTTGATTACTGGACAGACGTTGGTAAATGCTTGACTCAACGCAATGTGTACGACGTAAGATCCCTGAGCATGTTTACTTTCCCGTTAATGGCATCACGTGTAGCAAGTGGTAACAGTGAAAATGGCGTGAGGGAATCTTGTGGAGGGAAAGTCGGTGAGGGAAAATTTCCTGAAGAGATTATGTTGAGGTAAGCAAGGGTGTGGAGGGACAGTTCAACGTGTGCAGTTCATCTGCAGATTTCCTCCAACATACATGTTGTGTAAATAATATGTCTTATGCAGCGTTGGTGGCAGACACTATTCCTTACGAATTCCTGCTCCGTTTTCTGACTCAGTTCCTTATTTGGCCGACATATTTAAGCACCGCATCTTCCTGTGCTCTTTCATTTCCCGTGTTGCACCGTGCGTTCCTTTGAGTTATGGTGTGCATTATCTTTATTTATGCGTTCTTCACTTTCGACTATTCTGGTAGGGGTTATCTTGACAATAATTTACTTGATAATCAATATCTTGAGCACCGGATCGATGCCCCCACATCTGCCACAACGCAACTCCCGCAATTATCAAATTGGCAACGTTAACGTTGAAGCAATAATAAGCTCACGTGAACTATCGAACTGTAATACGAAGAATCAACCGACGCCATCCTAAACAACAGTACTCACACATTCTTTTAATGATGCGCTGGATCAATACAATGGATTAATCGAGAAAATGAATGGTTCCTTTTAACACAGGAACGGCATTCACACAAAATATTTACGACTCTATCCCGGTAATGTCCGACTGTAGTTAGGAGCTCAATCTATCTCGCTGTTCTCATTTTCACAGGTTTGTCTAGGTGTTCCATGCCTTCAGGTCCTCTGCTCAGTATTGAGACTTTCTTCGTTAGACATCCTCCACCTGATAGTCCTCAGCCAAGCCTTTGCCTTCTCACAACCAACTCTCCAAACGAACACGGGCTTCACACAATATGCGCCTCAGCCGAATCACACAAGGTCCTCCGTTGTCCTTCCTTGTTGTCGTCTGACGTTCCCTGTTTCTAAGTTTCCTTAGTTTCTTGTGGGGTTTTCCCTATATCATTTACTACCGCATTTTCCGATGACGTCATTCTGTCTAAACGCCATGTGGCAGCTACTTAGTTTCATAATGTCGTGGAAGGGTGTCGAAGACATGACACTAGGTTTGACAGAGTCTCGTGGAAGACAACCATGGGGAAGATGATCGAGAACACAGAAAACAAGCGCTTGAAGTCAAGAAATATAATACATTGAATAAAACGACGAAAGTAAAACGTAGAATCAGTAAGTTTTATTAGAAAACAATCATAAGTGACAAAACGGAAGTTGAGGCTAGAGATTTCGTCAGGACTGTGGGATGTGGATTTTAATTCCTAAGAATAATTCGTTAAAATGTCTAGGGGGTATTATTGATTCTCTGATCACTGGTTAGAATGCAGGGTGATCAGGGATAGTTACCACAAATCCCAGGAGAAAAGAGTTCAATCCTTGAAACAATGGCTTCTGTGTGTAGGTTTCCCTTCCCACTTCATCACCCTTTAAATTAACTATAGTGCTAGAAGGATATTAATTGCTCACAACATATAAACAACCACTTGTTGGACACCACATTTGCTTGATGTACACAACACTTTTGGACAAACAGTTCAGGTATTAACTCAAGATCTGCAGTTACATAGATATATATGTAATAAACACTATGCATTTTCAGACAGGCATGGGAATTAGTTGCATTGTTACAATATAGTACCCAGTGACCCCCAAAAAAACAACAACAATGTTATTACAAACAACACAACAACCACAAATTGGGTCTACTTTCATTTTCCCTCACAATTAAGGCAAATAAAGATATTAAATAGAACCCAACATAACATGTTTCTGACACCTTTTACCATTCTCTCGTTGTTAAAAATAATGAGTTGGTGTCAAAATACTATACCATCTATACCATTGGAAAAAAAAACTACTGACCTGTTACCTTCAGAAAAAAATACCAACACATAAACAGCCTTTTGTACTAATTAAATTAATTAATCGAGTCTTATCTCCTGGTGTGCGGTTATGGGTTCACCTTTGCTGTCGATTAGATCCTTTTCCCATTATCTGGGTACCGAATTAATGCACTCAGTTAGGTTCTTACTATTTAGTCACTGGTAATTGGCTGGTGCAAAGCATACTTTTAATCCAAGAATATAAATTACACACAATCACATATCCCTCCGCGGGCTAGAATATTCGAGTACTCTGTTGCAGTAGGCTCGGTGTCTTTTTGAAATTTGGGGCCTCAGGTTGGTCTAACTTTCCGGAATTTCCACTTAAGCTCTGCAGAAGGTACTTTACCATCTCACCATACATGGTGCCAAGTAGACGTCCATTCAGCTGCTCTGCTTTTAATATCAGAATCCCAAGTAGTTCAACAAAGATTTTACACCCACCAAGTCGCGAGTCTATAACCCATGGCATTTAGGTTGACATTGGACCAGCAAAGAGTTAGTCGTTATCTAGTCCAGTGTAGAACTTTATTTGACTGAAAGGCATCTCATGGTAGTATCTGTGACTAGGGCCACACTTGATCTATACCTACATATATCCACAGATGAATAAATCCAGCACAGTAACAGGTTTGCAAACAATTGGATGATTCCTCTTGTTGCAGATATAGAGACATTTAGCTGCTTTCATATGGTCTTTTATCTGATGGTGTTCAGGGTTTGGAACCTTGAGGTAATCTGGTTTCGTAGTTATGTTTCAGATGATATTCAGTTTGTACCTTGGTTGTATTGGCTTATGTGGTTCAGTGTCTTCTCCCCATTTGGTTGAGCCAGAACTTAGTGTTGAATAGCTGAATTCCATGTTTGACTGTTGCAGCTGTGAGACATTCTTTCGAAGACTTATCGATTGTTGGATATTAACTTGGTAACCCAACCAACAGTTGAAGGGCTTTCACTGTTGCTAGTTTTAGTAACTTGTAGGATTGTCCCATAGTTTCACTGATTTTGCTGAGTGATAAGGCTTATAGGTGATACTTCTCAGACGTAAAGCAGACGATACACTGTTGTCAGTTACTCTGTTGATCTTCATCTTTGTAGATTATTAGATCTTGAAGTCCATCCTGGATATTCCTACTAAAATAGGACTTAATCACTCACCCAGTCAGTTGTCTTCTAATTTATCTGTTGCTCGCTATGGAGCTATTGAGCGCAGCAGCCCATGGGTATTTCTAGATGCAGACTATGGTTAGGACATTCACTTTCTGGCTGTTGACCCAGGATCCAGATATAGTGATATAGTCCCACCACATTCAACCACCACCTGCTTCTCTTCTATAGAAAAGGGATGACAAGAATACAACACGAGCATTAACCTACTGTGTTATGTTAACTTTCACAAGACAATTACAAACAGAAAATACAAAACAACAAGGGGAGAAGGGGAAAGGAGTGGGTGTCCACGTTCCACTGTTCCTCATTGCTGAGTAGAGCCATTCTGACTCTTAATAGTGAGTAAGGTATTATCTCACTTTATTTTATGTTCTGTTGTTACTGGGACTATTAGATGAGTGAAGTCATTCTGTCCATCCAATATGTTGATATTGTCTCTCTCATTACTTGAAGAGAATAGCCTATACAGAATCTCTGTGGTTTCTAATGCCGCGTCTTCCTTTCGGCACTATAATCATCATCATTAGGTCAAGACTATTCAACATTGGCTTCTTAAGTACTTACGTACACATGGATTCTTACATCAACATCCTCTAATCCCAAGGTGCAACATTAAAATGTATATTCCCACAGGAAAAAGTAACAATCAGAACAGAGAAAATTCTCATACCAGAAAAAAACCATACATGTCCATTTTTCTGATATCAAGTACATGATAATCCTACATAATAATTAATCATAATGCTGATGCAGGGAGCCTTTGTTTTTGGATTTTCTCAGGGGTTAATCCATAACTAAAACATACATTGTTTTCCCCCACTGCGTACCGCAGATGAGGATAGTAGCCGCTGTGATATATTTTGTCAATGACTGCTATTATTCGGAGGGTATTTATAAGAATAACTTATGCCGCATGGTCCAGTCTTCTGAATATTGCAAGCAATTTATTCACATCAATCTTCGCTTCTGTTTCTACTACGGTGAGGCGATGGGGATTGAATCCTATCCGAACATGCATTTACATCACGCGTTTACTTTAATTGTTCATGAATTTATATTCAAACATGACATGTCCCTAACACTATTTTATGAAATGATTATATGTTCACCCTCATATGGAGTGGTTACTAATCTGTTAACAAAAGGATGGTACTAAAATTTAACACTATAGTTCCAAGTTACAGATTATGATGTGGCGAAGTATTTTATCCCCTGACTAAGAGTCAGGAATACGCGTAATCATTTGTATGTCCCCGCATGGATAAAACACCTTTCTATAGTACATAGATTATTTGCAGATTTCTAAGCATAAATAGTGAGATATTGTTCACATTGCCTAGAAGTTTTAACATAGAAATATGAAATTGACAGACACTAGTTCTTTACTATGAAGTATGAATCAGGGGTCTGTTCCTACATTGAGAAAAGTTTCTGACATGAGAGTTGATACTCTATAGTACACATAATATTCGTAGATTATAAACACTACTAGTTAGAAATAAGTTCATAATGCCTATAAAAGATATTAACATATGGATTAGAAATTGTAAAACATAGGAAAAATTACAGCGTGGCAGAACATGTGCTTCATTGGTAAAAATAAAATCAGACTCTAGCTTACAAGAACTGTTGAATTATCATTCTAATTAATTCTTAATTAACACACTGGTATATGTACTTTATAAAAATACATGAATACATTTTAATAATGTAGATATAACATACCAATAGTTGCAGAGACTGATATATTTCTAAGGCAAAATACCTTCTCCCCGAAGGGAAAGGTCGACTTTCTTGTCTGCTCTCTTGACTAGAAATGGCCGCTTCCGTCTTTGTTTTCCCCCTCGCCGGGATTGGCCAGGTATGGGAGAGAAAATAAGCCAAAATAAATTTAGCTGTGCCACGGTCAGTCTATCGCTGTTTTATTTTCTCCTACATTAAGTAAGTTACTTAAACAGTAATTGTAAGGGGTTGTTTAATTTTAAGGGAGTCAATAAATAGGAAAGGGTAGGGACGTTTTTATTATATTACAAGGACAAGCATACAATGATACAACAATGTAGTAAAGTAAACGACCATTGCCCATGCCGTGGGGCATTATATGGTGGTAGTACTTTAATTTCACAGACCAGTCGTCACGTGATGTATGATGTGTTTTAACATAACGCCCCACTTTACTTCCATGACCAATTCCTGATACCAGTGTTAGGATGGGTCAACCTGAAGGCAAGGGTCGATGTAAAATATCTGCCTCGATGAGGATTGGAACACATCCCAAGCGGGCCGACAGGCAAGTTTACTAGCCACTGCGCTACTGCAGCCCTTACAGATATTTGTGAAGCAACACAATCCTCTGAGCGGGTCGGCATGGCACGTGATGATGATGTATTATAATTAGAATAGGGATGAGTGTGGCTAAGTTTGCATCGTGTCACGTGGTATGCTGTTGGTGTGTTTCCTGTTTGGGTGATACATGATTTGTTTAGGCACGCATTTGTTAATAGTGGAGGTTAAAATTCAGGCTAATCATGATATTTAAAATTAGCTAACGTGTAAACTATTTTGGGGTTTTTGAATAAAGCCAAGAAGTTGAAGTCGCAACAATATTGCTCCACCACCGCTTACAAACCAATCCCAGACATGACCCTAACTTAACTCTTAACAGACAGTGCACTTGGTGTTGTGGTAGCGCATTGCTTGCACGCTCGTCTGCCGGCCCGATGGTCATGTGAGAGGATCACAGCAAGATTGCCGTGGATTTCCATATTGACCCAGCCAAAAATGGACGCCCATCAATTACCGACTTGACTATACATATAAGGCTAGAACCATGGACCCAGGCCGTCCCATGACATGGAGCAGGGTCTCTAACTTTCTGTGCCTATACCATGCACCACTTGAAGACATTCACATAGTCCCACATTTACCAATCTTCATTTAGACTGACTCCAGTAGAGCCTTTACGCGCCCATATTAACCTACAGTATATGAAACGCCTACATTAACTACAATATGTGACACGACCATATTAACCACAGTAAATGGCATACGCCCATATTAACTACAATATAGGACACATCAAAATTAACCATAGTATATGGTACGCCCATGTAAGTACAATATAAGACACGTCCACTGTAATCATGGGCGGGGGGGGGGGGGGGGTGGGGGGGCGCTGAGTGGTCTCGAGGTATGGTGTCTGCCTCGTGTGCTAGAGGTCCCGGGTTCAAGCCCCAGTGAGGGCCGGGGTTTTTTCACGTGGACTTCTAGTAACAAAATTTCCCCTGGTCTCTGAGTAGTGAGATCGGACGCCCGTGTGTATTGTTGCGCACGTAAAAAATCCCTTGGTAGTTGGAAATCGAAAAATAGTAGCCTAACGGCGCTGCCTCGGCAAAATTGCGAGTTAAAAATCTACCAAAAGTATTCCGGGATCCTCGCCTGTGCTACTGAGTTCGTGCACTAAACTGAGATTCTCCGGACTTAGGCTCGAGTTAGGAGTACAACGGAGCACTTATGGGTTACACCAGTGTGTCGTGATGTTGATCCTTGAAACTAAACTAAATTAATCACAGTTTACGGTACGCCCATAATAATTACAATAAAGGACACGCCCACATTTGCCACATTATATGGCACACCCATATTAACTCATTAACTGCAATATGTGACACGCCTACATTAACTACAGTATTTGGCACGCCCATATTAACTACAAGGTGACACGCCCACATTAATCACAGTAAATGGCATGCTCATATTAACTACAATATAAGAAAACCCACATTAACCACAGCACGCCCATTTTAACACAATATAGGACACGTCAACATTAATCACAGTATATGGCACTCCCATATTAACTACAATACATGGCACGTCCACATTAACTACTATATAAGACACGCCCACATTAACTACAATGTAGGACACGCCCGCATTAATTACCTTATATGACAAGCCAAATTATCTGCAATGTCCCACATTATCTACAATGTATGACAGCCCACATTAATTACAATATGTGACTTAGATTCCTCTTTTTTCCTCTGCTTATTTGTTCGTCCGATATATTTTATTTTTAATATGGGTGTATATACGTTGTGTAAGCTTACAGAAGAGCTGCGATATCCACTGGTGACACACCAACTGACCAGTTGGGGACAGTTGCATCTATGCCGATTGGCCTTCATTGGAAGGCAGGGGGAAACCATGGACATTCCAAGCCATTCAAGGAGTCTTCTAAAAGTGCAGAGCCGATACATGATTTGGCAGCCGCCTGCAGAACGTGACTATTTCTTTGGTAAGAGCTTTTGTTTCAATAGTTTTAAAACTCACCTTTGATGAGAGTTTCTGTTTCAATAGTTTTACAAGTCACCTTCGGTGAGAGTTTCTGTTTCAAAAGTTTTACAAGTAACCATTGGTGAGAGTTTCTGTTTCAGTAGTTTTACAAGTCAGCTTTGGTGAGAGTTTCTGTTTCAATAGTTTTACAAATCACCTTTGGTGAGAATTTCTGTTTCAGTAGTTTTGCAAGTAAACTTTGGTGAGAGTTTCTGTTTCAGTAGTTGTACAAGTCACCTTTGGTGAGAGTTTCTGTTTCAATAGTTTTACAAATCACCTTTGGTGAGAGTTTCTGTTTCAGTAGTTTTGCAAGTAAACTTTGGTGAGAGTGTCTGTTTCAATAGTTGTAGAAGTCACCTTTGGTGAGAGTTTCTGTTTCAATAGTTTTACAAGTCACCTTTGGTGAGAGTTTCTGTTTCAATAGTTTTACAAGTAACCTTTGGTCAACAATGTGTTCTTGGTATTTGGACACAGAATGAGAAGATACGAGTCCGGGAAAAACAATAGGTGCTCCGGCTCTCTCGACAAATGTCGTAAGGTGTAGTACAATGGTTGTAAATTGGCCCAGATCGTCCCTTCATATATCCCTTCCTATTGAAGCTACACGTAAATCAAACTCCAATATCCTTAAATATGTTATTGCATCTGTTATTGTGTCTTCAGCTAGTGTCTTTCATAGATATTGTCTACAATGTCTTCTTTGTCCGCACTGAATGTTTCAGTTATTAGTGCCACCTGATGCGCTGATTGTAAATGTAATGTGTGTTAAAATCTGTTGTATCTTCGAAACAATGTATTGCTTTAGAGAATTACACGTAGGAGCCATAACCAACAGATTGCACGAATTGTTGCCGCACATATTTCGCTGCACCACACCAGGTGCATACTGAAGAGTTATATATATTATATATATTTAATCGCATATCCTTTACAGGACATTGCAGTCAACACCAGCATTTTTTTCTGTTGTGATCTCTTGGCAAGTTTACGTTCAGTAGTGTTCCATTGCTTTCTGAACGACCGGAACCCATGCCATTTCGTAAAAACCAAAGCACCGTTGTCTACTGCCAAATCGCGCACTGCTGTGTTTCGAACGCGGGTATATGTCACAAAATAAAACCTTGGGTTTAACCAGTTGATTATTATAGAGGCTTTCTGATTAAACGGACTATCTGCCAGCGACAACTATTTTAACTAACAGTATAGACGGGTCCCGGCATCGCTTTGACAGTTTGTCAACATTTGAATACAGATGGAGCCCGTGGGATCATGGGGGAAATCGGATGTCAACCATCACCTGTCGGACAAAATTAACAATGGCAGATGTATAGAGGAAGTGAGTGCGCTGAATCATACATCGCTTTGACAAGTCAATAACATATCAGAGGGAAAACGGAAGTACTCAGCACGGAAGTAAACAGTACCTCTGTCAATTCTTAGTTTCCGGAACATCAAGAAGACTGGCAGCTTGTTGGGAAAAACTGTTGTTGGGATCATACAGTAACTCGTTAGGTTGTTGGGGGAGTCGAAACAAGTGATGACAACTTTGACAGTGACTAAGACAGGAGAAAATCGATTCTTGACAATGGATGATATGCCCACAAATAACACTTGCAGGACATCAACCATGTCACGTGACCATTTTAGAGGTTTTGCCATAAACCATGATTGGGAGAAAGGAGTTGACCAAAACCGTGGATTATGATGGACGTGTTTGTGGGAGAGCTCTACAGTGTTAGATTTATTTAAGATTAACTAGCATGTGCCGTTATGGCAAAGTGTAGTAGCCATCCCGGGAATGAGGCGGTTTTGCATAAGGTAGTCAATATAGTCTATTAGTTCTAATTAATATAGACTGTAGCCTTGTTAAAACTATAGTGTGATGATTAGCACTGTTAGTGGAAACTAGTTAGAGTAGAATAGTGATATTAGCTCTGCTAGTTAAGAATAGAGTAGGGTAGTGGTGATAAGCTATGCTAGTTTAGCATCGAGCAATGATGGATAATTGGGAGACGGGGGAATTGCCCGCTGGGGATTTGCACTCTGTATGGGTCTTTCCTTGTCATAGCCTGATTCGGCCCTAGGTGGGTAGCTAATCTGCTCTATGACAAAGTTTAGTTAGCTAAAGATCATTAAGCAAGGCAATAGGCTTACACTCAGCCGGTAGGATCAGTGACTAGTACTATCACCAGATGTGTTGTTTCTATCCTAGGTTCCCTACCAGATCCGAGGAAACTCAACAAGGTTTTAGGAAAGGTTCAAATCCCATTCGGAAGAACACCAGTTGAACAGTCAATAAAGTTTCGTACAGAACGTTACTGAAGCTAGAAGGAAGATGATTCACCAAAGACGGGTGATGATTGTTGATGCACCACACAGCATCAGACAGTAGTAACTAACCGAGAACATTAATTATAATAGTTACATAGTGTGATATAAGCTCGTGTAAGAGAACACAAGACATGATACTTGAGGCTAGATAGACACGAGTGAGGATCAAGTACATTAACAATTAACATTAATAACTGTGTACACACTACAAAGGACTTGTGCATTTTTTTAGGAACGATAGGAACGGACATTGTGTAGGGTGCAACCGGTCCATGATTAACTGTTAATACCACCGGTGTCTATTTCGGAAGATCATGAAATGGGATTACCAGAGGTCTACAGAGGCAAATCAGTATCCAGCAGGATGGTTTCGGCACTGGGTGAGATGTACATGTTCTGACGTAACGTGCTGTGGTCTATCCTTGCTGGGATCAGCTGACTGGGTTGTGGTCTGAGAGTCCGATGCTACACACTTTATAGAACACGTCACACATTTTCTTCGCATACACGTCTCATATACGTTACACTTTTCTTTTTAATAAATTAAGCTATATTCATTTATTTTAGAAGCAAGAGTTGTTGAGTATGTTGCGCTGGAGAAGTATGAGAGGGGGCATAGTACGACAGTGAGAGAGTGACAGGAAAAGGTGTCCACGGGCTGATGGAGTGTGTTGGACGGAAGCTGGTGGATTCTCCAGAATATTAAAAAAGGAGAAAAATATTATAATGTGGGTGTCGACTCTCTTCACTCCAGGGACGACACTGTAAAGGAGGACACGACAGTATACGGAATCAAGAACTGCGTTCGTAACACCTTCGCCACGGAGCAGAAATATACATAATTAAGTGGAAATAAAATCATTATACTTTGATTAAAATACTTAATACACGAGCATCCATCATGTGCCATGCCGATAAGCGTGGGCGGTCATGTTTTGCCATCTCACTCGATCACCAGAGTCGTGGATCAGCTCCGTGTTCCTGTCTCGACCATGCTACGTGGCCAAGCCATCCAGATATTTACTTCTCGGTCTTCCCCTTGGTCTCTTCCCTTTGATCTTGCCAGTTCTCACCACGTTCTCCAATTCATTTCTTCTCATAACATGCTCAAAAACTTTTGACTGTCTACGCCTATGTCTCTAATCAGTTTTCGATCTTCATTTGTTTCTTGAAGGACTTGTTCATTGGCTTTTCTGTCTGTCCATGATATTCTTTGCATTTTCCTCACAAACTATATTTCCACAGCCATCAGATGTTTTTCAGCCTGTCTGCTCATTGTCCACGCTTCACGTCCGTACAAAAGTGTAGGTTCTATGTAGCACTTCAACACTCTTTTTCTCGATTAATATCTTTTATTGATCAGAAGACTACCTTCGGAATGGTGATACTTGTTCTAATCTCTTCAAGGCATCTCCCATCTGATGTTATGACTGTTCCGAGATAACTGTACCGATTCACTTGTTTAAGAATATGCCCATTAACTTGTATATTACATTGTGGGTATTTCCTGCTTCCAAGTGACGACCATAATCTGTCTTCTTACAATTCAGTTATAACCCTAGTTGTTCACTGTGTGCAACAACCACATCTACTAAATGTTGCAAGTCCTGTTCATTGTCTGCAATCAAAACTATATCATCTGCATATCTAATGTTATTGATGTATCGTCCCCCAATGTTGATTCCTTCCATATCTTCTATATTTCTGAAAATATTTTCACTGCACAGCGAAAATAGATCTAGAGACATTACACATCCCTGTCTCACACCTCTCGTAATAGCCTGATACAGACCTACTTTATTATCAATTCTTATGGCAGCTTGTTGTTTCCAATATATGTTTTTTTTTTACAAGTCTAAGGTCTTTTCCATCAATTTGTAGATCTTCAAGCATCTTTATCATGTCGACATGTCTCACTTTATCGAAAGCATGTGTGTAGTAAATAAAGCAAATGTGTAGATCTTTGTTTTCTTCTATAGAATGTTCAATTACTGTTCTCAGTATATACACAGCATTTACTGTACTTTTGCCTTCTACAAACCCACATTGTTCTTCTCATGTTTTCAGGTTGTATGTTCTGTCTACCTCTTTGCATGGTAATTCTTAGCAAAATCTTCGTGATGTGACTCATTATACTAATTGTTCGATGTTAATCACATTCCAAGGCTCCTGATTTCTTTGGGATTGCAATAAGTATAGAATTATATAATTCATGATGTGAATCTTCAGTGTTATATATTGTATTTAGCAGTCTAATACACGTAGCTACTTATACTGTTTGAATGTTGAGCATTAGTTATTCCAACGGTATAACTAATGGAATGCAGCGAAATATGGCAAATAATAACTAGTGACACTTTTTGTTTGAGGCTTCTATGTTTAAATGTGCTGTTTCTTGTAGTTGTTGCAAGTCAAAAGAAGCAGTTATCTTCAAGTGACTACAATCAGTAATAACCAGAAATGCACTCCTAGACATTAGCTTACTAATATGCAGTTTTGAGTTCAGGCACTGAAAGTTAAACACTCAACACGCTTACGTGAGGCGTGACCTAGTTTGGAACTCACTACATATGTTACCTATCCAGTACACTTTATCTCTCACCCAGTGTTTTCCCCCTGGCCAATGTTTAAGTTCTGCTATTTCTATACCAGCACTCTAGAGCCGGTAAAAGTACACGATGTTCGTGTGCCATAGGATGCACTTATCTATTCAAGATTGCCTATTTGCTTGTTTCCAAGAA
This sequence comes from Cepaea hortensis, assembly GCA_963921405.1. Lineage (NCBI taxonomy): Eukaryota > Metazoa > Mollusca > Gastropoda > Stylommatophora > Helicidae > Cepaea > Cepaea hortensis. The sequence continues at coordinate 14,648,429 of OY992878.1, forward strand.
GGTGGAAGCCTTCGTGCTCTAGAAGTCGTGACGTTACAGACAAACAGTTTGTGTAGCTATTAAAGGGGAAATAATAGTACAAGTACCCTGTTTCTACTCCATCGATCACATTGGTACTCACTCGTAGGGCGGGGCGTTGAGTAGTAAGTGTGTCACTGTCCACAGTTGTGGGTGAATTGATTGATTGAGTGAATCGATGGTTGGTCTGTTGATTGATTGTTTCCATCATGAGGAGCCATGCACCCTTAGGATACCGTATGTCCAAGAAAATCGAGTTTTTGGAATCCTACTTGACATTTTGTTTTCTATCGCATTGTTAAACCAGTTCCTTAAGACATTTTAAAAGAAGGTGGTATGCCTTAATATGCTCTTCAATCGTATGAGAGGAAAGAGAGAAGACGGGCAAAATGTCAGACAGGTCTGCGTGCCCAATTCTTAACACTCTGAAACTAAAGTTTGTTCGTTCGTTTGTTCGTTTGTTCTCTGTATCAGTTAGGATTTTTTTTTCGCATATCCTTTTACAGGACATCGCTGTCAACATCAGCATCTTTCAGCTGATTGTTGATTTACTGGCAAGATTACGCTCAGTAGTTTGCCATTGCTTTCTGAGCGACCGGCTCAAATACCCCGTAAGTTACCGACTTGGAGAGAACCGCTAGCAATTCTCGCGCAACGTCACGTTATTTACGAGAGTATACGAGATTACGGAGAAAGTCGTGTAACCTCTAGACCAGAGAGTCCGGCATCAGTTAGGATATCATCCTGGAAATTGCATATAACGGGATGTGTCAGTATGTGGATACATTTCCCACCACTTAGTTAGTTAGTCCACAGATCATCCTCATTGCACATCGAACCATTCAGTCCATAAGTGCTCGGATCCCCTCCTCAGCAAATCCCGCAGCGTATACCGGCTAACAACAACATTTCTGTGTCGGTTTATCAATCTTCTTTGGCTTCCTGCGTACTGTTCTTGTTTGGCCACACCTCTTTTAATTTGCTGTTCTCGCAGTGTGGCCATGGTTGTAGATTCATAGTCATCACTTGGTTCTCGCAAAGGTCTTACTTCTCATAGAGCATTCAGAATGTCAGCCTGGTCCATGGCGCATCCACACATGGCCCTCCACAGTAGCCTTAGATGCGAGCTTGTCAGCCCGCTCATTTCGCACCACGCGAGTAAAGACACACGGAGCGTTATTCAATCCCAAGGCACCAACCAACATTGAACTCATAGTGACCATCAGGCGTACTGAAGACCAGCCACAGTCAATCTCTGGTTTCAATGGATTTGATAATATCCTTTACCGAGATCAATCCTTGTGAAGTACATGGATTTATTGAGGTTAGTGAAGAGTTGGTCTTGATTCGGCAAAGGTTAGGCCCGAAATTCCGGAATGATGTAAGAAATACACAAGCGGCAATGTAAATATGTCGGTCACATCAACAGGCACGACACCGTAATAAAAACCATCATCATCACCCAGTAACATGTCCTTCGCAGAGTGTCGTTCTCATCACGGTACAGAGTTAACGATGTTCATTCATTCAACATTCTTGCTGCCTTGTGCATACCCATATTAGTGGTGTCTTTAGAGTGCTGTGGTTCCTCGCCGTGCAGGCAGAAATTCTACGACTTCGGAAGAATCAGCGTTCCTACTACGTGAGCCAGGACCCCGAAGAGATCTGTTGCCCAGGACGCACGACTAGGACGTGTTAGTAGGTCTTGGCCAGTGTAAGACCTGGCCCTGGTGCCGTTGAAACACCTCTCCGACCCATGCATACTCATGTTCTGTGTGTCTTTAGTGCAGTGCCTTTATATGCTAATTTTCTTGGTGTCTTTAGTGCTCTGTCTCTTACATGATCACATTCTTTGTGTCTTTAGTGCTCTGTCTCATGCATGCTCATGTTCTTGGTGTCTTTATTGCCCTGTCTCTTGAATGTTAATTTTCTGTGTGTCTTGAGTGC